>CM073466.1:11172500-11530000 GCA_037074535.1 Gleditsia sinensis | reverse complement strand
TTATTATATCATAAATAAAGTGATCCAACAGAAATTCTGCAGGCTACCCATCATCAAAGGTGATACTTCGTGGCCCCGAAGCTCGATCGTTCTTGTTCCTATCACAGCCATTTGGGGATAAAATAACGTTCTACGAACGCATCACGACAGCCTTGAGAGAAAGCGACGCCATAGCCATAAGAACATGCAGAGAAATAGAAGGGAACTTCTGTGACTACATGGCAGCACAATATAAAAAGCCAGTGTTTCTAAGTGGACCAGTATTACCTAAGGAGGCTAAAGAAATCAAGCTAGATGAAGCCATGGCTAGTTGGCTCAATGGGTTCGAACCAGGATCCGTGGTGTTCTGTGCATTTGGGTCCCAACTCAACTTGGACAAAGCCCAATTCCAAGAGCTATTACTGGGATTTGAGCTCATAGGGCTACCATTTCTGGTTTCCTTAAAACCTCCTATTGGGTGTGAGACTGTGGAAGAGGGTTTGCCTGAGGGGTTTGAAGAGAGGGTTAAGGGAAGAGGGGTTATTTGTAGGGCATGGGTTCAGCAGCCATTGATATTGGATCATCCTTCAGTAGGGTGCTTTGTGAATCACTGTGGGTTTGGGTCAATGTGGGAGTCTCTGATGAGTGACAATCAGATAGTGCTGGTTCCTCACCTTGGTGACCAATTGTTGAACACCAAGATTTTGGTCGAGGAGCTCAAAGTTGGAGTTCAAGTGGAGAGGGAAGAGAATGGGTGGGTTTCAAAAGAGAGATTGAGCAAAGCTGTCAAGTTGGTAATGGATAAAGAAAGTGAGGTGGGTGCTTTGCTGAAGAAGAACCATGATAAGTGGAGGGAAGTATTGGCGAGTCCAGGGTTCATGGATGGTTATATTGATCAATTTGTTCAAAATCTTCAAGAGCTTCGCAAGTATAAGAATTGTACGTAGCATATAGCCAGATAGCTTGATTGCTCTCTCTCTATCCTCCCGCTTGTCATTCTAGTATGTTAAGTTAATGAAAATGTAAGGAAAAAAAAAGGAGAATGACTTTAAGGTCTATTTCCTTTAAATGTTATATATTTTCTTATGTTATAATTAAATTTGGAACATCATGGTGTTTGCCAAAAAAGAAACCTATTTTTCGGCCACTGAAAAAAAAGCACGTTAAACAAATCAAAGAATGTTTTGATAATTTTTTTATGTAAATATAGTAAAAATAAACATTTATTTTAGATAATAACGAGTTAAATACAATAAGAGAGAAAAATTAAAGGGTTAGTTACACAAATTAATCGATTGTGGTGAAAATTACAATTAAACGCAGAGATTAGACAAAATAGTGTAATTTCTTCAATTTTTTTGACATTATAGTCATAACTTCGGCTTTACTCAAAATTAAATCTATATTTTGAACAATCTTAAAGGCATTCTCTTTAACACTGGCTTGGTATATTTAAAATTTTACTCTCAGAATGCTTTATAAAAAATATCATACTTAGATTGATAGGAAATTATAAACTAACCCTTGTGAATAATTAATGTGGGTAAATTTGTGCATCCTTACTTTGTACTTGTATACGGTGCATGTAAAGAGTTAATACAAATCTGTCAACTGGATTTAAATACAAGCATTAGCTTCTCATGACCTAGTTAAGAAAGGCTCTTGGGTGCGCCCTAAATTCAAATTTAAATGGGCTGTTTATATATTTCTTTGAACTTTATTACTGGCTATCTTCAATTAATTGTTACCATGCTAAATTTGACTTAACAAATAAAGAGAGTATATAATGTATTTTTGTTAGTTGTTTTGATATCATTAAAGTACAAATTTTTGGAAGAATGACAAATTTAAATGAACAGATAGAAAAAATTACTTATATATAATTACTTGAATATATAAAAAATTGAAAAATTCAAGACATAAATTGCAATGAGGGGTCCTATATTATAGTCTTTGGTAACACTTAATTATACTAGGTGACACGATGGACGTTTAAATACGTTTAATTTTATATATTGCTCTTAGGAAATTTTTAAATTCATTATAATAACCAAACACACACTGTTATTCAAGAGAGAAATAAAGTGAAAGATGAGCATGTTAGAAATATTATATTTATTGATTCCATACTAAAAATTTTATTAACTTGAAATAATTCCACTATATTAATGATCTTCATCATGAGTTTTTTATTTTATTTTTTATAAATAGAATTTTGGGTCCCTTGTTTGGATTGGGCTGAATGAGTCAATCCATAGCAAGGCCCAAGGAGGCCTCCCTGCCTTGTTGAATTGAGGGCATGTTGAGATTGATTGCCCGTTCAACATCGGAATGAGCATGTGCAAATCGTTCTATAGAAGCCTCTGGTCCGCCCATTGGCCATAGCTACCTGTGAAGGCCAACTAATAAATAGAACCGGAGTGAACGAATAAATGTAATCTATTAAGAGAGTGACAATGCTAAAAAACTCCCTCTCGATATAGAGAGGTTTTCTTCTCTTCCAGGAAGAGTTAGCTTCTTGAGCTAAGCTCAAGGGTTCATTAGGGTGAGGTTCTTTAGAACTAGATAGAAGGTAGTCTGGAGAGCAAGGCTCTAGCTTTCTTCAACAACTAGTGGGGAAAGTTGGCAGAGTTGGAACCAAACTACAAAGAAATGGAGGATAGGAAATATGAAGAAACCAGGGAGAATGGCAGTAAAGGCAAGGTGACAGTAGAGGGAGGAGTTACATTGCAGTTAGAAGCTGATTACAAGCAGTCTCGAATTTTAACACACAAAAGTCTGGTGGGCAAAATAATTGTGGATAAACCTCTCAACAAGAGAACTGTGAAGTCCATGATCCACAAAGGATGGGGGAACCCAGAAGGATTGAGTATAGTTGACATGGGGTTAAACACCTTTTTATTCAATTTTGAAGAAGAGGAAATAGCTATAAGAATAATGGAAGGTTCACCATGAAATATCATGGGACATTTGCTCAATATACACAGCTGGAACCTATAGCAAACCCTGTAGGAGATGGAATTTTGTTGGGGGCCTTATTGGGTTCAAGTTCATGGCCTAACGCTGGAAAACTTGAATGTTAAAAATGGACACATCATTGGGAGCAGTTTGGGAGAAACCATAGTGGTAGAAGACCCTGTAGTGAAAGGAAGACTAATGAGGCATTTCTTGTGTGTGAGAGTTCTTAAAAATCTGAAAGAACCTTTCATATCAGGATTCTGGGCTCCCAGAAAAAACTTGCCCATTATATGAATTAGACTAAAATATGAAAGGCTTCAGGAGTATTGCTACAGATGTGGGTGCTTGGGTCACGAACAAAAGGACTGCAGGAAGGAGAAGGAGGCCATGTTTGAGGAACCCAGGCCAAGATACGGGCTTGGTCTGGGGGTACAACTGGCAAAAACTCTAAATGTCATAGCAAGGGAGAGCCTATAAAGGAAGAAAGAGGGTGGCACACAGTGGAGCTCAAGTAAGGTTGGAATTGACACAGGAATCCATGAGACAGGAGGCACACATTACGAAATGACAAGCACTAGGAGGCGAGAAGGATCAGAAGGAGGCAGAGCCAGGAAGCAACAGGAAGGAGAAAGCACAAATTGGGTAATCACCAAAATGGAAACTACAACCTATGAACAAGGAAAAGGTAAGGAGCGGGCACACAGGAAAGGGAAAACCCAGACAGAGGAAAAGGGAGAGAGTTCCAGGGAGGAGCAGACATTGACAGGGGTTGACCTTAAAAACCTAGGAGGCCAAGTTGTATGCAAGAATCCCAAGAGAAGAGAGGGATCAGAAGATACAAGAGATGGGCCTGAAAAAGAAAAAAGCCCAATGGACCCAATAACTCAACATCAGGCAGAAAGAAGAGAAGGATTGGGCCCAGAAGTGATGGAGCTAGTTTGTCTAGATATATAACATGGACCGAGAGACACAGCCCATGGAGGAAAGATAGACCATGGATTAGTAATGAGAGCCAGGCTGCTAGCAGGAAGGATGAAGACAAAGTTAACACAGCTTGAAACCAACATCCGGGGAAGAGAGAAAGAAGGGGAACATGAAGTGAAAGATTGGAGTATACAGAGCAGAGACAATACGGATTATGGAAAAAGGAAGTGGAGAAGGAAGGAAAAGGAGTTATAAAAACACCAGGCATACTATGTTGAGCTGCCCAGTGAAGATGAATCATATGAAGGACAAAATAGCAGAAAAGAATATGTAGACAAATGGGAATTAGTGGAGGATGAACTGGCTTCTGCAATGATGAATTACTTAAGCCTAAAAAGGAGGAGAATTACACTAAAGGAGGGGGGAGAGGGGCAAACAGAAGATGACAAAAGGGATAGAGATCCAGTAGAGGGTGGAATAAACAGGAGCTTGAAGAGGCTGAAATGGAAGGATTACTTAGGGGTAGAAAATGTGGAAATGCTGAAACAGGAAGAAGAAAAGGCTGAGAAGGTGGGCCTAACCATGTCCCACCCCTCAAAATGACAACCATTAGCTGGAACTATCAAGGGGTGGGAGTTGCCTTGACAGTTTGAGAATTAAGAGACTTAAGTCTCAAGAACAATCCCTCGCTTTTGTTCCTTATGGAAACAAAGCTAAAGGAAAAAAAGATGACCAACCTAAAGAGGAAGCTGGGTTTCAAAGAAATGACTGTGGTAGACCCAAAAGGAAGATCTGGAGGTTTGTGTCTAATGTGGAAGGATGGATGTGAGGTGGAAGTGTTAGGAAAGTGTCAAAATTACATTCATACAAGAACCAGACTAGAGAAGGAGCAGAAGGATAACTTTAACACCTGCATTTATGAGGACCCAGATCCAAAGAAGAGAAGACAACTCTGGAGGAACATCACAGATTTAAACCTAGGAATTTCAAATGCATGGAATTGTATGGGGGACTTTAATGAAATTTTGCACCAAAAGGAAAAGGAAGGAGGGAGACACCATAACAATAGGCAGATTGAAGTTTTTAGAAACTTTCTAATGGAGAATGATCTTCAGGATTCCCTTGTTAAAAGATGTAGGTTTACATGGAATAATATGAGGGAGTTAGGAGGGGTGAAAGAAAGGATAGATAGACACATAGCCAACAATTCTTGGATAAATAATCATAAGGAAGCTAGTGTCATAACCCTACCAGTAGTGGGTTCAGACTATAGCCCCCTCCTCTTGATAACAAGTCCTATACCACCTAGGAAAGAGAGACTTTTCAGGTTTGAAGCGTATTGGGTAGACCATGAGGACTTCACTGGGGAGGTTGATAAATGCTAGAACAACAATGGTAATGGTGAAAACCTAGCTAGTTTTGCACCAAAATTGTAGAAAATGGTTACACATATGGAAGAGTGGAAAAAGAAGAGTTTCAAGAGGGCTGATGTCTAGATCTCAAAGCTGAAAAGCAAGGATAAAATGTCATGCTGTTTCCACGAAAACATCTGAATTTTTTTGGTTTTCACGCTCTTCAAAACGAAACAACAGTATGGAAACGAAATCACCCTTATTCTAAATTTCTGATTTCTTTCTACTTTATTTATTTATTATCTACAGTTTTTTTTAAATTCCAACTTCTTTACAAAATAATCTGCGCCTGGGACCACATAGCCACTTTTATATGTTAATAATTATTTAAAAAATTTATTTTAATTAAAAATATTTATACCCTTTCAACAAAAATATTAATATAATTTCAATACAGTTATTATTTTTAATTTTTTAATTTTAAAGGTAACAGATTTAAAAATAATAAAATATAAAATATTTTAAACCTCTTAATTAAGTTATATTATTTTTTAATTATATAATTATTGTAAAACATAAATTATAAAAAAATTTGATCATTCACACTCAACTTATTCATTTAAAATTTTATTAACAATATTTATAATAAATTTTAAATAATTACATTTAAATTTAATAAAAATTAAAATATAATTTTAATAACAATTGTTGTCAAATTTTATGAACATTAATTATATCAATATTATTTGAATAAAAGTATCATTATTTAATATTATGTTATCTAATTTTATATATTTATATTATTAATATTATATTATAATTCTTTAAAATTTTTAAAAAATATTATTTTAAATTATTTGAAACGTTTCTTCAAAAATATTTTATTTTCATAAAATTTCAAAATATTTCTATTTTTGAAATTACAGAAACGACACTTCGAAATGAAATTTAGTACCTTACCCATAAGTTATAACATCTTTGTTAACTTTCTACTCTCTCCTTTTATATTCATGATATTACTTTCTTTTATTATTTTTATTTTAAAGAAAAAACTACAAAAACAATAAAAAGAGAGATTGAGAGACGAAAAGAGATGAATATATCTGAGAGATATACCTGAAGAGAGAGATAAAATCATAGTCACATGAAAAGAAAGTGATTTAAAGATAGATGCTGCAAAAGAGTTAAAAATATAGAAAGATAGACGCAAGAGAAATGTTATAGTTAAATGCTGCTGAAATTTAAGCTGGAGTTTCCATTGCAGCAGTGTATTTTACTTATTATTCACCTATAAACACTAGTTTGAATTAATTTTAACATAATTTTATATATCTATATAATTAATATTATGTTAAAATCTTTTAAAATTGAAAAAAATATTATTTGAAATCTTTTGAAACATTTCTTTAAAAATCTTTCGTTTCCATGAAATTTTCGAAACGTTTCCGTTTTTAGAGTCACCGAAATGGTACCTCAAAACGGAATTTAGTTCCTTGCTGAAAAGAAGGCTACAACAAATTCAGAATGGCAAACACAGCAAAGAGGCAGTGGAGGAAGCAAGGAGAGTCAGGAATAATATAAATAGATTGTGGAAATAGGAAGAAAAATTCTGGGCACAAAGATCAAGGATTAAATGGCTGGAATGTGGAGACACAAATACAAAATTTTTCCACCAAACCACTCTGCAAAGGAGAAGGAGGAATAGAATTGTGAGAATAAAGGATGAAGGTGGGGAATGGAGAGAAGGGGAAAATAATATACAAGAAACATTCCAGAATCACTATCTTAAACTGTATGAATCCACATATCTTGGAAGCTGTCCTGGAATAGAGGAGGTTATCCCCAAAGCCATAACAAAGGAGATGAATGATGCTCTTCTAAGAGTAGTGACCAAAGATGAAGTGGAAAGGGCAGTTTTTTGCTTAGGAGCAATGAAGACACCTAGACTGGATGGAATGAATGGCATTTTTTTTACCAAAAAGCATGGGCTGTGGTGAAGGAGGATGTGTACAGGGCCGTCAAAGGTTTTTTTTGAAGATGCTGAGCTACTTAGGGAGATAAATGAAACTCATATTACCTTGATTCCTAAGGTACAACACCCTGAAACTGTGAGTCATTTTCGCCCTATTAGCTGCACTAATTATATTTACAAAATCATCTCCAAAATTATGGTTAACAGGCTCAAGTTTATTTTGAATAGGCTAATATCCCACAACCAAAGTGCTTTTGTTAGTGGTAGGCTTATACAAGATAACACTATTCTAATCCAAGAGGCATTCCATTCCCTTAAGCATAATAGAAATAAGAAAACTCCCTATATGGCCATCAAACTAGACATGAATAAAGCTTATGATATATTAGAATGGATGTTCATTAAAAAAGTTCTAAAGGCTTATGGCTTTGATGAAAAATGGATAGGGATGGTTTTGAGATGTATTACCACTGTTAAATACAAAATTAATGTTAATGGGATCTTAGGACCTACTCTAACTTCCCAAAGAGGTTTGAGGCAAGGGGACCCATTGTCCCCCTACCTGTTTATCATGGCAGCTGAAGTTTTATCAAGGAGTATCTCTGAGGCAGCAGCAAAAAAGGAACTCAATGGGCTAAAGATAACAAGAAATGTTCTAGAGTTAACCCACCTCTTTTTTACAGATGATTCCATTCTGTTTGCAGGTGCTAATGAATAGAATGCAGAGAGGCTTAGAAGGATTCTTTATGACTACTCAAGAGTTTCAGGGCAAGTGATAAACCTAGAAAAATTAGACATTATCTTTAGCAAATCCACCCCCAGAGACATTAAGGAAAACATTCAAAGAATTTTCAACATCCCAGTTTGGGATAATCTAGGGAAATACCTAGGTATGCCAGCTGTTGGGGGGAGATCAAAGAGACAAGCACTAGGTTGGGTCATGGATAGTGTAAAACAGAAACTCTGCAATTGGAAGATGAAGTATCTATCCTAAGGAGGAAAAGAGGTGTCACGACCCCAAATGATGGAACACATGACCGGCACGACATAAGGGTTTCCCCCTAGCCGCAAGCCTAACACATAGCATGCACAAAAATACAGCACACAATCCAGAGTACATAATAAATATAACTGGCCACATATGCCACATCCAATATCAGAAAATACTGTATATATGTATATATATATATATCTCATGATATCTCATGAATCCAACATTCTGATTCAACTTGGCCCATGGCCTCATAATATTCATGTGATTCAACTTGGCCCAAGGCCTCATAATACCAACATTATTGTAAAATATAAAACCATTTTTTCAAACAACACATCAAAATACGCAAGAAACGAGGATCCTGCCTGTATGTTCATGGAGATACTCTAGACATAACTAAACTAAATAAACAATACAAAAGAGCCTTGCCCAAACTGGGGCTCACCAATACTATCTTCAGCCTCCTACGAAGCTGTAGCTGAATCAAAGTCTCTTTGACTATCTGTGGGGAGGAAACAAAAGAGGGGTGAGATTACCACATCTCAGTGAATGAGTAAATCATACTATAACTGAAACAGGGCAAACTAAGCACGAATGTTTCGCAATGAATTTAATAATAGAAACATTAAGCATTTAACCATAATTTATTGAAAGAAAAACTAAACAGTTCAAATGTATGTTCAAAAGATAAAACATGATTAAATCAGTAACAGTAGAGCAAATCAATTATGCATGGTAAGTAATAAATGAAGTTATTTATGCATTAACAATGATGAATGATATTGTTTAGAAATATTTAATCTTTAAGAAAAATGCACTAGTTTATTGGAGTTCTTTCCTGACAGATCTATCATCTTCCCCAAGCACACAGCAAGGGTAGGGTAATCACTGTAGGCGTAGACATAAGTCCACCCTAAATCCCCCAAGCACATAGCAATGGGTATGGCAATCACTGTAGGCATAGACATAAGTCTACCCTAAATTTCCCAAGCACATAGCAATGGGTCCCTAAGCACATAGCAATGGGTATGGCAATCACTGTAGGCATAGACATAAGTCTACCCTAAATCCCTGTGTCTTAGGCAGTCATATGCCCGTCACAGTATCTTAGGCCGAAGCCTTAACATGATCATGGTGCACCAGGGCTAGCACTACCTGCGGCTAGCTAACAGTGATCTAAAAGGGTCCCTCCAATAGAAAACATTTGAAATATGCTATTCAAAGAGTTTAAAGCAAAACATTTCAATAACTTTACAATAAAGCTATAATTCTCCATCTAGCTCTTTTCATGCATAAAATTCCGTTCTAAAATATATCTCATCCATGAATTCCCATGGAGACCTTTATAATCATAAACTTTCCCTTTTAAACATAGATCGTCCGTAGACGTCACATAGATGCTCATCATGCATCAAATCATTTCATGGCTAACTTAGTTCATTTCTATGACTAAGTTCGCATTTCTATAAATCTAGCTCAAATGGAGAATTATTAGCCTAGATGCTTGCCCTGCATACCTAGAGTTCAACTAGGATTTAAATTTATAATTTCTAACATGGTTGGAACATATTGGTTTTCAAAGCAGTAAAACAATTTAGCATACATTCCAACTAGTTAAAATCATACGAGAGAGAGAGAGTTATAAACCGAATTCATAAAACATGCGCTATAGTATGAAAAACCCACTGACAGGTAAGGGCTCCAGATTGGACAGCCCTAAAATCCTAGTTCCTGGTCTGAATTTGGTAAAACAGACCCCAAAATCGAGTCCGCAAGGTCCAAAAACCTTAAATGAGCTTGGTTACTATTCACCACCGGAAAACACTATTCACTGTCACAAAAATTTTACCGAATCAACAAAACAATTTCATATCCTAATATTTATCTAGTTTCTGAATCCATCTACGGAGTCAGATTTCTAATTAGAAGTCCCTAAGTAAGGTTTTTCAGAACTTACCTTTTACCGAGATTTTCTACTTCAGATCTACGGCGATTCAACGGTTGATTTGAAAAACTGATCGGTCAAAACTGAAGTACTCTTCGTCCTGAATCCAATAACACGTTCAGTTTTGAGATTGGAAGCCCTTAAGCACTCCAAATCGAAAGATAAAATTTGAAATTACTATGCACTCACTATGCATGCACTATTCCTCTCTCCTTTTTTTTTCTTCCTTCTTTCTGATACTTCGCCGCCCCAATTTTCATTTATCGTTCGTTTTCGTTTTTTTTTAATATAATAATTATTATTAAATAATTAATAATAGGATTTTCTTTTATAAAAATTCATATAAATTCCATTTTTCATCATAAAATATCCCAAAAATTCTTCAAAATTTCCATTCTCATAAATCTTTAGTTAAACTCTTAAATCATAATTTTTCTTAATAAAAATCATAATAAAATAAATTTCAAAACAAATATCTTAATTCATATTAAAAGAAAGAATATTTCTAAAAATACCATAAAAATTCAATAGAGGCCGGTATAATTATTTTAAGCAATACAATACTTCTTTTACTTAAAAGGCTACTTATTTTTAGCAAAACATAATCATTTAAAAAAAAATAAAAATATATTTGCTTATAGCGCGCCAAAACATAAATTCTCATATTTCTTTTGTAATTCTTTAATCCATGTAATAAATATACATATTTTCTACGGTTCTTATCTCTATTGTCAAAATTCTCTCTTTTATTCTAAATTTCCTTTAATTGGATTTTTCATTAAATTTTACGGTTATTACATTCTTCCCCCCTTAAAGAAATTCGGTCCTCGAATTTCATCACCATAGTTGCAGTTAAACACTAACCTCATTGTTCAAACAAGTACAGATATCTAGTGCTTATATCCTTCTCTTTTTCCCCAAGTAGTTTCCTCAAAAGAGTGATTTTTTTCCATATCACCTTTACTATAGGTATTTCTTTTAATCGTAACTTCTTTACTTGTCTGTCCACTATTGCTACTGGTTGTTCCTTTTAGGTTAAATCTTTCTGTAACTGAATCTATGGACACTGTATAACATGTGTAGAATCTGGTAAATATTTATGTAGCATAGACACATGAAAAAAAAAAAAATTGGATGGACATTACCCAATTCAGGTGGTAAAGCCAAGCAATAAACCACTGAACTGATCTTATCAAGAATTTAAATAATTCTATATACCGAGAGGGTAACTTCCCTTTCTTTCAAAACTTCATTACCTCTTCTATGGGTGAGTCCATAGTCACCAACTAATAATTTCTCGTGCTCAACATTCATAGTCCTTATAAACATTTGACTTGTATTTAGTTTTCAGTATTCTTTTTCTAATCATTTTCACTTTATCAATGACATCTTATAATAAATCTAACTCAACTGAGTCATTTAACAGAACATTTGTAACACCTCTTACATAAGGTTTAAATCTTCTAATATCATTTTATTATAGACAGATTCTGCTAAAGAATCTCTCACCAATCTTAAAAAAAAATGCTTGAAGCATGCTCTCCAAGCTAGCATCATCAATTTAGATAAGTCATATTCTATCTATTGTATGTTATTCCAAATTAAATTTCCAAAGTTTAACTTTTCTCAATTCACTCACATATTAAGAAACCTATGATGTTCATGTAAAACTTCAAATGATTGTCATTCTATATTGACATGATAATTACTGCTATGAGCAAGTTCAACTAAGGATAATTAATTTCTCCAAACTTTCACCACAATAATATAAAGATACTTAAAGCATAACTTTTAATGTATAAACACATTATTTAAATTTAGTATCAGTCATACTATAATCTAATAAATATCTTTAGACTTCCTGACTAATTCTCTTGAGATAATATATTCTATTCGTACTTGCCAACATACCCGCTAATGAAAAATTTCACTTGTATCTTCTTTTTACCATTATACTAGTACTATTTTTTTTAATCTCAGTATATCTTTATTACCTCGGGTAATCCATATTTACAATCTATGGCTTATTCTGAAATCTCTTTTCTCAACAATTATCCATACGTGAATTTCCAATCTCAACATAATTTACATTCTAGATATTAGTCTCAATTTAGCAAGGTATAAATCATTAACACAAATATCTTAATCACTTACATTATTCTCAGAGATGTTTCTCAAAATATTCTCCATGTTTTCAAATTAAAAATTTCGAGATTAGCTTAAATCTTACTTTCCATACTTTACTCCTCAAAAACTTCAACACCGTTAACTCCTTTGATTACATTCGTCAAAGCACCATTACATCATCATCCATCTATTCTTTTCAAAATCTCTATTACTTTAATCTACTAATAAGTTGAACACCATAATAACTGAGTTCCAAAGATTAGAAATTATCTTTCCTTGCAATGAGGGAAAACAACCTTGCATTTAATGCCAACCGTTAATGAGGGAGAATGCAGTGAAACAGACGAAAAGCACAATAGAGAATGGTGCCAAAATAGAAAGTCAAAAATTTGGACAAACATTGAAAAGCATTCAAATCGGTGGCCGTAATTCTTGAAAATATGTAAACAAAATCTAGCTGCTATTTCGACGAAAATCAGTAGCCGCAATCGGTGGCCGCAAATTTTGAATATATGTGCCAAAATTTAATTCAAAGATATTGTTATTCGGCGGAAGCATATCATATGGAAAAGCAATATTTCCGAGCCTATAAAGTCTGTGAATAACAAGAGCACATAGTTAACTGGTAGGATGCAGTTGGTTGCTTCAAAATATATAATCAATCAACTGTAAATAACCAGTCCAAATTAAAATTTCTCAAAATAGCTAGTCAACTTATAAACCAATAGTCGACTGGTAAAAACATTGAGAAAACAAAATAAACTATTTAATTGTTCCTCTTCAACAATTAATTGGTTTGCATTTTCACTCTTTTTCTTTTTCTTCTTTTTTACAATGACGACTATCACCTACAACCTTTCAAGACATCAATGCTTCATCAAAGACAACAAGAAAAAGACAGATTTCTAGTGATATCTTATCTTATGCTCTTTATGTGCTTAATATGGGTCACAGTCATAACTACTGTACATATACATGCTTGCCGTTTTTTTTACCTTTAATTTAGCTGATATCCATCAATCACTCACATAGCTATTCTAATAATATCCGGCCTATTCGCATAGCTATTATAAATATGCCCTTCTCTGAGTTCAATAAATGCTTACATTAATATCTTTATCTTCATACTCAGAGTTAAGGTGATAGAAATTATGGAGGGAACCGCATTCCGTCAGTTTCGAAATGTTTGCATTTTTTGTGGTTCCAGTCCTAGAAAAGATGGGGAATATGTGAAAGCAGCACAAAACCTGGGTATGGTGCTGGTCAGAAGAAAAATTCATCTAGTCTATGGTGGAGGTAACTGTGGGTTAATGGGGTGTGTGGCTACAGCTGCACATGTAGGAGGATGCCAAGTTCTAGGTATTATTCCTACAGCTCTAGCTGCATCCAGCAACATAGGGAAAACAATTGGAGAAGAATATAGAGTAGCTTCCATGCATGAACGCATGGCTAGAATGATGAGCAATGCTGACGCCTTCATTGCCTTACCAGGTGGTTTTGGTACTTTAGAGGAGATTTTCTAAATAGTCTCTTGGGTACAACAGAATCTGCATCACAAACCAATAGGTTTGTTAAATGTTAATAACTTCTTTGATGGTTTATTATCTTTCCTTGATCATGCTGTGGAACAAAGGTTTATCCCACACTCAGCACGACGAATTCTCATCTTAGCTTCAGATGCTGAGGAGTTGATTGATGCTTTACAAGCATATGTTCATATACCTGATCCAACTATTGCTCAAATAGAATGGACGGCAGACAACCGCAGGAAGTGCAAATTGGATTTGGATCTGCATCTGTAACTGTAGCAAGATGTGGGCATTGCTATACCGCTTTTACTTTCTTAGGGTTATCTTGGATACCATCTTGCTAGCCACATACCTTAAAAAAAGTACTATTACTAAGTCAAAATTCATATTTTGAGAACTTAGTATATAGCTGATACTCCCTTGGAGTTTGTAATATTATCTTTAAATATTGCTTATAATCCTTTGCACTCTTGAAATATTCTAGTATATTATCAATAAATATAATAACAACTTGATTTAGGGATGGCTTACTTACTTATTCATTAACTCTATGAATGTAGCTGTGGCATTTGTCAATCCAAATGACATAACTATAAACTCATAGTGTCCATGCCGAATCCTGAAAACAAATTTTTTTTTTAAATATCCTCTTCTCTTATCCTTAATTGATGATATCTAAATATCAAATCAAGTTAAATTTCATATTTTTTTTTAAAAAATGTTGAGCACTTTCTAACTGATCAAATAGATCATCTATACGAGGTAATGAGTATTTATTCCACATTGTCACTTTATTCAATTGTCTTTAATCTATATATAGTCATAGTGATCCATCTTTCTTTTTCACCAATAGAACTGGAGCACTCTAAGTAAAAGTTCTAGGGCTTTTAAATCCCTTGTTTAACATGTCTTGTAACTATTTCTTTTTCAGTTCTTTAAGTTCAGTGGGTGCCATTCTATATGGAAATATAGACGCTGGCCAGGAAATAAATCAATACCCAATTCTATTTATTATTTCGGGGTAATCCTGGCAATTCTTAAGGAATTATATCAGAAAATTCTCTAACCACTGGAACTTGATTTACACTGATATACTTTATATCAGCATCTCTCACCACTGCCAACTATCCTTGGCACCTTTTTGTAATCACTTATGGACTGCTAAAGCAGAGATTAAGTTACTGGGTATCTCACTAAGATTTCTTTGTATCAAGAGAAAAATATTCTCCAAGAATATTGAATTTAATCACATTCTAGTGACATTTCAAAATGACATGACATAATGCCAACTAATTCATTCTCAATATCACATCACACTCTACCATATCTAGACAACTGAGTACAACAGATGTCACATTCAGAAACCATCATACCAGAGTTTGACCTCTTCCGTACCTTGGTGGTATAGGATTTGCCTAAACTCAGCATTCCGCTGAGGTTTTCCCTACTACCATTCAAGAGGACACGCGGAAAGACTCTGTATGGATCTTTTCCCAAGCACATAGCAAGGGAAAGCAAATAACATCTCATATAACTGCCATCTCGCTATAAAACAAAGATAGTCCAACCGTTACTTAACCATGCCAACATAGCATACTATAAACTGACTTACTTAAACAAAAGACAACATCCTATCGAACCACTTTAGCAGCACCGTGAGTATAAGCATGTCCGGATTCATACCCATACTCAAAGTCCTACCTAAAGGTCCGTTACTCCATGAACACAGGGAAACCTAATGCTCTGATACCAACTTTGTCACGGCCCCAAATGATGGAACACATGACCGGCACGACATAAGGGTTTCCCCCTAGCCGCAAGCCTAACACATAGCATGCACAAAAATCCAGCACACAATCCAGAGTACATAATAAATATAACTGGCCACATATGCCACATCCAAATAAGAAAATACTGTATATATGTATATATATATATATATATCTCATGATATCTCATGAATCCAACATTCTGATTCAACTTGACCCATGGCCTCATAATATTCATGTGATTCAACTTGGCCCAAGGCCTCATAATACCAACATTATTGTAAAATATAAAACCATTTTTTCAAACAACACATCAAAATACGCAAGAAGCGAGGATCCTGCCTGTATGTTCATGGAGATACTCTAGACATAACTAAACTAAATAAACAATACAAAAGAGCCTTGCCCAAACTGGAGCTCACCAACACTATCTTCAGCCTCCTACGAAGCTGTAGTTGAATCAAAGTCTCTTTGACTATCTGTGGGGAGGAAACAAAAGAGGGGTGAGATTACCACATCTCAGTGAATGAGTAAATCATACTATAACTGAAACAGGGCAAACTAAGCACGAATGTTTCGCAATGAATTTAATAATAGAAACATTAAGCATTTAACCATAATTTATTGAAAGAAAAATTAAACAGTTCAAATGTATGTTCAAAAGATAAAACATGATTAAATCAGTAACAGTAGAGCAAATCAATTATGCATGGTAAGTAATAAATGAAGTTATTTATGCATTAACAATGATGAATGAGATTGTTTAGAAATATTTAATCTTTAAGAAAAATGCACTAGTTTATTGGAGTTCTTTCCTGACAGATCTATCATCTTCCCTAAGCACACAGCAAGGGTAGGGTAATCACTGTAGGCGTAGACATAAGTCCACCCTGAATCCCCTACGCACATAGCAATGGGTATGGCAATCACTGTAGGCATAGACATAAGTCTACCCTAAATTTCCCAAGCACATAGCAATGGGTCCCCAAGCACATAGCAATGGGTATGGCAATCACTGTAGGCATAGACATAAGTCTACCCTAAATCCCTGTGTCTTAGGCAGTCATATGCCCGTCACAGTATCCTAGGCCGAAGCCTTAACATGATCATGGTGCACCAGGGCTAGCACTACCTGCGGCTAGCTAACAGTGATCTAAAAGGGTCCCTCCAATAGAAAACATTTGAAATATGCTATTCAAAGAGTTTAAAGTAAAACATTTCAATAACTTTACAATAAAGCTATAATTCTCCATCTAGCTCTTTTCATGCATAAAATTCCGTTCTAAAATATATCTCATCCATGAATTCCCATGGAGACCTTTATAATCATAAACTTTCCCTTTTAAACATAGATCGTCCGTAGACGTCACATAGATGCTCATCATGCATCAAATCATTTCATGGCTAACTTAGTTCATTTCTATGACTAAGTTCGCATTTCTATAAATCTAGCTCAAATGGAGAATTATTAGCCTAGATGCTTGCCCTGCATACCTAGAGTTCAACTAGGATTTAAATTTATAATTTCTAACATGGTTGGAACATATTGGTTTTCAAAGCAGTAAAACAATTTAGCATACATTCCAACTAGTTAAAATCATACGAGAGAGAGAGAGAGTTATAAACCGAATTCATAAAACATGCGCTATAGTATGAAAAACCCACTGACAGGTAAGGGCTCTAGATTGGACAGCCCTAAAATCCTAGTTCCTGGTCTGAATTTGGTAAAACAGACCCCAAAATCGAGTCCGCAAGGTCCAAAAACCTTAAATGAGCTTGGTTACTATTCACCACCGGAAAACACTATTCACTGTCACAAAAATTTTACCGAATCAACAAAACAATTTCATATCCTAATATTTATCTAGTTTCTGAATCCATCTACGGAGTCAGATTTCTAATTAGAAGTCCCTAAGTAAGGTTTTTCAGAACTTACCTTTTACCTCTTAAATCATAATTTTTCTTAATAAAAATCATAATAAAATAAATTTCAAAACAAATATCTTAATTCATATTAAAAGAAAGAATATTTCTAAAAATACCATAAAAATTCAATAGAGGCCGGTATAATTATTTTAAGCAATACAATACTTCTTTTACTTAAAAGTCTACTTATTTTTAGCAAAACATAATCATTTTAAAAAAAATAAAAATATATTTGCTTATAGCGCGCCAAAACATAAATTCTCATATTTCTTTTGTAATTCTTTAATCCATGTAATAAATATACATATTTTCTACGGTTCTTATCTCTATTGTCAAAATTCTCTCTTTTATTCTAAATTTCCTTTAATTAGATTTTTCGTTAAATTTTACGGTTATTACAAGAGGTCCTTATAAAAGCAGTTATCCAAGCCATTCTCACTTATACAATGTCAACCATTCTGTTTCCTAAGGCTTTCTGCTCTAAATTATGCTCAGAAGTTGCAAAATTCTGGTGGAGAAGTAATGGTAAAGAAAATGGAATACATTGGGTAAAGTGGAAAAAATTAACCAGGAGGAAGAATGAGGGAGGAATGGATTTTAAAGACCTTAGGAGTATGAACTTAGTGCTCCTAGCAAAACAGGCGTGGAGATTATTAGAGGAACCAAACTCCTTGTGGGCTAGTGTCTTTAAACAAAAAAACTTCCCAAAATAAAATTTTCAGAAGGCAAGGAAGGGAAGTTACAGATCATGGGCATGGCTCAGCCTATGGGAAGGAAAGGAGTTTCTGGGTTAACATGGGATATGGAATATAGGCAACAGGGATAGTATCAATATTTGGGAGGATAGGTGGCTTAGGATTGGGGAGTTGGTTGAGAACAAATCCAATAGCAGCCTAGAGAGAGTGTCCTCTCTAATTGACCAAGATACCAAGACCTGGAAGATCCCAATCCTAAGAGAAATACTACCCACCCACCAATTGAAGGAGGCCCTGGCTATCCCAATCCCCTACTCTTATCAAGTAGATAAATTTATATGGCCTATGATTATCGATGGGCAGTATAGAGTGAAGAGTGGATATGAGCTGGCCAGGAAGGAAGATTAGGGAACCAGTAGAAATGCCACCTCAACCTCTGTAACAATCAATCCAATCCTATGGAGGAAAATATGGGAGACCTCTATCCCTGCAAAAATTAAAATCCACATTTGGAAGATCCTACACAATGCCCTGCCCACTATGGAGAATCTACATAGAAAGAAAATCACTCAGGATATTATGTGACTTATATACAACGAAGCCCCTGAAACTTTGGAACACATGTTCCTTGAATGCAAATGGACTAGACCAGCTTGGTTCGGTGTTAACATTCAAAGTCAGACCAACTAAAGAGAGGAGTATAAAATAAGTGACTGGCTGGAATACAAAATCAACGTGTATAAGGAAGCCAATGGGTTGGAGGAGAAGGAGGCTATGGCAAATTGTTTTATCATGCTGTGGTTTATATGGAAGGAGAGAAATACATTCATGTTCGAATAGACAAGTATAGACCCTATGAGAGTAATACAGAAAGCAAAATCCCTAATAGGTAGCATCTACAACATCCAGAATGAAAAGAAGCAAACATCCAACAACAATAGGGAAGGGGAGCCAGACAAAGGAAATAGAAACCCCCTCGAAAAGGTGGCTAAAAATAAACACAGATGCAGCTTTCCCGAGTCAAGGAACGAAATGTTACTTGGCTATAGTGGTCCGCAATGATAGGGGTAAAGTCCTTACAGGAATCGCCAAACAGAGCTTAGCCCACACCGCTTTGGAAGTAGAAGGAAAAGCGATTGAAGAGGACTTAATTTTAGCCAACAACTTGCAACTAAACAGTCATCATCGAGTCAGATTGCAAGATAATGGTAGATGTGTGTAATAAGAAAAGACAAATATGAAGGGTCAATCATATTCACAGCTTAATCAAGGAGGTTACCTCTAAAGGAAATCATCTTAGATTAGAGTGGATCCATCAAGACCAAAACGAGGTGGCTCATACGGTGGCGAAGTTTCTAGAGTGAAGTCAACTTCAGAGAAATTGGGTCTCACAACCTTTGATCAGACTAAAGAAGATGCTGAGGGAAGAACTTGAGCCAGAGGGAGAGAACCCTTAACAATTTCTCGGGGTCTTGGTACAAATTCACTAGATCGATAGGGTTTCACAGAGTGTGTTGCTCTGATTTTTTCACCTTGTAATTATGATATGTCATCCTGAGAACTAGACTCTTGGTTTCAACATGTGAACCAAGTCTATCGTGTCTCTTAGTTTTGGGCTTTAGGTCATTCTATACACTTGTAGGCTTAAGCCTTATGTCCAAAAAAAAGGAGAGTGACAATGTTCCACTTTCTTGAGATGAAGAAAACTACTAGAAGTCTAGAGTTTTCCTTCAAACTATGCCCATTCTAATCTCTCTCTCCCAGCCCCTGCAATTTTTTTTCTCCAGCGCCACCCCTCTTCTGAAACTCTAGCCCAGCATGTAATAGCTTTTTTTTAAATTTATAATAAAATCCCATTATTCAAATTAATGGTCCAACATTTTTTTGATTAAACGAGGGATTGAATGGCCAGAAAAAATCATTATTGAGATGGTAACTCCTTTATAAATGTTCTTGATGGTAGAACATCTATATAAAGGGTTTTTGGTCTTTGAGTCTTTTTCCTTGAATTTTCCTACGAACCTACACCATCTAGAGAGAGAAAGCAATTAAACTTGGAAGAGCCAAAAACATTGAAAGGTTGAGAAAAAAAGCAATGGCGGGAGGTTGATGTAATCTTATTTTATTCCGCATTTGATTGGTTTATACATGTTACTTTGAGTTTAGAATTATGTTTAGATCATATTGATTATCTTACATTTGATATCAGAGTATGAAATAGCCTTTGCTTTGCTTTACATATATGGTGGTATTGTTCATGATTTTTTAGAAATATCTTGGCATTTTTGATGCAAAATGAGATCATGAATAATTATGATATCGTTTTCTGATCATTTCGGTATATTATGAATCATTTTTGGTGGTCAAAATTGGGAGAAAAATTCGAGTTTTATCGCGGCTCAAAACCGAGTCGCGGCTGAGTTTTTCTAACTCGTCTGGAGGTTAAAGATAAACAGTGTTTTGTGTTAAATTTTTTTTTCCTAGCGGCTGCAGTGTCACACCTTGAACCCGTAGCACTTTTGTTTGAATGCATACATTCCCGTCGCTAGTCTATGATGCATCTTCAATTTTATATGTGCTTCATTTATTATTTAAAGGCTTGCACTAAAAAGTATATGAAAATTGCATCAAGAGGGCTAGAACCCATGCTATGCTTGAATATGTTTTAGCCATTGGTCCAAGGTGCATCTTTAGTTATAATTGGACATGTTTTAATATTTAAAGTTCCTTTTGAAAATGCAGTTAAAAAACTTGCACACAATGGGAATAGAACCCGGGTCCCTGTGGGAAGCGTTGCATTGGTTTGTCACTAGGCTAGTGATACATTTTAGTATTCTGGGTGTAGTGTTTAATATTTAAAATTTTTTTAGAAAATACATAAAATTTTTTGTAGCTATGGAAATTGAACTTGCAATTCTCTGGTTAAGAGATACCAGTTTTAACCACTGAGTCATAGATGTTTATTGGTTTAAAGTTAGCAGGAAAATATTGTTAAGACATTTTTATGTATAGAATAATTTTTCTTCAATATTTGGTTGCCATAATTTATAATTCTTTGAATTATTTTATGTGTATGTATATATGTTATTATGTTATTTTATATACATGCAATTTAGATCAAATACTCTTATGATGCATGAATATTTTTATGTTTTATTTTCATGCCATTAAGAATGAGTATTTTTGTGCACAATATTTTAGTTTAATTATGCAATTTTGTTTTACTTATGAGATGTTTATTTATATGCTATAATTTATCATTAAGTTTTGATATTATTAGAATGTATGTAATTTAGGATTATTCTCATAAAATTTAATAATATATCTAGTAATCCTTATAATCTTAATTAATTAGGGATTAGCCACAACATCTTTAATTAATTAAAATTATATATTAAGTTTTGTTTAGAATCACATAAAGAATTAGACATAATATTGTGATTAATTATATTTAATATAATAAATTTTATCTCACATAAATTTTTATTATATTTATATAATTAATTAGGATAAAATGTTAGATTATTCTCATAATTTACCCATAGGAGTTATGGATTGGTATAAAATTTGATAGTTTTATCATAAAGATATTTGGATAGAAATCAAATTATTTTCATAATTTATGCATAAGATATGAAATTAAATACATAATTTGATAATTCTATCATAAAGTACATATGAATCTACTTGAAATAAAAATTTAGCCCACAGAAAATTTTTATGTCACTAGATTCATATATAGATACATGTTTACTTTGGTAATACATGAAATTTAGACTAATGAGCCTAAAAATTTTTTTTTGACATAAGCTTTTAGATTTTATATAGTTTCTCAATCTGTTAGTTTCTCTAATATCCGCTGTGATATTCCCGAACTTAGAGGAGATAACTATAAGGTATGAAAGGAGAGAATACTCCTCCATTTAGGGTGAATGGACATAAATTATGCTATTAGGAAAGACGAATCACCTACAATCGTTGATGAAAGCACGCAGGCTGAAATTGCGCTATACGAGCGATGGGAGAGATTCAATTGGCTCAGTGTGATGTTCATTAAGACAAAAATCACTGCCGGTATATGTGATTTTGTCGATCAACATGAGAAGGTTCGAGATTTGCTGAAAGCCATTGAAAAATAGTTCGTCACTTCTGAAAAGGCCTTAGCAAGCACCCTAATCATGAAGTTCTCTTCTCTCCGACTCACCGGTGTAAGAGATGTGCACGAGCACATAATGTGAATGCGTGATATTTCAACTCAACTTAGTAAACTCAAGGTTGATATATCGAAGTCTTTTTTAGTGCACTACATTCTGAACACCCTTCCACAGGAATACAAGCCTTTCAAGATTTCTTATAACACGTATAAAGACAAATGGTCAATTAATGAATTAATAACCATGTGTGTGCAAGAAGAAGAAAGGCTAATGATGGAGGTGGGTGAGAGTGCATTGCTGGCAACAGTTTGTAGGAAGAACAAACCTGATAAGTCTTAAGCTAATCAGAAGGGGAAAAGTAAAATACTATATCAAGCTGATATTAAGAAAGAAGGGACACATGAAGAAGTGATGCACCAAATTCCAAAAATGGCTTGAAAAGAAAGGTAAATCAATCTCGTTTGTCTATTATGAATCTAATATGGCTAATGTTAATATTAACACCTGGTGGATTCACTCTGGATCAACAATCCGTATTGCAAACTTTTTGTAGGGTATGCAAAATATAAGAAAACCAGTGGGAAGTGAGCAAAATATCTTATTAGGCAACAAGATGGGCTCACAGGAAGCGATAGGAACTTGCATTTTAACTTTAAGTAGTGGCTATGTTTTAAAGTTAGAAAGGACCTTTTATGTACCAAGTTTTTCAAGAAACTTGATTTCTATTTTCAGACTTGTACCTTTTGGATATTCCTTTAATTTTAAAGACACATCATTTAGTTTATTACATAATTCAGATTGTGTTGGGAATTGTATTTTGTCTGATGGTCTTTATCGTCTTAATTTATAAAGCAATACTACTTATTGTTCAATGCAAGTTCAAACTTGTTTTAAACGGTGTAATATTAATGAGAATTTTTCTATGTTATGGCACTGGAGATTAGGACATATCTCCATGGAGAGAATTAAGAGGTTAGTAAAAGATGGAGTACTTAGTACTCTAGATTTTACTGATTTTGAGACTTGTGTGGACTGCATTAAGGGAAAGAAGACTAACATGCCTGAGAAAGGTGCTAATAGTAGTTCGAACATATTAGAGATATTCATACTGATATATGCTATCTAGTCATGGATGCGCATGGTCAGAAATATTTCATTACCTTTATAGATGATTACTCACGATATATGTATATCTATTTGCTTCATAATAAAAACGAAGCATTGGATGCCTTCAAAGTCTTTAAGGCTGAAGTTGAGAACCAATGCGAAAAGTAAATATAGTGAGATCAGATAGAGGTGGAGAATATTATGGTAGATACACGGAGAATGGACAAATACCTGGTCCCTTTGCTAAGTTTCTTCAAGAGCATGAGATTGTTGCCCAATATACTATGCCTGGTTCTCCAGACCAGAATGGTATTGCGGAAAGAAGAAATCAAACATTATTAGACATGGTGCGGAGCATGCTTAGTAACTCCAATCTTCCTAGATCCTTGTGGACTGAACACTAAAGACAGCTGTATATATATTAAACCGAGTTTCAACTAAGGCTATCCAAAAGACACCTTTTGAATTATGGAAAGGTTGAAAACTGAGTTTGCGACATATGCGCGTTTGGGGATGTCCGTCTGAGGTGAGGATATATAATCCATAAGAAAAGAAACTAGACCCAAGGACTATTAGTGGGTATTTCATTGGATATGTCGAAAGGTCTAAAGGTTACAGGTTCTATTTTTCATCTCACACAACTAGGATAGTGGAATCAAAAAATGCTAAGTTTCTTAAGAATGACTTGATCAGTGGGAGTGATCAGTTAAGGAACTTAGTTTCTGCACTTGATCATATATAGTCTCATTCTTCCACTTCAAGTGACAGATTGGTTATTGTTCATAGCACCCCTCTAGTACAAATGGGTACTGAACAACCAGTTATTGAGTTTTCACAAGTTGATCAGTTTGATCAAAATGTTTAAGATTTTTAAGCAGTTCCTGAACAAGTTGAGCCACAAAGTCTTCAAGAGGGTAAGGCTACAACATTAAGAAGATCTACTGGAGAGAAAAAATAAGCTATTCCTAGTGATTTTATAGTGTATTTACAAGAGTCTGACTATAATATAGGAGTTGAAAATGATCCTGAAACATTTTCACAAGCCATGAGTTGCAAAGAGTCAAATTTGTGGTATGATGCCATGAAAGATGAGATAAATTCCATGAAGAGTAATGGAGTCTGGGAACTTGTAGAGTTGCCTAATGGGGCAAAGGCCATTGGCTGTAAATGGGTCTTTAAGACCAAGAAAGATTCATTAGGCAACATTGAGAGATACAAGGCGAGACTCGTTGCTAAGAGATTTACTCAAAAAGAAGGAATCGATTACACGGAGACTTTTTATCCTGTATCTAAGAAAGATTCTCTTCGCATTATTTTGGCATTAGTTGTTCATTTTGACCTTGAGTTGCAACAAATGGATGTGAAAACGACATTTTTTAATGGTGATCTAGATGAGGAGGTTTATATGAAATAACCTGAAGGTTTCTCCTCTAGTGATGGTGAATACTTGGTTTGTAAGTTTAAGAAATTCATATACGGTTTAAAATAAGCTTCCCGTCAGTGGTATTTTAAATTCCATGGAGTAATTTCTTCATTCGCATTTGTTGAAAATTCTATGGATCAATGTATATACCAGAAGGGCAGTGGGAGTAAAATCTGTTTTCTTGTTTTATACTTGATGATATTTTGCTTGCAACCAATGATAAGGGTTTGCTGCATGAGGTGAAATAATTTCTCTCTAAAAATTTTGAAATGAAGGATATGGGTGAGGCATCTTATGTCATTGGCATTAAGATCCATAGGGATAGACCTCGAGATGTTTTAAGTCTATCACAAGAAACTTATATCAATAACATTTTAGAGAGATTTCGGATGCAGGATTGTTCACCAAGTGTTGCTCCTATTGTGAAGGGTGATAGATTCAATTTGAATCAATGCCCAAAGAATAATCTTGAGAGGGAATCTATGAAGAACATCCCATATGCTTTTGCTGTCGGAAGCCTTATGTATGTTTAGGTTTGCACCAGACCTGACATTGCATTTGCTGTGGGGATGCTCGGACAATATCAAAGTAATCTAGGAATGGATCACTGGAGAGCTACAAAGAAAATCATGAGGTACCTACAAGGGACCAAAGATTACATTGTTATGTATAGACAGACGAACAATATGGATGTGATCGACTATTCTGATTCAGACTTTGCTGGCTGTGTTAATTCTCACAAGTCAACATCAGGATACATTTTCATGCTAGCCGGTGGACTGTTTCTTGGAGAAGTGTTAGGCACACTTTGACTGCTACTTCTAATATGGAAGCTGAGTTTGTCTCCTGTTTTGAGGCCACTTCTCAAGGTGTTTGGCTTAAGAATTTCATTTCAGGGCTTAGAGTTATGGATTCAATTTCTAGGCCATTGAGAATTTTATACGATAATTCAACTGTTGTCTTTATGGCTAAGAATAAATAAAGTGAAAGTTGAAGTAAACACATCGACATTAAGTACTTAACCATTAGAGAATGTGTAAAAGAAAAGAAAGTGGTCATTGAGCACATTAGCACTGAATTGATGATCGCTGATCCTTTGACTAAAATCATGCCACCACTAAAATTCAAGGATTATGTAGAGAAAATGAGACTTGGTTCCACTTTATGATTGTATACATACAGGTAATTAATGAAATTCTTATATATTGTAATGTTTTCTCATATTAATGTGCACCTTAATTCATTTGAGAAAAATATCTTTTATTTTTGGACCAAGAATAAATGTAGGGTTTATTCATTAATTTTTTGTTACTACATTAAGTATAACACTTAAGAAACTAAGTGCATTGTAATACATGGTTGATATTACTCGATTTTAGAGGACCTATCACTATGATTCATGTATTTATTTCTTAAAAAAGTTGTTTGGTAACTCATTTAAGTCATTAGGTTTAACGTATGGACCAAGTGGAAGAATGTAACAGTTTTTTCTTTAATTCATAATCAAATCTCATTATTCAGATTAATGGTCCAACATTTTTTTGATTAAATGAGGGATTGAATGGCCATTAAAAGCCATTATTGAGATGGTAATTCCTCCATAAATATTCTTTATGGTAGAACATCTATATAAATGGTTTTTGGTCCCTGAGTCTTTTTTCTTGAATTTTTCTACGAACCTACACCATCTAGAGAAAGGGAAATTAGACTTGGAAAAGCCAAAAACATTGAAAGGTTAAAAAGAAAAGCAATGGCGGGAGGTTATTGTAATCTTATTTTATTCTGTATTTGATTAGTTTATACATGTTACTTTGAGTTTAGAAACATGTTTAGATTATAATGATTATCTTACACATCAAAGTTTTGGGTGGCTGCCTCCCCTCCCCCTCCCCTTCTCCTTTTCCTTTTTCTTTCTATCTACTTTCTAGTTTATTTGTTTCTCATTTTCTTTTCCCAGCGTCACTCCTCTTCTAAAACCCTAGTCATAGCAAAGTTTGGGGGTGGCTTCCCCTCCCCCTCCCCCCCTTTTTCCTTCGTCTTTTTATTTAAATTCGAGTTCTTTAAATAATTTCTTCATTTATTGGAAGTTTGTTCTCTTCTTTTGGGAAGCTTTTTCCTTCCATTGGGGAAGTCTCTTCCCTTCTTTGGAAAAGGTTTTTAGGGAATTTTTTTCCTTCTTGCTTGAGGAGATCCACTGCTAATTAAGTTTTTAAGAATATTTACAGATTATTCTCTAAATCTATAATTTTCCAAGATTAGAAGAAGACCAAATGTAAAAGTCTTAATCTTAAGAGAAGATTGAGTGGTGTATTGCCTCTCCTTGAAAGACTTCTCTGTCTTCTTATGGATTATTTAGCATATTGTAGTTTGGTAAAAAATATTGTATTTTTTCTATAATATTTGATTAGTAGTAGTTAGGAGGTGTGTTGCCTCTCGATATGAGATTTCTATACTCTTCAGAAGTACATGCTTGATTTGTATTTTAATTTTCTTATTGTGCTTTGTTAAGACTTTTGTAAGGTTCAAACTTTTATACTTGTTATTGAATACAATGATCTGTTAATTTGTCCAAAAAAAGAGATTACTTTTTTTTTTATAATATTAAAAGATAAATATACCCTTTATTAATTGTATAATAATAATAATAATAATAATAATAATTTTATTCTTTCTTCACTCTCACTCTCTCTCATCTCTTTCTCTGTCCTTTCTTTATTTTCACTTTCTCTCTTATAAGAATAAATAGTATTTTTGAAAAATGTAGGAATATTCTTAAAAAATTAAGTATAATTAAACATAGGAATAAATAATTTTCAAAAAATGTTATTTAAAGATTCTCAATAATATTAAAATTAACCAAATACATTTTATATACATTTTCAGAAATTATCATTTTTATCGATTATGTTTTCTAAGAAATGTGTTTCTTAAGGATAAATTTTTGTACCATTAACCAAAGGCATCCTTAAAGTCTTGTCTTAACAAAATTTACAAATTTGAAGAGTCCAACCACTCCACGCTTGGAAGACTCTGCCACCCAAGTGTTTGAAGGAGGAGACTAGTACTTACAACCGAAATAACACTCCTCATTTTTATAATGTGTATAATACCATTCCTTCCCTTCTATTGAAAGTGCATCTTAACATTTTGGTTGTGAGAAGTGTGGAGGGAATAGTTTGTGATGAATGAAAATTAGTGAAAGTTATATACATTGGCTTGTTTAGAAGGGAATGATAGAGAGAAAAATAAATCATCTAAATTTTACAAAAATTAATCTGGCAAAGAATAAAGAGAAAGTGAATAAAAATTTAGATTATATATTATGATAATATTTAAAAGCAAACAATTATTTTCTTAAAATAATACATTAATAAAAAGTTAATTATTAGTATATATGTAATTTTAATTTTAATTTTGACATTGCGGTCATACAATCGCTAGCTAGGAACCCAGATTTTCTATTGTGTTTTGAGCACAGTATCACACTTTAATTTTTTTAAAATACTTTTGAAGCTGCATTTTGCTGTGTTTTGAGCATAGTACGTAGTGCTGTGCCCAAAACACAGTAAAGGATCCACATGCCTAGCTAAATCAGTTTGCGGCTCAAGTACTCCACCACTATAGTTCAGTCAAAAGCGTCTCTCATTTCACTGCCAGACCAAAACCCTGATATTGTAATTATAATTACTTTCTTTTGATTTTTATTTCTCAGTTATGTTGTATTATATCCAATAAGAGACAAAAAAAATAGTTCTATCTTTTCATTTTCATTCTTCTTACTTTCTTTCCTTTCATTTTTTTTTCACCTCCTCATATCGTTCCCAAACAAAATGCTAAAATGTTGCATTCTGAAAAACAAATAAAACAAAGAAACTGTCATAAATAGAGTCATTAATATAATTATTCCTATGCCAAAACATAATATAATTGAAAATTAAATTGATTCAATGAAAATTCATTACTGATTTAATGCCTCCTTTAACACTACCAAAAAAATTCGATTTAGAGACGAAATTTTTTTGTCTCTAAACAGGAAAAATTCCGTCTCTAACTACGTTAGAGACGAAAAAAATTTCGTTTCTAAAATTGCAGTCGTTGAATTTTAGAAACGGAATTTATATTCCGTCTTTAATTAGAGACGGAATATTTCCATATCTAAAATTAATACATCCATCTCTAATATTGGTTAGAAATTCCGTCTCTGAAATCTGTCTCTGAAATCAAAGACGGAAAAATCTGTCTTTGACTCCAGAGATAGAATATTTCATTTTTAAAACCAAAAACATAATTACATAAATTTTTAATTATCCTAAATCAATAATTAAGTGATTATATGACATAAAAATATCAAAAATTAAGTATTTTTGCATAAAAAATTGAGTATTTTTGCATAAAAAATATATTAATTAAATTAATATATATATAAAAATCATACATAAATAATACAAAATATAATCTTAATATTATGATCCATCAGCGGCAATTTTTTACAGAGCAATATTGTAAATCTTCTTGTATCCTAATGCACACAGCAATCTATCAGCCACGAACTCAATGTACTAGCTCATGAGTTCACCGTTCATCGCACGAAAGGGCATCGCACACAAACTCCCTTTGGATGTTCACTGCGTCACAAACGATTCCTTGGACTCGCTCCTCACTCAGCTTCTTCTTCAAAAGCGAATACAACAAACACACAAAATTACAGAGCATATCTTCATCCCGCAAGATCAACCCGTTCGAGAAAGTGAGCCTAGGAAACAGCCCGCGCTTCTTCAGCCAAAATATCGAGTAGAAACTGCCCGAGAAGAAAATCCCCTCTACACAAGCGAAGGCTATCAACTGCTCTGTAAACGATTTGGACCCATCGATCCATTGTAATGCCCACTCAGCCTTCTTCGCCACGCAAGGGATGGTCTTGATGACGTGAAACAATCGGTTCATCTCGTTGGAATCCTTAATGTAGGTCTCCAGCAAGAGGCTATACATTTCAGAGTGGATATTTTTTATGACGATTTAGAATCCGTAGAAGGCGCGTGCCTTGGTGACCTGAATCTCCTTAATGAATCTTCCGACGAGATTCTCAAGGATGATACCATTAGAGGCAGCAAAGAAGGCGAGGACATGGGAAACGAAGTGCCTCTCGTCCATTGTAAGGGAATCCTAGTGGCGAATGTCCTGAGAGAGATCAACCTCCTCGGCAATCCAGAAAGAGGCTTCAGCTTTCTTGTACATTTCCCATATTTGTGGGTATTGTATGGGAAACATGCAGAACTGATCTAGGTTCAAAGCCAGCAATGGCTCTTCGGGAATCGCAGGTATTTTTGAGAAAAATCTGCAGATGGGCTTGTGTTAAGGAGTAGTAGTAGAATCTGAACAAAACTCAAATTGGAAGAAAAAGAGATATTGAAGCTAGGATTGGGATAGGAAGAGAATGAAACTAAAACAAGTAGATGAAGAGGATGAAGACTTGATGGTGTGATTGAGATTGAGATTGAGATATAGGTTTCAATGACTAGTGAAGTGTGAGGGTAATTTTTATAAAGAGAGGAAGGAAGAGAGGGGTTTCAAATATTTTGCAGAGTAAAAATAGAAGGAGCGGGAGATTTCAAATTTTGGAACTAAAACTGAACAGATGTTAGGTTTAAAATTTTTAATCACGAATTTACCCCCAGATTTTTGCAAGATTGCAGAAGTACGTGGAGTCAATAGTCAGTACATTGAGTTTATTTTTAAAAGAAAATTTCAGATTTTCAACAAATTTTTATATTTTTAAAATTTTATTTTCTTTTTAATTTTTAAAGCCAATATAATTTTTAAAATACTTTTTTGAAAATATTAAAATTTAAAAATATATTACAATAAATTTTAAAAAACAAGAATCCAAATTTTCAAAAAAATTATTATATTTCTAAATATATTTTTTCTATAAAAATTGGATTGAAGAAAATTCTGCCGTAAGCCTTTTTTTCTTTAGGAAAAAATATCTTCTCTTAAGGTAATTAGAGATCAAATAGTATTTTTTTAAAATTAGGTATGAACTTAGAGATAAAAAATTTAGATACACAATTTTTACATTTTATTATTTTGAAAAGTAGAGTTGATTTTTTTTTAAAATTAATTTTCTGTCTCTAATTCTGTTTCTAAATATACTATTTTCATAATTAGAGACGGAATTAAAGATGAAAAATTAAGTGTACATATATTATTTTTCTTTTTTTATAAGTTTTTCAAGATAAAATCATCTCATATATAGAAGAGAATCTGTATATCGTGGGAATAAAAATTATAGTCAATTATATCAATCAAACACAATAAATTAATGTAAAGGAATCTTGATTTCCATTCCATTTTTTCACTTTGAGTATTTTAAAATTTTTAATTTATTATATTTTTAAATATAAATTTAAAGATAGATCACTATCTCATATATCTGGTTTAAGATTTTGTTATTTGATTCACATACTAAGTTCTTTTCACTTATTTATTTTAAATTTTACTTTTAATAAACTTTTTAAATTTATTTTTATAAAATAAATATTTTAAATGACCATTTATATATTTAAAAGAAAATTTGAGATTTTTAACAAATCTTTATATTTCTTAAGTTTATTTTCTTTTTAATTTTTAAAGACAATATAATTTTTTAAATAATTTGTTCAAAATATTAAAATTTAAAAATATATTACAATAAATTCGAAAAGAAAATAATCCAAAATTTCAAAAAAAATTTGTTTATTTATAAATATATTTTCTATTTAAAAATAATAATAAAAGAAATTTTGGCATGAGTTTTTTTTTTGTGGATAAAAGTTTCTTCTCCTATGGTAAATACAGATAAAATAATATTTCTGTAATTTTTTAATAGTAATCTATGACATAAAATATAAAAAATACGATTTAAAATACACTTATATTTTATAGAAAATTTTATTTACCTCTTTTAACCTCATATTTTTTATTTTCGAATAATAACCACCTATACACACACACAAACATATATATATATATATATATATATATATATATATATATATATATATATATATATATATATATATATATATATATATATATATATATATATATATATATATATATATATATATATATATATATATATATATATATATATATATATATATATATATATATTGATCAAAATTATATTACATCCAAAATTAAGCATACATATATTTATTGGGAAGCCATGTCTTTATTTTTCATAAATGCTTATTTCTTTTTGAAATTATTAAATTATTTTTCATAATATTAATAAAATATATCTATTCATCAATTCTAAAAATTGTTAAATGAAAGTAATTATGAAAAATTCATACAATAAAATATATCTACTCATCATTTATCTCTTTTACCTTTTTATTTTATTTTATTTCACTTTTTTCTTTTTTTATAAGTTTTTCAAGATAAAATCATCTCCTATATAGAAAAGAATCTGTATATCATGGGAATAAAAATTATAGTCAATTATATCAACCAAACACAATAAATTAATATAAGGGAATATTGATTTTCATTACATCAACTTATTTTTACAAATTAAGCGGGACTTAAATTTCTCCCCTAACAATTATTTTATATATATATATATATATATATATATATATATATATATATATATATATATATATATATATATATATATATATATAGACACACACACACACACACACACACACACACACACACATATTAGAACATAATATATACTACATAATTATTGTAACCAAAATTATATTATATTCAAAATTAATCATACATATATTTATTAGGAAGATATGTCTTTATTTTTCATGAATGTTTATTTCTTTTTAAAATTATTAAATCATTTCTCATAATATTAATAAAATATATCTACTCATCAATTCTGAAAAATGTAAAATGAAAGTAAATATGAAATTTTTTTAAAATAAAATATGTCTATTCATCATTTATATATTTTAACCTCTTTTTTTATTTCATTTTACTTGTTTTTTTTAGAAGTTTTTCAAGTTAAAATCATTTTTATATAGAAAAGAATCTGTATATTGTGGAAATAAAATTTATAGTCAACTATATCAAACAAACACAATAAATTAATGTAAGAGAATCTTAATTTTCATTCCATCAACTTATTTCTACAAATTAACCGGAACTTAAATTTTTTTTAAAATTATCTAAATTCTAACTAATTTTACTAATAATTTAAATATTATTTTGAAAATTTGATATAAAATGAGAGATAAAAAATTTATATACACAAATATATTAGAGACAAAATTGGAGACGGAAAATATTCTGTCTCTGAAATTCTGTCTCTAAAACTGTTCACAAAATTAGAGATGAAATTAGAGACGGAATATTCCATCTCTGTCCCTCTCTAGAGTCAGAGACGGAATATTTTCCGTCTCTAAGTCCATCTCTAAACTCATTTAGAGACAGAATATTTCCGTCTCTAAATTATGTCTCTAAATTACAAACATTTTCATCAGTCTCTAACTTCCCAAATTCGTCTCTATTTCCATCTCTGTTAGAGATGGAATTTATTCCGTCTCTAAATCTCATTTTTCTAGTAGTGTAATTTAATTACTCTAGATTGGTGCCAAACATGAAAATTAAATGTGGAAAGAGTAACAATTAAACCATTTCCGATATCAATGGACGTTCACACTTAACAGAACCCACAATCTACTCTCCCGCCAACAATTCTAGTGGCGCCCATCTTTTGGAATTTACAGCGAAAATTGAATTGTCAGTATGTTATATGTACATACATACATGTACATATATATATATATGTACATACATACATGTATGTACATGTATGTATGTACATAGATGTATGTATGTACATACATACATGTACATATGTATGTATATATATATATATATATATATATATATATATATATATATATATATATATATATATATATATATATATATATATATGTAATAGTAGTAAATTTAACGAAAATTTCAAATAAAGAAAATTTGAAATAAAAGAGATAATTTTGAAAATAGGGATTTCAATTAAAGAAAATTTAAAATTTAAAGAGAGCATATATATATATATGTATATATATCTACATATATATACATATATATATATATATATACACACACATATATGTAATAGCCGTAAATTTAACGAAAATTTCAAATAAATAAAATTTGAAATTTAAAGAGAGGATTTCGAAAATAGAGTTAGGACTCAGTGAAAATAAGTTATTATTTACATAGATTAAAGAAATATAAAAGAAATATTAGAAATTTACGTTTTGGGGCAAAAATGTAATTTCTTAAAAGTTTCGGGATTAAAATGTATATAAGAAAATTTTGCAAGGACCTTCCTCAAAAAGTGAAATTTTGCAGAAAAGTTCCCTGTGATATTTTAAGGGCCTCAACCACTCCGGAAGTTGGTCATTTGCAGATTTTTTCATATCTCTTCAGAAAATTCTCCCTGAAAACTCTCTAACTTCTCTCTAAGATTTCTCCGCCTACGGATCTCGGATTTCGACACCACCACCCCCAACGGACTCACGATGAAGAGTTCTTCAAATCCATCCGATTGGTTTCTGGAGAATTGGCCGGAAATTGGCTGGAAAATTGAAGGAAAAATCGGCCAAAAAGGTAACCCCCGAAACTCCTATTTTTAGTTCTCAAATGCAAAAATTAACACCGTAGATCGATCCAGAAGGCATCGAAACCTTTGGATTTCAAATTTCAACCAGATCCACCACCGCACGCGCCCCCACGCGCCGCATCTCTCTCGGTGAGTGAAGCCTATGCGCAGCTCCTTGGGCGGCGCGTGTAGCGCGGGGCAGCCGGACCTCCTTGCGTTAACTGCATTGACCAAGTTCCCAGAGACCAAATTTCGCAAATCCGAAGTCGTTTTTAAGGTTTTCGGACGTTCCGGACTCGTTTTTGTGGTTTATTTTGCTAAATTCGAATCAGAAACTAGGATTTTAAGGGTGTCCAACTTTGTACTTCAAAGTGGTGAGTAGATAATTCTTCCTATAGCTTGTTTTTACTCTTCTTGAACTTTTCATTGATAAATGAGTATGATTACATGTTATTTATATGTTCATATGTTTCTAAAATGGTTTGGAATATTTGAAATGATATTTAGTGCAAGAAGAGTATGATTTTTGAAATGCTTTGAATACGTTATTTCTAAATGCATTTCGCATTACATGGCAAAGAAAATATGATATGCATGTGACATTGATTTTTACAGTGTTATGTTTGCCTCAGATATGGGCATGATTATATGATTCCTCTGATTGGAAAATTTATGATAAAGGATTTTGTACTGAGACTGAAAGCTTTGTTTTGAATGATATGTAAAGTGATAAGTTGTTGAATATGATTGTATGGCGAGTTGTTTGATAGTTATGCATTGCATTTGATGGATATGCACTTTTATACATGTTTATATATATATATATATATATATATATATATATATATATATATGTAGTGATGAGTAATGACGGGATTATATGGCTTGAGACGGTATTGTGAAGGTGGTATTAGTGGTAATGTGAGGAGGCAGTAGGGTGATGAACTCACATTCCTTGATTACCTATTATGGTTGTGACTTTGGTAATGTGAGGAGGCAGAAGGGTGATGAACTCACATTCCATGTTTATCTATTGAGATTATTGATAGTTGTAACATACTTGAGCTTTATAAAAAAGAATTGATTTTTAATGGATATCAAATTTGATTTAAGATCAATTTGTATCTTATGTGGTTACAGATATTTGAATGTAATTGGAATTGAGAATATTTTGAAAATGCGGATCCCATAAGGATGTACTTCTGAACGGTAGATTTTAATATGATAAATTTTTAAAATAAGAGTACATCCTTATGTTGATCTGAGAGGTTATAGGAGGTATTAACTGCTCACTGAGTTGTAAAACTCACTACACGTGGTTGATATATTTTTCAGATGAAGACCCAGAATTTGGTCTTGCGGCTACTTGATTGATTGGGTGTTATGTTTAAGTGGTGAGCTTAAATTGTTTCTAGGCTCTCAGTATGTAAACTTGTAATATATTTGTACTCTAGAGTTACTCTGAACGTCACGGGCAGGATCCTTGTTTCCGCTGTAAAATTGATATGTGTAGACCTGGCATGTATAATTAGCTATACTGAAAATGTGTAAATGTATGATATTATCCTGTTATGACATATTATGTGGTCAATTGTAATTAGTATTGTAAATTTGTAAACGTATGGTAATACTCGGATATGTTATTTTGTGAAATTATTTACAAGTACATAATAGTAAAGTTTATCGGATATGAGAGATTTTCATGTCCCTAAAGTAGGGATGTAACAAGTTGGTATCAGAGCATTAGGTTTCCCTATGACAATCAGAGCAAATGATTCTTTAGTAGGCTCTTTAGTATCGATATGAGCCGGACAAGAGGGCCAGAGAGTTTGAGGAATTGAAACAAACACCAAACATGTCAGTTTCTGAATATGACATCCGTTTTACCCGGTTGTCCAGATATGCACCATATCTGGTCCCTACTGAAAAGGATAGAATTAAGAGGTTTGTTTTGGGATTGATACGCCCATTGTTTAAGTCAGTGGGTCCTCAGATGGATCATTTTTCAACTTATTCAGCAGCTGTGAACTGTGCTAGAATGATGGAAACACGAGAGCAAGCTGACATAGAAGATCTTAAGAGAAGGAAAAGAGATCAAGATAGTAATGCTTAGACTAGATATAATCCTACTGTCAGTGGGTCAATATTTCAAAATCAACAGCGTTTTACTCAAACAGGAGCTGGTAGTTCTTACCAGCCATCAGTTAACATTAATAAGCAGAGAATGTTCCAAAGAGATATGAGACCCCCGAGTCAACAAGACTCAAGATCAATTCCACCATGTCCAAATTGTGGTAGGTCCCATACTGGACAGTGTCGCAGAGAAACTGGTGCATGTTTTAAGTGTGGAAAAATGGGTCATCTGATGAGAAATTGTCCACAACTGCGAAGTTTTAGTCAAGCATCAGTGCAACCAGCTTCACCCCCTGCATCTGTGCTAGCACGACCGAGTAGAGCAGCTTTAGTTCAAGCAAGTAGTGGTGGTACTAGTAGAGGATCAGGAAGTCAAGGCCGAGAACCAGCTCGAGTTTTTTGCCTTGACACGACAGGATGCTCAAGCCTCAAATGCAGTTATGATAGGTACATTATCAATATGTTCCCATAAAGCATATTTTCTGTTCGATCCTGGTTCTACTCATTCTTATATATCACCATGCTTTGCTAAGAACCTGGATAGAGATCCTGCTAGTTTGCATTGTTCTTTCATGGTTGCTACTCCAATGGGAGAATTCCTATTAGTAAATGATGTGTATAAATCATGTGAGATTTCGATAGAAGGCAATGAGACTCTTATAGATTTGATAGTTCTAGATATGATAGACTTTGATGTAATTTTGGGAATGAATTGGTTGGCATCATGCCAAACCATTCTAGACTGTCATCATAAGGTGATTAAGTTTAATGTTCCTGGAGAATCTTCCTTTATGATACAAGGAGATTGTAGTAAGGAGTCTAGTAATTTAATTTCAGCTTTAACAGCTCATAAATTGTTATAAAAAGGATGCCAGGGATATTTAGTAGTAGTCAAGGATGTTGATATGAAGTATACAAGTTTAGAACAGGTTCCAGTAGTTAAAGAATTCCCTGATGTATTTCCTGAAGAGTTGCTAGGATTACCACCAGACCGAGAGATTGAGTTCGGTATTGATCTTCTCCCTGGAACACAACCAATATCCATACCTCCTTATAGGATGGCATCTGCAGAACTTAAAGAATTGAAGGAGCAACTGCAAGATTTATTGGATAAAGGTTTTATTCGACCTAGCACATCTCCTTGGGGTGCTCCTGTCCTCTTTGTGAAGAAAAAGGATGGATCTTTACGTTTATGTATTAATTATAGGCAGTTGAACAAAGTAACTATACGAAATAAATATCCTCTACCCAGAATAGATAATCTGTTTGATCAGTTACAAGGTGCTCAATGTTTTTCAAAAATTGATCTGAGATCTGGGTATCATCAATTGAAAATAAAGAAGGAAGATATTTCAAAAACTGCTTTTAGGACTAGGTGTGGGCACTACGAGTTCTTAGTAATGCCATTTGGTTTAACGAATGCCCCAGCTGCATTTATGGACTTAATGAATAAGGTATTTAAACCTTTCTTGGACCAGTTTATTATTGTATTTATTGATGATATTCTGGTGTATTCAAAGAGTTCAGAGGAGTATGAGTGACATCTAAGGATAGCTTTGCAAACCCTAAGAGAACATCAGTTGTATGCTAAGTTTTCAAAGTGTGAATTTTGGCTTAGTAGTGTTACGTTCCTAGGGCATGTGGTTACCAAAGATGGTATTCATGTTGATCCCAAAAAGATAGAAGCAGTACAGCAATGGCCACCCCCTATGACATTTATAGAGATTCGTAGCTTTCTTGGGTTAGTAGGCTATTATCGTAGATTGTTAAAGATTTTTCAAAGATAGCTGCTCCTTTGACCAGGTCGACTAGGAAAGGAATAAAATTTGAGTGGCCTGATACTTGTGAAGAGAGTTTTCAGAAATTAAAGGAGTGCTTAACTACAGCCCCAGTCCTTACCATTCCTACGGATACTGGAGATTATGTAGTATACTGTGATGCATCTAGAGTGGGCTTAGGCTGTGTGCTAATGTAAAATGGAAGAGTAGTTGCTTATGCATCCAGACAGTTGAAGAAGCATGAACAGAATTATCCCACCCATGATTTAGAGATGGCAACTGTAGTATTTGCTCTAAAGATTTGGAGACATTACCTGTATGGAAGAACTTGTGAGATTTATACAGATCACAAGATCTTCAAGTATATTTTTCAACAAAAGGATCTTAATTTGAGGCAAAGAAGATGGATGGGGCTACTGAAAGATTATGACTGTACGATTTTGTATCATCCAAGTAAAGTAAATGTAGTAACTGATGCTCTAAGCAAAAAGTCAATGGGAAGTTTGGCTCATATAGCAGAGGTGCGACGACCATTGTTAGAAAAAATCCATAAGTTAGAAAGTAAGGGGATAAAGTTTGAAGTAAAAGAACCGGGAATATTATTGGCTCATGTGCAGCTCCAATCTTCCTTAATTGAGCAAATCAAAGCTGATCAAGACAAGGATGCTAATTTGCTCAAGATTAAGAGTGAAATGAAGGATAGCAAGGATTCTGAATTCTCAGTGGATACTGAAGGGGTATTAAGATACGGTAGATGATTATGTGTCCTAAATGTTAATGATTTGAGGAAACAAGTTTTGGAGGAAGCACATCGATCTACATATACCATACACCCAGGAACGACAAAGATGTACCAAGATATGAAGGAATTGTATTGGTGGGATGATATGAAGAGGGATATTGCGGAATATGTTTCCCATTGCTTGACATGCCAGCAGGTAAAAGCTGAACATCAACGACCTGCAGAGTTACATCAGCGAATAGAAATACCAGAATGGAAGTGGGAGAGAATTACTATGGATTTTATCACTGGATTACCAAGAACTCCCAAAGAAAATGATTCTATCTGGGTCATTATAGACCGCATGACGAAGTCAGCACACTTTCTGCCTGTGAAAACAACCTACAACATAACTCAGTATGCAAGGCTCTATTTAAATGAAATAGTTAGGCTACATGGAGTCCCTATATTGATTATATCTGATCGAGGGCCGTAGTTCACGGCACAATTTTGGAAAGCTTTTCAAGAAGCATTAGGAACGATATTGGATTTGAGCACAGCTTTCCATCCCCAAACTGATGGTCAGTTTAGGCGTACGATTCAGATTTTAGAAGACATGCTCCGAGCCTACATTTTTGATTTTGGTGGAAGTTGGGATATGTACTTGTCTTTGGCTGAATTTGCATATAATAATAGTTACCAGACTAGTATACAGATGGCCCCATTTGAAGTTTTGTATGGTAGATGGTGCAGATCTCCCATTGGATGGTTCGAAGTGGGCGAGGCTAAACTTATAGGGCTAGATATTGTACAAGAAGCTTTGAACAAGGTAAAGCTGATTAGAGAAAGGCTGTATGCAGCACAGAGTAGACAAAAGGCATATGTTGACAATAGACGAAGGGAGTTAGAATTTTCAGAGGGTGAACAAGTGTTCCTGAAAGTCTCACCCATGAAAGGAGTGATGAGATTTGGAAAGAAAGGAAAGTTAAGCCCTCGGTATATAGGCCCTTTTGAAATATTGGACAGAATAGGTGCAGTGGCATATTACATAGCTCTGCCACCAGAACTGAGTGATGTTCATCCATTATTTCATGTGTCTATGTTATGGAAATACTTACCGGATCCTACTCATGTCATTCAACCCCAGGAAATTCAATTGGATAAGAATTTAACCTATGAGGAAAAGCTGATATCTATTGTTGATCGACAAGTGAAAAAGTTGCGGTCACGAGATATTTCTATGGTTAAGGTGATATGGCAAAATCACTCATCTGAGAAAGCTACGTGGGAAAGAGAAGATGACATCCGAGCCAGATATCTGCATTTGTTTGAACAATGAGGTTAGTGTTTATCTGTAACTATGGTGATGAAATTCGGGGACCGAATTTCTTTAAGGGGGGAAGAATGTAATAACCATAAATTTATTTCAAATAAAGAAAATTTGGAATAAAAGAGATAATTTTGAAAATGGGGATTTCAATTAAAGAAAATTTGAAATTTAAAGAGAGGATTTCGAAAATGGAGTTAGGACCCGGTGAAAATAAGTTATTATTTACATGGATTAAAGAATTATAAAAGAAATGTTAGAAATTTACGTTTCGGGGCAAAAATGCAATTTCTTAAAAGTTTCGGGGTTAAAATGTAAATAAGAAAATTTTGCAAGGACCTCCCTCAAAAAGTGAAATTTTGCAGAAAGGTCCCCTGGAATATTTTAAGGGCCTCAACAACTCCGGAAGTTGGTCATTTGCAGATTTTTCCATTTCTCTTCAGAAAATTCTCTCCGAAAACTCTCTAACTTCTCTCTAAGATTTCTCCGCCTACGGACCTCGAATTTCGACACCACCACCACCAACGAGCTCACGACGAAAAGTTCTTCAAGTCCATTTGATTGCTTTCTGGAGAATTGGCTAGAAAATTGAAGGGAAAATCGGCCAAAAAGGTAACCCCCGAAACTCCTATTTTTAGTTCTCAAACGCCAAAACTAACACCGTAGATCGATCCAAATGGCACCGAAACCTTTGGATCTCAAATTTCCGCCAGATACACGACCGCACGCGCCGCATCTCTCTAGGCGAGTGAAGCCCATGCGCAACTCCTTGGGTGGCGCGTGTAGCGCGTGGCAGTCGGACCTCCTTGCGTTGACCTGCGTTGACCGAGCTCCCAGAGGCCAAATTTCGCAAATCCGGAGTCGTTTTTAAGGTTTTCGGACGTTCTGAACTCGATTTTGGGGTTTATTTTGCTGAATTCGGATTAGAAACTAGGATTGTAAGGGTGTCCAACTTGTACTTCAAAGTGGTGAGTAGATAATTCTTCCTATAGCTTGTTTTTACTCTTCTTGAACTTTTCATTGATAAATGAGTATGATTACATGTTATTTATATGTTCATATGTTTCTGAAATGGTTTGAAATATTTGAAATGATTGAGAAATGATATCTAGTTCAAGAAGAGTATGATTTTTGAAATAGATTTTGAAATGCTTTGAATACGTTATTTCTAAATGCATTTCGCATTACATAGAAAAGAAAATATGATATGCATGTGACATTGATTTTTACAGTGTTATGTTTGCCTCAGATATAGGTATGATTATATGATTTCTCTAATTGAAAAATTTATGATAAAAGATTTTGTACTGAGACTGAAAGCTCTGTTTTGAATTATATGTAAAGTGATAAGTTGTCGAATATGATTGTATGGCGAGTTGTTTGATAATTATGCATTGCATTTGATGGATATGCACTTTTATACATGTTTATATATATATGTAGTGATGAGTAATGACAGAATTATATGGCTTGAGACGGTACTGTGAATGTGGTATTAGTGGTAATGTGAGGAGGCAGTAGGGTGATGAACTCACATTCCCTAATTACCTATTGTGATAATGACAGTGGTAATGTGAGGAGGCAGAAGAGTAATGAACTCACATTTTCTGTTGATCTATTGAAGTTGTAGTCAATGGTAATATGAGGAGGTAGTAGGGTGATGAGATCATATGTTCAGTTTTTTTTTTCTCAAATTTCAAAGTTAAGGGAGTGTCTGAAATTGACCCAAAATTGAAGAGGTATTTAGATTTTCCCCCTCCATATAACAATCAAACCCTTTATAGTCTGGAAATTACAGCGAAAATTGCACTATCAGTATGTTATAATCTACAGTTTATTATCAAAATCTCTTCCATTTATTCTAACATAATTACATAAAACAAAAAACACACAAAATCAGGGTGCATTGTACTACTTTATATTCTTGAAATCCAAATCCTTGTCCATACACTATCATCAAAGGTTTTGCAAATGGGTTCCTTCAATAACGTTGTCCTTCTTGGTATTCTCTTCTTCTTCTTCACCTTTTCGAGCTCAGACGACAACTTGATAAACTCTTTGTGCAGCAAAACAGACGAGCCAGTGATCTGCAAAGAGTGCCTGAAAGGAGATCCCAAGGGCAGTTCAGCGGATGGCCAAGGGCTAGCCCTAATAGCACTTGGCTGCGCCAAAAGGGACACTACGCAACTTGAAGATGACATATGGAACCTTCTAGAGAACGCGACGGGGAAGCTGACTGGTATCCTGCAGGAATGTTCAGTACAAGCGTTCTGAGCACAGCAAGATTTTGAACCAATTGAAGGATATGTTCAACAAGGTTACTATAAGAGTGCAAGAGATGTTATAACAAGGGAGATCATTCCATTTATGGCTTCATGCTTAGAACGTTTCAATAAAGCTCCTGAGGTTCCAGTGCCTCCGCTGGTCTTGGCTGGCTCCGTGGCTGCCAACGATACTAGCAAAATTGCTGCTGCAATATTGAGTATTTAACACAGTTCATCGACTTGGCTGGTTTAAAAAAGATCATATGTTCAGTTTTTTTCTCAAATTTTGTTGTCTATGGAATCTTAACAAAGCTCTCATGATTAATACTAGAGTAAACTATATTTATCTTATAATTTTATTTTAAAATTACACTCACACTTTTTCAATTTTAAAAAAATTGCACCAACTACTTTTCTTTTTAAGTTTTTATAAGTAATAATTTAAGGTTTTGGTAATTTGTTGTATTAAAGTAGGCTATTTTTGAGTTTCTAAGAAGAAATATGCACAAGTATAAACTTTATTAACTATTTTGTGAATAGAGAGGCATATTTTCTAATAAATTAAAATTTAAAAAGGTGTGTTATAAATTTTAAAATTTTTAAAGAAAATGAATGTACGGAATTAGAATAAGATACATTTATCAATATAATTGTTATCTTTTTCAAATTTTGTTATAATTATTATAATATTAAAATGCTGTATTGCAGTTCTTTTATAATATTATTGTAATAAAACACATTGTTAATCTAAATGTTATTCACAAGAGATATATCATATTTTTATGAAACCGCATACATCAGTCTTGTTATAATACTGGCAATTTTTTTTTTTTTTTTACAACTCACGACATTTTCAAACAGGTTAAATCTACCCAATTTCTTTACAACTATATTTTCACTATTTCCAATTTTTTTCAAAATAATTGGAATTAAGACTAAAATATTTAGATGATAAGACTCAATTATTATCTCATTGGAGACTCTCACGATATGCACAATAAGAAGGATAAAATTTTCAATGTCTTACAAAAGTAACTTTATTATAATTAAGTAAAAGGAAAAAAAAATTAAGTAGGAAAGGAATAATAAGAAGTTTAGGTGAAGACTGGATATATAAATGAATTGAGTTATATATATATATATATATAATATGAGAGCACCATTTTATATTTGAGCATGAGAGTGACAAATTCAGATCCTTAAATTAATTTTAATAGCTCATATCAAAAGAATTGATAAGTGGCTCACGTGCCACTTTTTTTTTCCACTTCTCTTTTCTAAACCACAAAATGAAAACGACTCCAAACATTTCTCTTCATGGGCAAACGATGGAAACCAATTGCTAGTGAGAGGAAAATTATTGAGTGAGAAACGGAGAGGGCAAACAAAGAGATGGGAGAAGGGGGAGGAAGAAAAGGATTCTTCTCAAGAGACTTGCATATGCCTCTATTCTATTAAGTCTGACAGTAGCATATTAGCATTCAAAAACAGTGAAGAATAGATGCATTTTGTTTCTCTCTTTAAAATGATTTGTCACACAATGATCCATTCAGGAGTAATAGCTTTCATAGAATTCAAGGATGGTGACAACAAACTGAAATGATTTTTTTTTTTCATATTCAAGTTAACAGTGCTTTAAGGAGATATAATGTTACTCATTACACACTTCTGCTCAATACCCATTTTTCCTTGTATAATATAATAAACCCAATTCTCCCTTGTCATAGACGTATGGCTGAAACCCACGTAGATGTGGTGGAAACTCAACAAGGTCAGTTAGGCAAACTGTAGGAACACATTAACTCACTACAAGAAAAAAAGCTTATAACTTCTGTTTTCTAGTGGCTTTAGTGATGGCTTTAACCGTCACTAAATCTCTTAATGATGGTTCACTAAATTGTCGTAAACTAGAGGGATTGCGATGGTTTTAGTCAATAAGGGGGATGGCGTTGTTAGGACTAGTCATAACAGCGTTTATTACACCGTTGCTATACGTATAGTGACTGATCGACTATAGTCACAATAAGTAATTAGAGAATGTGAGTTTATCACTCATCTGCCTCCTCACATTACCACTGTCACCCAGTTGGAGCGGCTCTCTCTTAACTCACTCAGGCTAATAAGGTGTTTCCTACTCGGTACCGTCTCAAGTCATACAACCCGTCGATAATCATCCATATATATATATATATATATATATATATATATATATATATATATATATATAAATATAAATATATAAATGCATATTCATCAAATGTAATGTATAATTATCAAGCAATTCGCCATGAGTTTTACGCTTGCCATTCAATCATAATCAACAACTTTATAGTTTTACAAATCAATGCCTCATGCACATGATATTCACTTTACCAAATAATGATAAATACATTTAGAACCACATATTCAACGAGTTTCAAAATCTATTTGCAAAACTATACTCTTCTTGAACTATGTGCCAGTTCGTAAGAAAAACATATATTTTAACACATTTCAGAAATTTATGATAGCATAAATAATTTGTAAATAGAACCAATATATTTTGACCCCTAAACTTTTAGGAAATTACAATTTGACCCCAAAAATATTAACAAATTTTCATTTTCATCCTTAAAACCTTTCAATTACATCCCTACTCCTTTATTTCTTTTAATAATCCATACATAAATGAAAATTACTAAATTTTAAGGATGTTACATTCTTCCCCCCTTAGGAAATTCAGTCCCCGAATTTCAAACCATCTTATCACAAGTAGGAAATGAAACCAAAACATAAATTACAATTATTATTCTCACTACTAAAACTACTGAAAATATCTCTTTTGTATATCATCTTTACTTCCTAAGGAGTCTCTTCATTGAAGTGATTTTGCCATATAACCTTAACCATAGGGATTTCCTTCAACCATAAGTTCTTCACTTGTCGATCAACAATAGACATTGATTTTTTCTCATAATTAAGTCAAATTTTTGTCTAATTAAATTTCTTGGAATTAGATAACATGAGAAGAATCTAATAGATACTTCTTTAGCATTGATACAAGAAAGACTGTATCAACATTAATTAATTCTATTGGCAAGGTTAAGCTATATATACTATGCATACTTTGTCCAAGATTTCAAAAGAGCCTATAAACTAGTGCTTAACATTTTTATTCTTTCCAAACCTCATTACCTCTTTTATGGGCGAGTCCTTCAAGAATATTTGGTTACTAACTGATAATTTCTAGTGCTCCACATTCATGGTCCTTATAGATATTTTGACTTATATTAAGTTGTTTGTATTCTTTTTCCTAATCAATTTCACTTCATCAATGGCATCTTACAATAAGTCTAACCCCACTTAATCATGTAACAGAAAGTTAGTAACATCTCTTACATAAAGTTTTAAGTCATTCAACAACACTTTATTATAAGCAAATTCTGCTAAGGGATCTCCCACCAAACTCGAAGACATATGCTTGAAGCATGCTTTCTAAACTAGCATAATCAATTTAGGTTAGTCATATTCTATCTATTGCATGTTATTTCAGATTAGATTTCAAAAACTTAACTTTACTCAACTCACTCACCTATTAGGAGACCTATGATATTTCATATAAAACTTCAAATTGTGCCATTTGTTTACTGTCCTGATAACTACTGATATGAACAAGTTCAACTAAGAACAAATAATTTCTCCCAATTTTTACCAAAATTATATAAAGATACCTAAAGTATAACTTCTAATGCATAAACACAATATTTAAATTTACTATCAGATACACTATAATCTATTTAAGATCCTAAGGCTTCCAAAATAGCTCTCCTAAAGCAATATATTCAATTTTTACTTGCAGACTCACCAAACAATGAAAAGTATATCACTTGTATCTTCTTTTTACTATTATACTAGTACAATTATTTCAAATCTTAATATATTCCATCCATATTCAAAATCTATGGCTTCTTCTAAAATCTTCTTTCTCAACATAATTCACATCTTAGATACATTCTAGATACTAGACTCAATTTAGCATGGTATAAACCCTTAACATAAATATCTTAATCACTTACATTATTTTAGGACATGGTTCTCAAAATATTCTCCATATTTTCAAATTAAGAGTTTAAAGATTAATTTAAATCATAGTTCCCATATTTTATTTCTCAAGAACTTCAACACCACTAATTTAATTGATTACATTCGACAAAGCACCATAAGGCCATCATCCATCTATTCCTTTTAAAATCTCTGTTACTTTAACCTACTAACCACTTGAACACCATAATAACTGAGTTTTAAATAAATAAAATTCACCCTCCTTGTAATAAGGAAGTGAACCTTACATTTAATGCCAAATATTAATGAAGGATGACGTAGCAGAAAAAGAAAAATACATAGTAGATCATGATGCCAAAATAGAAAGTCAGAAATTTGAACAAATTATTGAAAGAAAATTAAAATTAGTGGCCGTAATTCTTGAAATTCTGTAATAAAATTTAGCTGCTATATTCGGCAAGAATCTGTAGCCGCAAGTTTTGAATATATGTGCCAAAATTTAATTCAAAGCTATTGTTATTCGGTGAAAGAATATCACATGGAAAAGAAGCATTTATGAGTTTATAAAGTTTGTGAAGAATAAAGAGCACGTAGTTAATTGGTAGGATGCAGTTGATTGCTTCCAAAATAGATGTAATCAATCAACTGTAAAATAAACCAGTTCAAATTAAAAATTCTCAAAAGAGCTAATTGACTTAATAATATCGAGAGTCAACTGAAAAGAACATTGAAAAAACAAAATAAATCATTTGATTGCCCCTCTTCAATAATTAACTTGTTTGTATTTTCACTTTTTTTTACAATAATGCCTATCACCTACAATTTTCCTACTAGAATCAAGACATCAATGCTTTATCAAGGACAACAAGGAAAAGACAAATTCCTGGTAATATCTTAACTTTATTCTCTTTATGTGCTTAATATGAGCCACAAACACAACTACTGTACATATACATGCGTGTCGTCATTTTTGAAATTCACCTTCAATTTATCTTTTATCCACTAGCCACTCACATAGCTGTTCTAATCATAACCAGCCTGTTTGCACAGCTATTATAAGCATGCTCTTCTCTGAGTTCTATAAATACACGCATTTGTATCTTTACCTTCATACTCAAAGTTAATGTGAGTGTAGTTATGGAGGGAACCACATTCCGTCAGTTTTGAAATATTTGTTTCTTTTGTGGTTCCAGTCTTGGAAAAGATGGAGAGTATGTGAAAGCTGCACAAAACTTAGGTATGGTGTTGGCCAGGAGAAAACTTCATTTAGTCTATGGTGGAGGTAATCATGGGTTAATGGGGTACGTGTCTACAGCTACACATGTAGAAGGATGTCAAATTTTAGGTATTATTCCTATAGCTCTAACTGCATCCAACATCATAGGGAAGACAATTAGGAAAGAATTTAGGGTAGCTTCCATGCATGAGCGCATGACTAGAATGATGAGCAATGCTGATGCTTTCATTGCCTTACTAGGGGGTTTTGGTACTTTAGAGGATATTTTTTAAATAGTTTCTTAGGCACAACTAAATATGCATCACAAACCGATAGGTTTGTCAAATGTTAACTATTTCTTTGATGGTCTGTTGTCTTTTTTTGATCACACTCTAGAACAAAAATTTATCTCACACTCAGCACGACAAATTCTCATCTCAGCTTCAAATGCTGAGGAGTTGATTGATGCTTTACAAGTATTTGTTCATGTACCTGATCTAACTATAGCTCAAATAGAATGAACGACAGACAACCGCAGGAAGCACAAATTGAATTTGGATTTTCATCTTTAAATGTAGTAAAACATAGCCATTGCTGTACCACTTTTACTTTCTTAGGGTATACTTAGATACCATCCTTACTAACCATACTCCCTTAGAGTTTGTAAAACTATATTCAAATATTGTTTATGATTCTCTAAACTTGGAATATTCTAGTATATCATCAATAAATATAATAACAAATTGATCAAAGAATGGCTTTAATACTTTATTTATCAAGTCTATGAATGCAGTTGGGCATTTGTCAAATCAAATGTCATCACTAAGAACTTATAATGTCTTTACCAAGTCCTAAAAGCAATTTTTTTTTGCAATATTCTCTTCCCTTATCCTTAATTGATGATACCCAAATCTCAAATCAGTTTTTGAAAAATATTGAGCACCCTATAGCTGATCAAACAGATAATCTATACGAGGTATTAAGTATTTATTACGCACTACCATCTTATTCAACTGTTTATAATCTATGCCCAATCGCAGCGATCTATATTTTCTTTTCACAAATAGACAAGAACTACCTAAGGAGAAGTATTAGGGCGTATAAATCCCTTGTCTAACAAATCTTGTAACTAATTCTTTTTTTTTTGTTCTTTAAGTTTAGTGGGTGCCATTCTATATGGGAATATAGACACTAGTTAGGTTCCACGAAGTAAATCAATACCAAACTCAATTTCTCATTCCATATGTAACCCTAACAATTTCTCAAAAAATACATTAAGAAATTCTTTAACCACTGCAACCTGCCTTACATTAAGGTACTTATATCAACATCTTTGACCACTGCTAAATACCCTTGGTATCCTTTTGGAATAACTTATGGGCTACTAAAGTAGATATTAGATTATTGGATACCTCTCTACGGTCTCCTTGTATAAAGAAAGAAGATTATCTAGGAATATTGTATTTAATCACCTTAAAGTGACATTTCAAAATGGCATGGCATGATACCAACCAATCCATTCTCAATATCACATCAAAATCTACCATATCTAGACAACGGGGTAAAACAGATATTATATTCGGAAATGATCATATTTGGTATTTGACTAAATTCATTAAATTCTCTAGGACACCTATTCCTTTCACTTTCAAGTAGTAATTGACCCATAGATACCTCTTAAGATGTCACAATATTCAATCAACTTTATACTAGAAAATCTAACAACTTGGAATAGAAAGGAAATTGAAACCCTATAGAATCCCTCAGCAGCACCTGAAGTATAAATATGTCCAGCTCGTATCCATACTAAAAGTCCTACTAAAGAATCATTTGCTCCGATAGCCACAGGGAAATCTAATCCTTTGATACCAACTTGTAACGCCCCCAACTTATGGACACGTGGAACAAACATTTTTTTTCTACTTTAAGATATTTTTCATAACATGTATAACACTATTATTTGTCATGAAAATAGATTCATATAGATTCTCTCATGTATATACATTATACAGACCAAGTTATACATGTAAAAGTAATAACAGAAGTAGGGATCCTACCTGTGGCATTCAGAGCACACTCTAAAATACAAACACAGTATAATTTAAAAACCGTGAGTCTTGAAAGCAACATAGACTCACCTAGAGAATATGTCACTTAACTAATCACCTATCTGTAGGATCAGACTCTGTATTCTTATATGAAAAATATGAAAATATCGTGTAGTGAATTTGACAACTTAATGAGCAGATAATACCTTCTATGACCTCTTAGGTCAGCATATGGATATACTCATGTTTTAAAATTTGTCACATAGAGAATATGTCACTTAACTAATCACCTATCTGCAGGATCAGACTCTGTATTCTTATATGAAAAATATGAAAATATCGTGTAGTGAATTTGACAACTCAGTGAGCAAATAATACCTTCTATGACCTCTTAGGTTAGCATATGGATATACTCTTGTTTTAAAATTTATCACATAGAAAATACAGTTTAGAAGCACATCTATATGGGACTCGTATTTCAAATATTCTTAAATAAAAGGATATTCAGATATCCAAAACCATATTCAGTGCAGTATGATCATTAAACAAATGTTGTTATGCTCAGTTGTATAAGCTATAATAAAATATTAAGCTTTTGAGATAAATTCATAACTTTTGTTGATGCATAAGTAACATACTATATATGCATTGAAAATCTATTTTTTTACATAATGCTCAAGCATGTTACAACTCTCAATTCACTCAGTTGCTATACGCATAGTGACCGATCGACTATAGTCACAATAAGTGATCAAAGAATGTGAGTTCATCACCCACCTGCCTCCTCACATTACCACTGTCACTTGGTTGGAGCGGCCCTCTCTTAGCTCACTCAGGCTAATAAGGCGTTCCCTACTCGGTACCGTCTCAAGTCATACAACCCGTCGATAATCATCCATATATATATATATATATATATATATATATATATATATATATATATATATATATAAATGCATATTCATCAAATACAATGTATAATTATCAAGCAACTCGCCATGAGCTTTACGCTTGCTATTCAATCATAATAAACAACTTTATAGTTTTACAAATCAATGCCTCATGCACATAATATTCACTTTACCAAATAATGATAAATACATTTATAACTACATATTCAATGAGTTTCAAAATCTATTTGTAAAACCATACTCTTCTTGAACTATGTGCTAGTTCGTAAGAAAAACAGATATTTTAACACATTTTAAAAACTTATGATAGCATAAATGATTTATAAATAGAACCAATTATACATTTTAAGTTCAAGAAGAGCATGGGTAAGTCATAGAAAGAATTATCTACTCATAGGTGATTTGAAAAATTGTTTGGTCAAAATTGTAGTATTCTTCGTCCTGGATCCAGTGGTACTCTTAGTTTTGAGATCGGAAGCTAATAGATACTCCAGATCTAGAGAGAAAACATGGATGTTAATATTCATACTATTCATTCACCCCGAAATCCTTCCATCTCTCTTTTCTTCTTCTTTTTTAAATAAATGATGGAGGACCAATTAGCAATTTGCTAATTGTTAGAGGAAGTCCTTGCAAATTTCATTATTTACATTTTGACCTCTAAACTTTTAGGAAATTACAATTTGATCCCAAAAATATTAACAAGTTTTTACTTTCATCCTTAAAACCTTTCAATTACATCCCGACTCCTTTATTTCTTTTAATAATCCGTACATAAATGAAAATTATTAAATTTTAGGGATGTTACATCTTCCATGCCTCGGAATCCCTCAGATGCCTCATAATGCCATAACTATTCTTGTATATAGAATGCCCTCTTATATATTCAGAAGTCTTAGAAGATATGAATAGCTTTTGTAACCGTGGCTTAAGTGGAAAGTATATAAAATTTTTATTAGGCACCTTCTTCTGTTTCTCACCTTTATTTTTCGGTTTTCACCTAAGTGTGTTGCACTTATTACAAGCGTCTCTATTTATAAGCTAACCTCTTAAAAGTTTTTAACAAATAATTACGACTATCTAATTTGCATAATTACGATTAATTAATTACATTTAATTTAAGTAATGATAAGTCAATTTTAATATTTTTTTCAATTTAACAAGTTATCATGGACGATTTTGTTCTATTCTATAAAATTATTCTCATTCGTTTATGATACATGTATACAATTAATAAATTTTATGCATATTAGATCAATTTTTTCACTTTGCTTCCTCTAGTAATATTTTATGCACATAATTTATTACATTTACTGATGTAATACTTATTTTGATTTCCTGTGAATTTATTTAACTAAATGAAAACTTCACTAAAGAACTCTAGTTCCAAATTATTTTCACAGGTATTTTCCACTAATAATTATATGTTCTTACTTGGCTATTTTAATTTTTTTAATAACAATTTCAAATTCTAACTATTTATGCAACTCAATTTCATTTAATACTCCACAATTAATTTACTCTATTTCATCCATTAATTATTAATGTTCATTTTTTAATTTAATAATTATGTAGTTTATTCTAAATAATCATATTACCTATGTGGGAACTATTCTAAATAATTGTCCCTAAATAACTTTTACCCCAAAATTAGGTCCTTCTCATTTTTTTAAATAATAATTATATATTTCCAAGTGTTTACTTGTAATTTTATTATAACAATTACAAACATTAAATATTTCTTACTCCTAATTTTACTATATAAGTGTAATATAATTAGACAACTTAACCAAAGTAATAGGTACATATATACATTGCAAAACAATATAATCAAAATTTATTTTCAGAGCAATATATTATACCGAAAAACATATAATTTTTAAATTAAATATGCAAAATATATAATATAGATTATTAACCACTTTTAGCTAAATATTCTCATATACTCATTAAAACATGTATTATATGAAAAATATTAATTGTCGAAAATAAAATTATTAAAATACATACCTTTAGCGAGACTAAAAAAATATGAACTAGAAATATGATTCAACGAGTGGAGCTTTTTCACAAAGAGAAAAGAACAATTGTTTGAGCACATGGTGAAAATGAGAGGTGTGACCGGATTTATAGGATGAACATGGTTTAACGGCGGTCAACAAAACCCATCGTTAAACCAACTTTTAACGACGGTTATCATGTAAACCATCGTGCAAATGATGCGTGTTCCAATGATGGTTAAGGTAAACCGTCTTTAAATCTATCATTTAATTTATCCACTCCTAATGAATGGTCAATTTATTGCGATGTTTCATTAAGAATTGTCATTATGTCATGACGGTTGCTGACGGACTATTATTATGTCACAATGGTTACTGACTAATTGTCGTTAAACCTCACTAACTCCCATAAATAGTCACTTCCCATGATGGTTCTAATTTAACCGTCGTTGTTTAATGATGGTTTGTGTTCACAGTCAATGTTTAGTGATGGTTTGTGTTCACCGTCGTTAAATAACGATGGTTTTCTTCTAAATGTTGTTAAATAGCGATGGATTAACATAAACCGTAGTGAGCCCCCTTAAAGGGTCAATTTATCCCAATAGTGTGTGTAAACCATCATTATTTAATAACAGTTAATGGACGTATCATTATTTAAAATTTATAATGTTATATATGATATAAATAATATAAAAGAAATCAATTTTTTATTTGTCTTTTACTCAAATTCTTTTATATATACATTTTTAAATATATAAAAAATTAAGATATTCATACACAAAATGTGACCTTAAGGTGAAAATTAATTAAGTGATTTTCAAATATTTATAGTTGATTAAATTTAAGATTGAGATCATGACCAGATTAAGATTCTGCTTGTCACTGGACCTATTAATCTATCAATGACTATGACATACTTAAAAGGATATAAGAAAAATTTAATTCATCATTTTTTTTGGATTACAAAAATCTTTGAAAAAATTTCAAAGAAAAAAACTTTTCAAAAACAAGTATATTAGAAAAGGGCATTGAAATTTTTGTTGTCGTAGTTTATTATTTTCATATTTTTATTAATTCTAACAAAATTAATAATATAGAACAGTAGTTAATGATATGTCACATTAATGTGTGACAAGAGACTTTTAGCAACCTTATCTTTTGACTTGAAGGTCACTACTAGATAAAGACGATTTAGAGAAGGAAATAAAGACGGATTTTAATTTTTAGCGATTGATGGTTGATTTTGAAGAATAGAGACAGAATTTAGAGACAAAAATTTTTTGTCTCTAATTCTGTCACGCTCTAACTTAATGAAACGTGAATAACACCACTAACAGATAATTTAACCCTTATTTATTTGTATACAATTTCACAATATCACATATCCGAAAACATCATACGTTTACAAGTTTTTAGTATAGCTAATTATACATGTCAAAACTACCTTTAACAATATTACAGCAGAAACAGAGATCTTGCCTGTGGCGTTCAGAGCAAACTCTAGATTACAATGACATAATATTTAAATATTTCGAGCCTTGGAAGCAACATAGGCTCACCCAGAGAATACGACACTTAACTGATTATGTAGCAGCATGACCATTCTTAGTATCTTTATTTGAAAAATGTGAAAATATCGTGTAGTAAGTTTGACAACTTAGTGAGCAGATAAAACCTCCTATGACCTCTTATGTCACGTCCGTACTTTACGAACGCGAATACCGTTTCTATCCGAAAATCTTTTCATTACACATGTACAAATGATCTCACGATAACACATATTCAAATATTATTCAACGTTCACAAGTTTACAAAAAAACCAATAATTATACATGCCAAATCTATATACATCAAGTTTACAGCGGAAACAAGGATCCTGCCTGTGACTTTCAGAGCAACACTAGAGTACAAATATATTACAATATCATACACTGAGAGCCTAGAAACAAGTTAGGCTCACCACTGAGGCACGACACCTAGTCGGTCAAGTAGCTGCGGGACCAAATTCTGGGTCTTTATCTGAAAAATATGTCAACCACGTGTAGTGAGTTTTACAACTCAGTGAGCAGATAACACTTCCTATGACTTCTCAGGTCAACATAAGGATGTACTCATATTGTAAAACTTATCATATCAAAATATACCGTTCAGAAGTACATTCTTATGGGACCCGCCTTTTCAAATATTCTCTGTTCAAAAATCATAATCAAGTCTTTCAAACTTTATACGATACTGTATAAACAATGCTCATATCAAGTTCAAAATCATATTCAATACTGAAAAATTATTAATCAAATTATGCTATGCATCAAAACATTTCTGTTAAAATATTCGGAGGATCCCATATCAGAACCACCACATCAGAGTTTGACCCCTTCCGTACTTTGGTGGTATAGGATTTGCCTAAACTCAGCATCCCGCTGAGGTTTGCCCTACTACCATTCAAGAGGACACGCGAAGGGACTCTATATGGGTCTTTCCCAAGCACACAGCAAGGGAAGGCAAAATAACATCTCATAACTGGCATCTCGCCCATATATAGGAGGCATTCCGCTCTCCTTCACATATATTCTCCCGTGTGTTGGCCCTCACACGAGGCTAGCACCACCCCCCCTGCTAGCTGAGGCAATCAAGGTGCGCACCAGGGCTAACATCACCTGCTGTTAGCTGACAGTGTTTCCAATAGGATTCCTCCACAAAAATTATCATATGCGTATATGCCATATATTATAGTATAAAATTCTCAATGTAATACAGACTATCAGTCTCAGTACATTCATCTGTCAAAACTTCCCATTCAGGGGAATCATGTATAAATGCCCACATCCGAGGCAAACATATTACTGTATAAAATCAATGTCACATGTATAACATATTTTCTTTGCCATGTCATGCAAAATACGTGTAAAAATCACATGCTTAATGTGTTTCAAAACTTATTGTAAAATCAAACTCTTCTTGAACTACATATCATATATTAAATATTTCAGACATTTCCAAACCATTTCAAGAACATATGGAAGTATAAATAACATGTAATCATACTCATTTATCAATGTAAAGTTCAAGAAGAGTAAAACCAAGCCATAGAAAGGATCATCTACTCACCTCTTTGAAGCACCAAGTTGGACACCCTTAAAATCCTATTTTCTGATCCGAATTCAGTGAAATAAACCCCAAAATCGAGTCCGGAACGTCCGAAAACCTTGAAAACGACTCCGGATTTGCGAAATTTGGCCTCCGGGAGCTCGGTCAACGCAGGTCAATGCGAGGAGGTTCGGATGCCACGCGCTACACGCGCCGCCCGAGGAGCTGCGCGTGGGCGTCACTCTCCGAGGAAGATTCGGCGCGTGGGGGAGCGTGCGGTGGTGGATCGGCCTGAAATTTGAGATCCAAAGGTTTCGGTGCCTTCTGGATCGATCTACGGTGTTAGTTTTGGCGTTTGAGAACTAAAAGTAGGAGTTTCGGAGGTTACCTTTTTGGCCGTTTTTCCCTTCAATTTTCCGACCAATTTCCGGCCAATTCTCCAGAAACCAATCGGATGGATTCGAAGAACTCTTCGTCCTGAGTCCGTTGGTGGTGGTGGTGTCGAAATCCGAGGTCCGTAGGCGAAGAAATCTTAGAGAGAAGTTAGAGGGTTTTCGGGGAGAGTTTTCTGAAGAGAGATGGAAAAATCTGCGAATGATTGCTTCCGGAGTGATTGAGGCCCTTAAAATATCTCGGGGGACCTTTCTGCAAAATTTCACTTTTAGCGGAAAGTCCTTGCAAATTTTTCTTATTTATATTTTAACCCCGAAACTTTTAAGAAATTGCATTTTTGCCCCGAAACGTAAATTCTTAACATTTCTTTTATAATTCTTTAATCCATATAAATAATAACTTATTTTCACCGTGTCCTAATTCCATTTTTGAAATCCTTTGTTTTAATTCCAAATTTTCCTTAATTAAAATCTCCATTTTCCAAAATTATCTCTTTTATTCTAAATTCCTTTAGTTGAACTTTCTCGTTAACTTTACGGCTATTACATTCTTCCCCCCTTAAAGAAATTCGGTCCCCGAATTTCATCACCATAGTAGCAGATAAATACTAACCTCGTTGTTCAAATAAATGCGGATATCTGGCGCGGATGTCATCTTCTCTTTCCCACGTAGCTTCCTCAGACGAGTGATTTTGCCATATCACCTTAACCATAGAAATATCTCGTGACCGCAACTTTTTTACTTGTCGATCAGCTATATATATCGGCTTTTCCTCATAAGTTAGATCCTTATCCAATTGAATTTTCTGGGGTTGAATGACATGAGTAGGATCTGGTAAATATTTCCGTAACATAGACACATGAAATACTGGATAAACATTCAGTTCTGGTGGCAGAGCTATGCGATATGCCACTGCACCTATTCTGTCCAATATTTCAAAAGGGCCTATATACCGAGGGCTTAACTTCCCTTTCTTTCCAAATCTCATCACTCCTTTCATGGGTGAGACTTTCAGGAACACTTGTTCACCCACTGAAAATTCTAACTCCCTTCGTCTATTGTCAACATATGCCTTTTGTCTGCTCTGAGCTGCCTGCAGCCTGTCTCTAATCAGCTTTACCTTGTTCAGTGCTTCTTGTACAAGATCTGGCCCTATAAGTTTAGCCTCGCCCACTTCGAACCATCCAATGGGAGATCTGCACCGTCTACCATACAAAGCTTCAAATGGGGCCATCTGTATACTAGTCTGATAGCTATTATTATATGCAAATTCAGCCAAAGGCAAATACATATCCCAACTTCCACCAAAATCAAAAATACAGGCTCGAAGCATGTCTTCTAAAATCTGAATCGTACGCTCAGACTGACCATCAGTTTGCGGATGGAAAGCTGTGCTCAAGTCCAATCTCGTTCCTAATGCTTCTTGAAAAGCTTTCCAAAATCGTGCCGTGAACTGCGGCCCTCGATCAGATATAATTGATATAGGAACTCCATGTAGCCTAACTATTTCATTTAAATAGAGCCTGGCATACTGAGCTACATTGTAGGTTGTTTTCACAGGCAGAAAGTGTGCTGACTTGGTCATGCGGTCTATAATGACCCAGATAGAATCATTTCCCTTGGAAGTTCTTGGTAATCCAGTGATAAAATCCATAGTAATTCTCTCCCACTTCCATTCTGGTATCTCTATTCGCTGATGTAAACCTGCAGGTCGTTGATGTTCAGCTTTTACCTGCTGGCACGTCAAACAATGGGAAACATATTCCGCAATATCCCTCTTCATACCATCCCACCAATACAATTCCTTTATGTCTTGGTACATCTTTGTCATTCCCGGGTGTATGGTATATGTAGATCGATGTGCTTCCTCCAAAACTTGTTTTCTCAAATCATGAACATTTGGAACACACAATCGTCTACCGTATCTTAATATCCCTTCAGTATCCACCGAGAATTCAGAATCCTTACTATCCTTCATTTCACTCTTAATCTTGAGCAAATTAGCATCCTTGTCTTGATCGGCTTTGATTTGCTCAACTAAGGAAGATTGGAGCTGCACATGAGCCAATAATATTCCCGGTTCTTTTATTTCAAACCTTATTCCCTTACTTTCTAACTTATGGATGTCTTCTAACAATGGTCGTCGCACCTCTGCTATATGAGCCAAACTTCCCATTGACTTTCTGCTTAGAGCATCAGCTACTACATTTGCTTTACCTGGATGATACAAAATCGTACAGTCATAGTCTTTCAGTAGCTCCATCCATCTTCTTTGCCTCAAATTAAGATCCTTCTGTTGAAAAATATACTTGAGGCTCTTGTGATCTGTATAAATCTCACAAGTTCTTCCATACAGGTAATGTCTCCAAATCTTTAGAGCAAATACTACAGCTGCCATCTCTAAATCATGGGTGGGATAATTCTGTTCATGCGTCTTCAACTGTCTAGATGCATAAGCAACTACTCTTCCATTTTGCATTAACACACAGCCTAAACCCACTCTAGATGCATCACAGTATACTACGTAATCTCCTGTATCCTTAGGAATGGTAAGGATTGGGGCTGTAGTTAAGCACTCCTTTAATTTCTGAAAACTCTTTTCACAAGCATCAGACCACTCAAATTTTATTCCTTTCCTAGTCAACCTGGTCAAAGGAGCAGCTATCTTTGAAAAATCTTTAACAAATCTACGATAATATCCTGCTAACCCAAGAAAGCTACGAATCTCTGTAACTGTCGTGGGGCGTGGCCATTGCTGTACTGCTTCTATCTTTTTGGGATCAACATGAATACCCTCTTTGGTAACCACATGCCCTAGGAATGTAACATTACTAAGCCAAAATTCACACTTTGAAAACTTAGCATACAATTGATGTTCTCTTAGGGTTTGCAAAGCTATCCTTAAATGTTGCTCATGCTCCTCTGAACTCTTTGAATACACCAGAATATCATCGATAAATACAATAATAAACTGGTCTAGGAAAGGTTTAAATACCCTATTCATTAAATCCATAAATGCAGCTGGGGCATTCGTTAAACCAAATGGCATTACTAAGAACTCGTAGTGCCCATACCGAGTCCTAAAAGCAGTTTTTGAAATATCTTCCTTCTTTATTTTCAGTTGATGATACCCAGATCTCAAATCAATTTTTGAAAACCATTGAGCACCCTGTAACTGATCAAACAAATCATCTATTCTGGGTAAGGGATATTTATTTCGTATAGTCACTTTGTTCAACTGCCTATAGTCAATACATAGACGTAAAGATCCATCCTTTTTCTTCACAAAGAGAACAGGAGCACCCCAGGGAGATGTACTGGGTCGAATAAAACCTTTATCTAATAAATCTTGTAATTGTTCCTTTAATTCCTTGAGTTCTGCAGGTGCCATCCGATAAGGAGGTATGGATATTGGTTGTGTTTCAGGGAGAAGGTCAATACTAAACTCAATCTCTCGGTCTGGTGGTAAACCTGGCAACTCTTCAGGAAATACATCAGGAAATTCTTTAACTACTGGAACTTGCTCTAAACTTGTATACTTCATATCAACATCCTTGACTATTGCCAGATATCCCTGACACCCTCTTCGTAACAGTTTATGAGCTGTTAAGGCTGAAATTAAATTACTAGACTTCTTACTACAATCTCCTTGTATCATAAAGGAAGGTTCTCCAGGTACATTAAACTTAATCACCTTATTATGACAGTCTAGAATGGCATGGCATGATGCCAACCAATCCATTCCCAAAATCACGTCAAAGTCTATCATATTTAGAACTATCAAATCTATAAGAGTCTCCTTGCCTTCTATCGAAATCTCACATGATTTATACACATCATTTACTACTAGAAGTTCTCCCATAGGAGTAGCAACCATGAAAGAACAATGCAAACTAGCAGGATCTCTATCCAAGTTCTTAGCAAAGCATGGTGATATATAAGAATGAGTAGAACCAGGATCGAACAGAACATATGCTTTATGGGAACATACTGATAATGTACCTGTCATAACTGCATTTGAGGCCTGAGCATCCTGTCGTGTCAAGGCAAAAACTCGAGCTGGTTCTCGCCCTCGATTTCCTGATCCTCTACCAGGACCCACACTACTTGCTTGGACCGAGGCTGCTCGAATAGGTCGTGCTGGCACAGATGCAGGGGGTAAAGCTGGTTGCACTGTTGCTTGACTAAAACTTCGCAGTTGTGGACAATTCCTCATCAGATGACCCATTTGTCCACACTTAAAACATGCACCAGTTTCTCTGCGACATTGTCCAGTATGGGACCTACCACAATGTGGACATAGTGGAATTGATCTTGAGTCTTGCTGACTCGGGGGTCTCATATCTCTTTGGAACATTCTCTGCTTGTTAATATTAACTGATGGCTGGTTAGAACTACCAGCTCCTGTTTGATTGAAACGCTGTGGATTTTGAAATCTTGACCCACTAACAGTAGGATTAGATCTAGTCTGGACATTACTATCTCGATCTCTTTTCCTTCTCTTAAAACTTTCTATGTCAGCTTGCTCTCGTGTTTCCATCATTCTAGCACAGTTCACAGCTGCTGAATAAGTTGAAAAATGATCCATCTGAGGACCCACTGACTTAAACAATGGGCGTATCAATCCCAAAACAAACCTCTTAATTCTATCCTTTTCAGTTGGGACCAAGTATGGTGCATATCTGGACAATCGGGTAAAACGAATGTCATATTCAGAAACTGACATGTTTGGTGTTTGTTTCAATTCCTCAAACTCTCTGGCCCTCTTGTCTCTTTCACTTGTTGGTAGAAAGCGATTCATAAATGCTTCCTTAAATTCATTCCATTCCATTGGTGGTAAAACAGCTGCCCGTCCTTGTACAAATGTCTCAAACCAAACTTGGGCCACATCAGATAGTTGAAAAGACACCAACTCCACAGATCTTCTACTAGAGCACTTCAAAGCTCTGAAAATTCGTTCCACAGCATCAATAAAGATCTGTGGATCTTCCTGAACATCTGACCCAGAAAAAGTCGGAGGTTTTAACTTAAGGAATTGCGGTAATGACACTTCAATCCCTCTCAGCTTATCCTCTTGGTCAGCTGTTCTTCCTAGTTCTTGCACTTCAGGATCATGTTCTGCTGGCTGGCCTTCCCTTCTACCCTGTTCCACTATAAATCCAGCCAATGTTTCTAAACTTCTATGAATACCAGCAATCATATCAGCGTTTCTATCAAGTGGCTCCTGAGGGGTTTCTACTCTTTCCTCAGGAACTCTATCAGGTACAGGAGTCTGTTCTCCTTGTCTTGGGGTTCTCAAACCCCGTGCACGTCCTCTACCTCTACCTCTTCCTCTTCCTCTAGGTTGGCCTCTACCACGGCCTCTTTGTACTGGTATTGTAGATTGTGCAGACTCTTCTGTAGAGGGTGCACGATCTACAGCTTCTTCTCTAGTGACCGCTCTAGTTCTTGGCGGCATCATTAACTATACAGAATAAAACACCTCTTTAAGACACATGTATTCAAACTTTACTCAAGGAATTTAAAGACACTTGGAAAGGAAGTGAATATCCTATAGATTCCCTCAGCAGCACCTGAAGTATAAATATGTCCGGCTCATATCGATACTAAAGGTCCTACTAAAGAATCTCTTGCTCTGATTGTCACAGGGAAACCTAATGCTCTGATACCAACTTGTCACGTCCGTACTTTACGAACGCGAATACCGTTTCTATCCGAAAATCTTTTCATTACACATGTACAAATGATCTCACGATAACACATATTCAAATATTATTCAACGTTCACAAGTTTACAAAAAAACCAATAATTATACATGCCAAATCTATATACATCAAGTTTACAGCGGAAACAAGGATCCTGCCTGTGACTTTCAGAGCAACACTAGAGTACAAATATATTACAATATCATACACTGAGAGCCTAGAAACAAGTTAGGCTCACCACTGAGGCACGACACCTAGTCGGTCAAGTAGCTGCGGGACCAAATTCTGGGTCTTTATCTGAAAAATATGTCAACCACGTGTAGTGAGTTTTACAACTCAGTGAGCAGATAACACTTCCTATGACTTCTCAGGTCAACATAAGGATGTACTCATATTGTAAAACTTATCATATCAAAATATACCGTTCAGAAGTACATTCTTATGGGACCCGCCTTTTCAAATATTCTCTGTTCAAAAATCATAATCAAGTCTTTCAAACTTTATACGATACTGTATAAACAATGCTCATATCAAGTTCAAAATCATATTCAATACTGAAAAATTATTAATCAAATTATGCTATGCATCAAAACATTTCTGTTAAAATATTCGGAGGATCCCATATCAGAACCACCACATCAGAGTTTGACCCCTTCCGTACTTTGGTGGTATAGGATTTGCCTAAACTCAGCATCCCGCTGAGGTTTGCCCTACTACCATTCAAGAGGACACGCGAAGGGACTCTATATGGGTCTTTCCCAAGCACACAGCAAGGGAAGGCAAAATAACATCTCATAACTGGCATCTCGCCCATATATAGGAGGCATTCCGCTCTCCTTCACATATATTCTCCCGTGTGTTGGCCCTCACACGAGGCTAGCACCACCCCCCCTGCTAGCTGAGGCAATCAAGGTGCGCACCAGGGCTAACATCACCTGCTGTTAGCTGACAGTGTTTCCAATAGGATTCCTCCACAAAAATTATCATATGCGTATATGCCATATATTATAGTATAAAATTCTCAATGTAATACAGACTATCAGTCTCAGTACATTCATCTGTCAAAACTTCCCATTCAGGGGAATCATGTATAAATGCCCACATCCGAGGCAAACATATTACTGTATAAAATCAATGTCACATGTATAACATATTTTCTTTGCCATGTCATGCAAAATACGTGTAAAAATCACATGCTTAATGTGTTTCAAAACTTATTGTAAAATCAAACTCTTCTTGAACTACATATCATATATTAAATATTTCAGACATTTCCAAACCATTTCAAGAACATATGGAAGTATAAATAACATGTAATCATACTCATTTATCAATGTAAAGTTCAAGAAGAGTAAAACCAAGCCATAGAAAGGATCATCTACTCACCTCTTTGAAGCACCAAGTTGGACACCCTTAAAATCCTATTTTCTGATCCGAATTCAGTGAAATAAACCCCAAAATCGAGTCCGGAACGTCCGAAAACCTTGAAAACGACTCCGGATTTGCGAAATTTGGCCTCCGGGAGCTCGGTCAACGCAGGTCAATGCGAGGAGGTTCGGATGCCACGCGCTACACGCGCCGCCCGAGGAGCTGCGCGTGGGCGTCACTCTCCGAGGAAGATTCGGCGCGTGGGGGAGCGTGCGGTGGTGGATCGGCCTGAAATTTGAGATCCAAAGGTTTCGGTGCCTTCTGGATCGATCTACGGTGTTAGTTTTGGCGTTTGAGAACTAAAAGTAGGAGTTTCGGAGGTTACCTTTTTGGCCGTTTTTCCCTTCAATTTTCCGACCAATTTCCGGCCAATTCTCCAGAAACCAATCGGATGGATTCGAAGAACTCTTCGTCCTGAGTCCGTTGGTGGTGGTGGTGTCGAAATCCGAGGTCCGTAGGCGAAGAAATCTTAGAGAGAAGTTAGAGGGTTTTCGGGGAGAGTTTTCTGAAGAGAGATGGAAAAATCTGCGAATGATTGCTTCCGGAGTGATTGAGGCCCTTAAAATATCTCGGGGGACCTTTCTGCAAAATTTCACTTTTAGCGGAAAGTCCTTGCAAATTTTTCTTATTTATATTTTAACCCCGAAACTTTTAAGAAATTGCATTTTTGCCCCGAAACGTAAATTCTTAACATTTCTTTTATAATTCTTTAATCCATATAAATAATAACTTATTTTCACCGTGTCCTAATTCCATTTTTGAAATCCTTTGTTTTAATTCCAAATTTTCCTTAATTAAAATCTCCATTTTCCAAAATTATCTCTTTTATTCTAAATTCCTTTAGTTGAACTTTCTCGTTAACTTTACGGCTATTACATCTTAGGTCAACATATGGATGTACTCATATTTTAAAATTTGTCACATTGAAAATACAGTTCAGAAGTACATCCATATGGGACCCACATTTCAAAAATTCTCGGTTCAAATCACATTCAGATATATGTATCCATATATGATACATTATGAATATTATTCAAACATTGATATACATTAAAAACATTTATTGTAAAATATTAGGAGGATCCCATATCAGAGTTCAACCCCTTCTGTACTTTGTTGGTGTAGGATTTGCCTATACTTAATATCTCAGCCAAGGTTTACCGAATATCTCAGCCAATATTTACCCTACCACCATTCAAGAAGACACACGAAGGGACTTTAATATGGGCAATTCCCTAAGCAAAAAGCAAGAAAAAACAAATCACATTTCATATATCAGGCATCTCGCCTAGATAGCAGGCATCCCGCTCTCCATTAAATATCATATCTCATGTGTTGGCCTTCACACGAGGCTAACACCACTCCTGCTAGCTAAGGTATCAAGGTGCACCAGGGCTAACATCACTTGCTATTAGCAGACAATGTTTCTAATAGGATTCCTCCACAAAATTATCATATGCACATATTCCATATCATCCAAAACTAGAGCTTTCAGAATAATTCAGAATCTCAATCTTAATATAGCTCACTCGTCATAAATTACCCATTTAGGGTTTGTCAGATATACATGCCTTTTCTTGAGGCAATTATATAACTTTATAAATCAATGCCACGTGCATAAATAATCACTTTATCATTTAACGAGAAATACTTGTGAAATTAGATATACCATGAGTTCAGAAATCTATTTTTAAAGCTATACTCTTCTTGAACTATAATCAAAATTGTAAGCAATTCAGATAATTTTAATGCATTTCAAAAACATATAAAAGTGTAAATATCTTATAAACATAATCAAATACATGCTTAAAGATTAAGAAGAGTATAGGACAAGTCATAGAAAGAATCATCTACTCACAAAGTTAGGGTACCAAGTTGGACAACCCCAAAATCCTTATTTTCGGACCAGTTTTGGTAAAATAGACCCCAAAAATGAGTCTGGAAGGTCCAAAAACCTTGAAAATGACTTCGGATTTGCAAAATGTGGCCTCTGGGAGCTTGGTCAACGCAACAGGGTTCAATTCATGCGCTGCACGTGCCACCAGGGGAGGTTGCGTGTGGGCTGCACTCGCCGAGGGAGAAGCAGCGTGTGGAAGGGAGGATGGTCCTAAAATTTGAGATTCTAAGGTTTCGACACCTTTTGGATCTACGGTGTTAATTTTTACGTTTGAGAACCACATATAGAAGTTTCGGATATAACCTTTTAAGGCAATTTTTCCTTCCATTTTCCGGCCAATTTTCCAGAAACCAATCAAATGGATTTATATAGTTCTTCATCTTGAGTCCGTTGGTGGTGGTGGTGTTGAAATCCGAGGTCTAAAAGAGGAGAAATCTTAGAGAAAATTTTTAGGGTTTCGGGAAAGAAAATTTTGAGGAGAGAGAAAGGAATTCCGGATTTTTTCTTCCTTTGAGTGGCTGAGGCCATTAAAATATCTCAGGGGACTTTTATGAAAAAAATTCAATTTTAGAGGGAGGTTCTTGCAAATTTTTCTTATTTACATTTTGACCCCAAAGCTTTTAAGAAGTTGTATTTTGGCCCCGAAACGTAAATTCTCATATTTTCGTTGTAATTCTTTAACCAATGTAGTAAATAAACATATTTTCAACGATTCTTATCTCCATTTTCAAGATCCTCTCTTTTATTCAAAATTTTCTTTAATTAGAATTTGTTTTAAAATTTACGGCTATTACATTCTTTATCCCTTAAAGAAATTCAGTCCCCGAATTTTATCACCATAGTTGTAGATAAATACTAACCTCAATGTTCAAATAAATGCGGATATCTGGCGTGTATGTCATCCTCTCTTTCCCAAGTAGTTTCCTCAGAAGAGTGATTTTTCCATATCACTTTCACTGTAAGTATTTCTTTTAACTACAACTTCTTTACTTGTCTGTCCACTATCGCTACTGGTTGTTCCTCATAAGTTAAATCTTCTTGTAATTGAATTTGTGGACTTTGTATAACATGTGTAGGATTCGGTAAATACTTTTGTAATATAGACACATGAAAAATTGGATGAACATTACCTAATTCAGGGGATAAAGCCAAACGATAGGCTACTGGGCCGATCCTATCAAGAATTTCAAATGGTCCTATATACCGAATGTTTAACTTCTCTTTTTTCTGAAATCTCACTACTCCTTTCATAGGAGATATTTTTAGAAAAACATGTTCACCTATAGCAAATTCCATTGGTCGACGTCTATTATCAACATAGGCCTTCTGTCTACTCTGAACTGCTAATAACCTTTCCTTAATTAATTTTATCTTGATTAATGCATCATGTACCATATCAGGCCCTAAAACCTGTCACGACCCTAATTTTAGGGCACGTGAAATCCATATACCATACACATATATTTTTCATAAATGTACATAATGCCATTCTTTATCATATAAACCAATACATATAAGTTTCCATACACATATACAATATACATTTTACGTCTATAAACACCAGAGTAACAGTAGAAGCAATGATCCTGCCTGTGACGTTCAGAGCAACTCTAGAGTACAAATATTTTGCAATTATAAAACATTGAGAGCCTAGAAACAATATATAGGCTCACCACTGGAGTACAACCTCTAGTCAATCACTTGATTGCTGGACCAAAATCTGTGTCTTTATCTGAAAAATAGATCCACATAGTGTAGTGAGTTTTACAACTCAGTGAGCAGATAACACCCCCTATAACCTCTTAGGTCAACATATGGATGTACTTTTCATTTCAAAGTTTCTCATATTGAAAAGTTACATTCAGGAGTACATTCATATGGGACCCGCATTTCAAAACATCTCAGTTCGAATCACATACAAATATCTGTAACCACATATGATACAAATTGATCTTAAATCGAATTTGTTATGCAATAAAAATCAATTCTTTTATATAATACTCAAGTATGTCACAAATTTCAATAAACTCAATACATAAATATGGAATGTGAGTTCATCACCCTTCTGCCTCCTCACATTACCACTGTCATCATCACAATAGGTAATCAGGGAATGTGAGTTCATCACCCTACTGCCTCCTCACATTACCACTAATACCACCTTCACAATATCGTCTCAAGCCATATAATCTCGTCATTTCTCATCAATACATATATATATTTATACGAATATATAAAAATGTAAAAAAAAAAGTGCATATCCATCATATGCAATGAATTATTATCAAACAATTCGCCATACAATCATATTCGGCAATTTACCACTTTACATATCATTCAAAACAAAGCTTTCAGTCTCAGTACAAAATCTTTTATTATAAATTTTCCAATCAGAGAAATCATATAATCATGCCCATATTCGAGGCAAATATAACACTGTAAAATTAATGCCACATGCATATCATATTTTCTTTTCCATGTAATGTGAAATGCATTTAGAATTATCGTATTCAAAGCATTTCAAAATCTATTTCAAAACTCATACTCTTCTTGAACTAGATATCATTTCTCAATCATTTCAAATATTTCAAACCATTTCAGAAACATATGAACATATAAATAACATGTAATCATACTCATTTATCAATGAAAAGTTCAAGAAGAGTAAAAGTAAGCTATAGGAAGAATTATCTACTCACAGGTAAGGGCTCCAGATTGGACAGCCCTAAAAACCTCGTTTCTAGTCTGAATTTGACCAAATAAGCTTCAAAAACGTGTTCGGAGGGTCCAAAAACCTCAAATGAGCTCGGGTACTGTTTAGCGCCGAAAACACTATTCATCGTCAGAATTACTATTCATCCGCCACTATTCACGCCGAAAATTACTATTCACCGCCATATAAAAAGTTACCAAATGACCGAAAAAATTACATATTCTAATGTTTATCAAGCTTCTGAACCTATCTACGGTGTCAGATTTCTAATTTGAGATCTTTAAGTAAGGTTTTTCAGAACTTACATTTTATCGAGATTTTCTACTTCAGATCTACGGCGATTCAACGGTTGATTTGAAAACCTGATCGGTCAAAATTGAAGTACTCTTCGTCCTGAATCCAATAACATTTTCAGTTTTGAGATTGAAAGCCCTTAAACACTCTAAATCGAAAGATAAAATTTGAGATTACTATTCACTCACTGTGCATGCACTATTCCTTTCCGTTTTTTTTTCTTTTCTTCTTTCTGAAATTTTGCCCTGGCTTCGTTTTATGATTCTGCAACTTTAGTTTTTTTTTAAATATAATAATATTTATTAAATAATTAATAATATGATTTTCTTTTATAAAAATTCATATAAATTCCGTTTTTCATCTTAAAATATCCCAAAAATTCCTAAAAATTTCCATTCTCGTAAATATTTAGTTAAACTCTTAAATCATAATTCTTTTTGATAAAAATAATATTAAAACAAATTTCAAAACAAATATCTTTATTCATATTAAAAGAAAGAATATTTCTAAAAATACCATAAAAATTCAGTAGAGGCCGATATAATTATTTTAAGTAACACAATACTTCTTTTACTTAAAAGTCCACTTAATTTTAACAAATTATAATTATTTCTACATAAATAATAATATTTTTGCTAATAGCGCGTCAAAATATAAATTCTCATATTTCTTTTGTAATTCTTTAAACTATGTAATAAATATACATATTTTCACTGGTTCTTATCTCTATTGTCAAAATTCTCTTTTTTATTCTACATTCCCTTTAATTGGAATTTTTCGTTAAATTTTACGGTTATTACAAAACCTTTTCTTCGCCCATCTCAAACCATCCGATTGGGGAATGACAATGCTTACCATATAATGCCTCAAAAGGAGCCATTTTTATACTGTCTTGATAACTATTGTTATAAGCAAATTCAGCTAAAGGTAGAAATCTTTTTCAACTATTCTGAAAATCTAAAACACAAGCCCGAAGCATGTCTTCCAATATTTGAATGGTTCGCTCAAACTGTCCATCTGTTTGTGGATGGAATACAGTACTAAGATTTAACTTTGTGCCCAAAGTTTCTTGGAAAGCTCTCCGAAAACGAGCTGTGAACTATGGTTCTTGATCAGAAATAATTGATATTGGTATGATCACCCATATTGAATCAAACCCTTTAGGTGTTCTCGGTAATCCCATAACAAAATTCATAGTTATTATTTTCCATTTCCATTCAAGTATCTCTATCTGTTGATGAAGTCCTACAGGCCTTTAATGTTCTGCTTTCACCTGCTAGCAGGTTAAACATTGAGACACATAATCCACTATGTCTTTCTTCATACCTTTCTGCCAATAAATGTTTTTTAGATCCTTATACATTTTAGTTATTCTAGGATGAATGGTATACATAGATCTATGGGCTTCCTATAAATTTTTTTTCTTAAGTTCTTTTTTATCAGGTACACATAATCACTTGCTTAATCTCAGAATTTCTTCAGAGTCTATAGTAAATTCAACTTCACCATCATTCTTCACCTATTCAATTTTCTTGCATAAATAGACATCCTTTTTCTGTGCTTTTTTCACCTACTCGATCAAAGATGATTGAAACTACACATGGGCTAATAATATTCCAGGCTCCTTTACTTCCATTACTACCCCATCACTTTCCAGCTTATGCATCTCTTTAACCAATGGCCTTCTTACCACTGTGATATAAGTCAAACTATTCATAGACTTCCTACTTAATGCATCAACCACCACATTGGCTTTACCTGGATGATATAGTATTTTGCAGTCATAATCTTTAAGTAATTCTATCCATCGTCTTTGTCTCAAAGTAAGATATTTTTATTGAAAAATGTATTTGAGACTTCTATGATCTGTATAAATTTCAGATGTCTCACCATACAGATCTAGATTTTGAGAGGAAAAACTACTGCTGCCCTTTTTAGGTCATGAGTCGGATAATTTTGTTCATGTGGTTTAAGCTGTCTAGATGCATATACAATGACTCGACTATTTTGCATCAACACACATCCTAATTCAAATCTCGATGCATCACAGTATATCGTGTATTCTCCGGTGCTTAAAGGAATAGCCAATATTGGTGCCGTAGTCAAACATTCTTTGAGTTTTTGGAAACTTTTTTCACATTCATCTGACCAGTCAAACTTTATTTTCTTTCTTGTTAACCTTGTCAAAGGAGCAGCTATCTTTGAAAAATCTTTAACGAATTAACGGTAATAGCGTGCTAAACCAAGAAAACTACGAATCTTCGTAATTGTCGTAGGACGTGGCCATTGCTGCACCGCTTTTATCTTTTTAGGATCAACTTGAATATCATCCTTGGTAACCACATGTCCTAAGAAGGTGACACTATTAAGTCAAAATTCACATTTTGAAAACTTACCATACAATTGGTGTTCTCTTAGGGTTTGCAAAGCTATTCTTAAATGCTGCTCATGCTCCTCAAAACTCTTTGAATATACCAAGATATCATCTATAAATACAATAACAAATTGATCCAGAAAAGGTTTAAATACTTTATTCATCAAATCCATGAATGGAGCTGGAGCATTTGTTAAACCAAATGGCATTACTAAGAACTCATAATGCCCGTATCGAGTACTAAAAGCAGTTTTTAGAATATCCTCCTTCTTTATCCTCAATTGATGATACCCAGATCTCAAATCAATTTTTGAAAAACATTGGACACCTTGTAGCTGGTTAAATAAATCATTTATACGAGGTAATGGTACTTAGTACGGACTGTCACCTTATTTAACTGTCTATAATCAATATACAGTCGTAACGATCCATCTTTTTTTTTTCACAAATAGGATAGGGGCACCCCAAGGAGAAGTACTAGGGCGTATAAATCCCTTGTTTAAAAAGTCTTGTAACTAGGTTTTCAATTCCTTGAGCTTAGTCGGTGCCATTCTATATGGGGGTATAGACACTGGTTGAGTTTCAAGAAGTAAATCAATACTAAACTCAATTTCTCATTCTGGGGGTAACCCTAGCAACTCATCAGGAAACACATCAGAAAATTCCCTAACCACCGGAACTTGCTCTACCTTGGTGTACTTCATATCAACATCTTTAACTATTGCTAAATACCCTTGGCATCCTTTTTGTAACAGCTTGTGAGCTGTTAGAGCAGAGATTAAGTTACTAGGCATCTCACTACGATCTCATTGTACCAAGAAGGAAGATTCTCAGAGATTGTTAAACTTAATCACCTTAAGGTGGCAGTCTAGAATGGCATGACATGATGGAAACCAATCCATTCCTAGTATCACATCAAAGTCTACCATATCTAGAACTATCAAATCTACAATAGTTTCCTTATCTTTTATTGAAATCTCACATGATTTATACACATCATTTACTAATAAGAATTCTCCCATTTGAGTAGCAACCATGAACGAGCAATGTAAACTAGTAGGATCTCTATCCAATTTCTTAGCAAAGCATGGTGATATATAAGAATGAGTAGAACCAAGATCAAATAGGACATATGCTTTATGGGAATATACTGATAATGTACCTGTCATAACTGCATTTGAGGCCTGAGCATCTTGTCGTGTCAAGGCAAAAACTCGAACTTGTTCTCGGCCTTGACTTCCTGATCCTCTACTAGTACCACCACTACTTGCTTGAACTGAAGCTGCTCTATTTGGTTGTGCTGGTATAGATGTAGGGGGTGAAGCTAGTTGTATTGATGCTTGACTAAAACTTCGTAATTGTGGACAATTCCTTATCAGATGACCCATTTTTTCACACTTAAAACATGCATCAGTTTCTCTACGACACTGTCCAGTATGAGGCTTGCCACAAATGGGGCATAGTGGAATTGATCTTGAATATTGTTGGCTTACAGGTCTCATATCTCTTTGATTCATTCTTTGCTTATTAATATTCACTGATGTCTAGTTAGAGCTACCGGTTCCTATTTGAATGAAGCGCTGTGGATTTTGAAATCTTGATCCTCTAACATTAGGATTATAACTTGTTTCAACATTATTATCTTGCTCTCTTTTTCTTCTTTTTAGACCTTCTATGTCTGCTTACTCTCGTATTTCCATCATTCTAGCACAATCCACAACTGCTGAATAATTTGAAAAATGATTCATCTGAGGACCCACTGATTTGAATAATGGACGTATCAATCCCGAAACAAACCTCTTAATTCTATCTTTTTCAATAGGAACAAGATATGGCGCATATCTGGACAACTGAGTAAAACGGATGTCATATTCAGATATTGGCATGCTCGGTGTTTATCTTAATTCCTCAAATTCTCTGGCCCTCTTGGCCCTTTCACTCATTGGTAGAAAACGATTCATAAATGCTTCTTTAAATTCATCCCACTATTGGTGGTAAAGTAATTGCCCTTTCTTGTACCAGTATCTCAAACTAAACTTGGGCCACATCTGATAGTTGAAAGGATATCAGTTCAACAGATCTTATACTAGAACACCCCAAAGCTCTGAGGACTCTTTTTACTACATCAATAAATATCTGTGGCTCTTCCTGAACATATGACTCAGAAAAAGTTGAGGGTTTCAACTTAAGGAATTGCGGTAATGACACCTCAATCCCTGTAAGTTTGTCCTCTTGCTCAGCTATTCTTCTTAGTTCTTGCACTTCAGGAGCATTTTCTGGTGGTTAGCCTTCCCTTCTGCTTAATTTATAGAAATAAGTTGATGGAATGAAAATCCAGATTCCCTTACATTAATTTATTGTGTTTAGTTTATATATTTGAATCTAATTTTTATTCCCACGATATATGGATTCTTTTCTATATAGGAGATGATTTTATCTTGAAAAACTTATAAAAAAGGAAAAAGTGAAATGAAATAAAAAAAATAGTAAAATACCTTTTACCATAAGTCTTTCAAATTTTTCATATTTACTTTTATTTTACATTTTTCAGAATTGATGAATAAACATATTTTATTAATATTATGAGAAATGAATTTATAATTTTAAAAAGCAATAAACATTTATGAAGAACAAAGACATGTCTTCCCAATAAATATATGTATGCTTAATTTTGTATATAATATAATTTTGGTCACAATGGTTATGTAGTATATAGTATGTTCATGAAAGGATTATCATTAAAGACATTTAATAAACATATCAAAAGAATGGGCATTATTGGGTAGCATTATTGACATATATTATTGTTAATTTTATGCTTTTATGTATTTGACACTTTGAGCTCATTTACTTATTGTTTTCGATTTATTTATGCATCGCGTTCCTTATTGTTGGTGTGTGTGTGACATACAACCACCATGATCCATATTAACTTTTGCTTAATGATGATTTATGATGTGACCAATTTAAGGAAGGATTTAACTAATACCATGCGCATTATGTTCCATTTTAAATCGTGAAGTTGAATGATGTCACATGGGTCAAGTGGAAGAATGTTAAATATTTTAATTAATGGCTCATGTGCCTTTTGATATATTTTATTATATTTATTCATTTAAACATAATTATAATTTAATGATAATTAAGTCCTAAAATCATATTGATCAATAAGAGAGATATTTTCTATTAATGACACATGTTAATAGTACATGTATATTAGGTGACCCTATATAAGAAATTGATCCTCCCTCTATCCACTATCCAATAGTTTTCTCTTTATCAAGAAACGTACATTTAACCTAAAAGGATAAATAGAGAGAAACTTTATTTCTTCAAAATTCTTCATCTACAAAGAATTTCTCTTCAAGAAAATCATCATATAGATAAAGGTATAACTCTATTTAATTATTGTTTTGTGAGAATCATCTAGTTCTTAGATCATTGGGTATAATGGGTTATACAAAATTAGGGTTTTGATTTGCAAAAAATAATGAAAACTTACAACCTTACCAGAAGAAAATTCATTGCATAAAGTCCTCCAAGTGCATATTACAGTTAGACCTTTTACTCATTCAAAATTCTTGTAGTATTCCGTAATTTTTAAATAATGATGTTTTGCTATAAACAAATATATTTTTATTGGGATATTTTAAGATGTAAAATAATCGAAAACTTAAGTTTTGCAAGAATATAAATTTTTAGAAATTTTTGAGATATTTTAGGATGAAAAATAATATTTATATATATATATATATAATGAAAAAAAAATTAAATCTTTAATTATTAAATAATAATAAGTAAAAAAAAAAAGAAAAAGGGGGAGGAGGAGACGGAAGCATGGAGAAGAGAATTAGAAACCTTCATATATGAATAATATTTTCTCTCCATATTCTCTCTCTATATCTGGAGTGTCTACTGGTATCTGATATTAAAACTAAGGGTACAACTGGATTCAGGACGAAGAGTACTATGATTTTGACTGAATAATTTTTCAAATTAGTTGTAGAATCGCCGTAGATTGGAAGTAAAAAATTAAAAAAAAAAGGTAAACTCTGAAACTCTTCTTTAGAGACCTCAAATTGAAAATCTGATACCGTAAATGGATTTAAGAGATAGATAAACCTTAGGATATGAAATTTTTCAGCAATTTAACAATTTTTTGTTTGTTGTGAATAGTAAATCCAGTCAGTATGAATAATGATTTCAGCAGTGAATAATATTTTTCGATCATGAATAGTCCATTAATTGACTGATGACTGAGTTTTATACTCATAAATTAAATATTTTCATCTTATCTTCTGCCATAATTAAGCATAAATCTCCCTTACTTGTCTTTAGTTTTGTGTCTTTCTTACAGATGGAGAGAAGAGTAAAAAATGGACTTAATTAGAGGAATCAGAGCTAAATTGTGGTTCTTTGGGAATGATGTTTATAAATCAAGCAGATAAAACAAACTCATTAAGGATGACTGAGTAAAGAGCATTATCATATTGTCTCTTGAGACGTATCCTAATGGATATATGCACAAATTTATTCTTGATTTATGATCACATTTCCAAAAGAACTAAAACATAAAGATTCAAGGCAAAGCACCCAATGTGGAGAATATGCTTGTTGGTTGTAGTCCAGCCCAACCTTGCTGTAGTACTTGAGCCATAGCTCCAACAATACATATCCAATATGTATAAAATTTGGTAAGTGTGTAGAGGACACAATTAGGTACAACTTTCATGTTCAAGTGGTCAGACAATTCGAAGACTAGAAGGGCCAAAAATGTGCTAGAAGAGAATCTTTCTACTGCTGCAGTCCAGCCCGACTTTGCTCTAGTATTTTGACCATAAGTCACACATTACGTATCCAATTTGTCCACGATTTGTCTTGCCGGAAAGCTAACAAAATTTTCTACAACTTTCATGTTGAAGGAGTCAGTAAATTCGGCAGATTTCAAGACGATATTCAAGGCTCAATTTCGGTGCACATGATGGAATCCAAATTGTCAACTTTGTACAACTTTCTATCTAACAATTTTGACAATTACCACACCTACCACACTTAATTGTATCTATAAATAGAGGGCTTGAGGGGTGAGTAGGGATTTTTTTTTTCGAGAGCTTTGGAGAGAGCTTGGGAAAACTTTGTTGGAATTCTACAAACTTGTAATGTTATTTTCTCTTTAGACATCTTGTATTTTTCATTTTCTTTCGTAATATTATCATGTTTCTTCATCTTTCATTTCACTTTCTTCTTACCTTGATTATGGAGAACTAATCTCCTAATGCTAAGGTGAAAGGGTGAAACTCTTGGTATGAGAATAATAATTTATCTAACTCTTAATCTTAATGTTTATTTTTGATATTGTATTTACCTTCCTATTTCCTTTCTCATAATTATTTCTTAATGACTGGTTTTATCATACTGCCGATTTCTTGTTATGTTAGTGGCTAGTTTTATTAGACCGCCTATCTCTTATTATTTTTGTGGTTGGCTTCGCCACCTATCTCTTGTTATGTTTCTTCTTCGTACCTCTTTTCATTCTAATCTCGTAAATTTTAAATCTTGATACATTGTAGACAATTTTTGGCACAATAAATGCTTGAATCAATCTTGATTTATTGTAGACAATATAATGATTGGCACAATGTACGCTTGAATTTAGTCACAAGTTATCTTTTGTATCTTCGTATTTTTAATCTTGTGAAATGTGAATCTTGATATAACGTAGACAACATGACAATTGGCACAATATATATTTGAATCCATTTTACAAGAATGTTTTAATTATTAGAAAGGAGGTAAATATAATTCATGTATAAACAAAGTTGAGCTTAAATTAACATATCATCCGATTAGAACTTTATTCGTGTAAAGATTCTAATTGAGTAATAAAAGAGTTAAATTTATTTTTATTCGATATACCAAGAGTGGATCCCCTAACCTTAGCATACTTCTTTACCTTGAATACATTTAATTTAATTTCAGTATATTAGTTCTTTGCATATTTTGTTCAATATTCCTCTCACAAAACAAGACATTGGGAACTAGGTTAGAAGTATTTAATTTGGATTTAAATTAGAATTTTCTCTCAATTGGTAATCCCTATGGGATCGACCTTGCATAACACTAAATCTATACCCCAATAGATTCGTGCACCTGCGAGTTTTAATTAAAACAACAACATTGACCAGTGTTGATCAAGCTCCCGAAGATCAAATTTTGCGATTTTGGAGTCATTTCCTATGTTTTTGGACCCTCTGGACTCGTTTTTGAGGTCTATTTAATCAAATTGAAATTAAAAAAACTGTATTTTAGAGCTTTCCAACCTAGAGCCTTAGCTTGTGAGTAGATATATCTTTCTATAATTTACCATATGCTCTTCTTGAATTTAATATGTATAATTGATTTTATTTACAAGTTATTTATATTTTTATATATCTCTGAAATGGATTAAATTATTTGATTTGTTTACAATGTGGCCTATAGTTCAAGAAGAGTATGGTTTTGAAAATGGATTGTTAAACTCATTGAATATGTGATTTTAAATGTATTTCTCATAATATGGTAAAAGAAATATATTGTGCACGTAGCATTGATATGTGAAGCTATATGATTGCCTTTGAAAAGGGCATGTATATATGATTACCCTGATTGGAAAATTTTTGACAGAGGAATTGTATTGAAACTGAAATTTTTGAATTATACTGAAATCTCTATTTTGAATGATATGACATATATGCAAATATGATTTTTGTGGAAGAATCCTATTAGAAACACTGTTTACTAACATTAGGTGATGTTAACCCTGGTGCACCTTTACACCTCAGCTAGCAAGGATGGTGCTAACCTCGTGTGTCGACCAACACATGGGATATGATATGTGAAAGAGAGCGGGATGCCTCCTATTTGGACGAGATGTCGACTATATGATATGTGATTTGCCCTCTCTTACTGTGTGCTTGGGAAATTGTCCATATTAGAGTCCCTTCGTGTGTCTTATTGAATAGTAGTAGGGCAAACTTTGGCTAAGATACTGAGTTTAGGAAAATCTTATACCACAAAAATACGGAAGAGTTTGAACTCTGACATGGGATCCTCCTAATATTTTCATGTAAAATATTTTGATGCATAGCAATATTTGAATAATGATCATACCGTATTGTATATGATTTTGAATAGTCCTTTCTCTCCTAAGTTCTCTGTCACCCCTCTATATTACTTTGCCTCTCATTTCTATCTCTTTTGCTTTATCTCTCTCTCTTTCCTTATTTTCTCTCCTATTCCCTCTCTTTATCTCTCATTACTCTCTCCTTTACTTTATCTCTTTTCTTTTCTCACTTTCTCTCCCATCCCCTCTCTTACTTTTTTCTCTCATTTCTCTCTTTCTTCCACTTTATTTCTCCTTTCGCTTTCTCTCACATTTCTCTTCTCCCTTTCACTTTCACTCTCTCACCTTAACATAAATAAAGACATTTTTTTAAAAAAAATTTATAAAAAACTTTTATAAAGACCAAATATAATGATGAAAGATTTTTAGAAATAAAAAATATTAACATATAACAAATGCCCCTTTAAGAGTATATTAAATTATAGGGTAAAATATTTTGAGATGTTGTGACTTTCGTATTAAATATATTTATTTTTAATATATATATATATATATATATATATATATATATATATATATATATATCATCTTTTCAAATTTATATTAAATACACTTATCCCTCATATTTTTTTTTAAAAAATACAAACTTTTTCTTTATTTTAAAAATATTATAATTTAGCATTTTTCATAATGATACTTATTATATTTGTTTCATAAAACATTAGAAATAGATTTAATCATAAAATAAATAATTAGCCGACTCAATCAAACTTGATAAAATAAATAAATAAATTTTGACTTTAAATTTGATATCCAAAATAAATTCCAGCCTTTTTGTTTGACCCAAATAACTTATTTGGGTTAACTGGGGGTTTAGCGTTAATGCAAGCCTAAATTTGACTCGATATTTTAATTTATTTTTATTGTAAAAATATGTAATTTAATAGTTTAAATTTTGGCCCATGCTAAAAAAAAAAATTCTAATTTGGGTCTCAAATTTAAAATCCAAATTCATTTTTTGTGTGTCGGGTTTCAGAATGCGAGTTACTCAGCCTATGATCAAATCTAATTCTAATGTTTTAAATAATAAATATATTAAATATTATTTTAAAAAAGAACTCAATTATAATATTTTAAATTATAAAAAATTTCTGTATATATTTGTAAAAATAAAATGAAATAAGTATTTTTTACTTTAAATTACAGATATGAAACATAAAATTATATTATAGATATAATAGTTTAAGTAATTAATTAAGAATATATTTAACTTTATAAATGAGGGTAAAAGTATAATTAGACTACAAATTTAGGAAATGACAAAATACGATTGACTTGCAAGAGTGTGGATAATCCTGCTAAGAAAAAAAAAATACGATTGACTTTTCTATTTCTTAGTTAATTGAGTTGACGGAAAAGAGAAAGAACAATCTTATTTATAAGAACACAAACACACTGATATATATAATACACATTCTATTTCCCGCAAACACACCAAGCTATATGACATCCTTCTAAAATTAATTGGAGTTATTTTTCAACTGTTTGAAAAAGATGACTTTTTAAAAGCATTTTGCTTTTCATATTGGCACAGGATCCACAAGCAAAGCTGAAATGCAAGTCTTCATGATTCCTCCAGCTTGAGTGTAGTTATCTTCTTCTTTGTAAAGCACATCCATGAAACGAGCAAGGTTCAAAACTCTCATAATAAAAGGCCTTGCCACTTCGGTTGGTCTAAGGCATTCCTCGTTTATATCTTTCCATGCATTCTTAATTACCTTACGAAACTCATCAATGGCTTCTTCCCTTGATCGTCCATGATCATTCACATAGCAATCAAGCACTGAGGCCACGTGCCCTCGTTTCTGCTCAAACTGTGCATGTAGAATGGTTTCATGTCAGAAAATAAAATAGAGGAAAACACTGATCAAGAATATATACCTATGAGGGTAAATTATTGTTTATTACTATATATGTAGTTTAGCCCAAAATTAATTAGTTTACTATCTTGTAGTATTTTTCGTCTATATTTTAATAAAAATAATCACATAAATATTAATATTAAAATAATGAATAATTCTATTGTTTATTAAAAGTCTTTTTCAATTATATTTTGCACATTTTCATATTGTTCCGAAACTATCGTTGGGATTAATTGAACAATTTTAGTTTTCAAATGTCAACAACTTTAAAATACTATCAAAATATAAGTGAAACATATTTTTTTATAACAAAGCCGTTCATCATTTTAATATTCATCACATATTTTAAAATTAAAATAAAAAAATGACAATATAGTTAAGTGATAATTAAATGAATAGTGATGGAGGAGTTTAATTACACACATTAAATTACTATAAGATAATCTATTTTAGGCCAAATTATAAGAAAATACCCAAGTTATATTTATTTTTACCTCGCTGGAAACGATGTCGTCCATGACCCTGCAAATAAGTGAAGAAGCTTTAACAATTTTTGGACCACTTGTTGCCCATTTGAAGATGTCCTCAGTTGCTATGTCTCCCATGCCAACGTAAGCTGCTGTTGTAAGCAATGAGTAACAGCATGATATTGTTGATATGCTAAGGTACTCTTCTGTTGTTGGTATATAATTGCTGTCAAACCATCTCGCCTCAGTCATGTAGGCTTGCACCACCTTTTGCACCTGGCAATACCAATGTAAGAATGAAGTTAAGAGAAAAGAAGGTTCAAGCACCTACTAGTGCACTTAAATCTCAAGATGGTAGTAAATGTTGAATTTTATTTTCTTTAAATTTTTTTAAGTCGCATTAGTCATAAAGGAATGTATCCATTGTAGCTTTCATGGAAATTAGTAAAGGTACTACTCTTTCTTTCAAGCCTTATTAGACATGAAAAGTTGCACTTATTAAAGACATTATTGGCACGGATCTTAAGACTAAGAATTTTAAAGACGAAGCTGGCTCAATAAGACCAGCAGAAGGCTTTGCACCACCATTGAGAGAGGAGTGTTGAATATGGAAACGAAATTTTAACCCATTATTTGGAAAGAAAAAACGAGGGAGGGTGGGGATTGGGAAGGGAATTAATTAAACAAATATACCTCTGATTTGGCATAGTTAACACTGTATGCTCTTCCTTCCTTCCTCATGTCTTGCTCTATCTCTTCATAAACTTTCAACAGTGCTTCATAAGGTAACTTCATGTATTCTGGAAGATCATCCAAGCAGCAAATATTCCACCTGAAATCATTTAATAGTTTAATTATGATCACTCTCACAGTTTAAGAAAAGAAATAATTAAAAATAAATAAAATTTGTAATTTATTACCTCTCAATTGCCTTAGTAAAAATTTCTAGTTCGCCAATGGTTCCATATGCGTCATAAGTATCATCGATGATTGATAATATGGCACTCAGTTTCGTAACTATGCTTCTGGCTCGAGAATACTGAGGCTCAAAATAAACCCCTAGCATCCAAAAGCAAAGCTCCACAATCCTATCTCTTGCATAAGATAGATTTCTTGGGACATCCAAATTTTTCCACCACCTAATTAACCGCCAAAACCAATAGCAATCAAAGGTCAAACTTGACATGACATATAAAACATCATTCCATTATGCAGTAAGTCTATGAAAATTTATTAAAATAGTTATTGATTGTGGTGAAGTTTATCAACGTGCCTATTCTAACTAGTTTCTGATGACTTTGCACAGTGAACTAACAATGTAAAGAGTGTTTATAATTATTTCTTAAATTTGAAACGAATTCATCAAAACGAGTGTTTCATGTGACGAGATCTACTTAATTATATGCCCATTTTTAAGAGTTTCTATAGGCTCCTTGAACACGTGTAAATAAAATTTTCTCACATTTGACATGGTTTAATTATTGTTTCTATTTTTTTAAAAAAAGGTTCAAGAGCTTACTTGCAAATGTTTCCAACTTCCTTTTGATGCAGTTTTTGCAGCATATTGAAATCTAATTTTGCTAAGGTTAGCAAGACTTCAAGATGGGAAGGATCTTCTTGATAGATAGAAATGTAGTGTCGTGCCTCTAACCTAGGCAATTCCCTGTGAAGAGATTGTCCTAGGCTATGATGGACTTGTGCTGCAAGAAGAGGGCTGCATTGAGTGGTGATAGACTGAAGGTGAGTGGAAGTGAAAGCAAGTGCTTCATCTAAAATGTCTTCTCCATGAACACTCAGATGTGCAGCTTCATACAAGCTTAACATTCCTTCAACATCGCTGGTAAGTGCTTCACTAAAGTTTCCTTGCGCATCCTTGAACTTGCTAAACACATCTGTTGGTGGTATATTCAGAAGCCACAGAATTCAATGGCAAGTAATAATACAAAAGAAAAGTGAGAGAAAGATTTAAGAGAGCCAATTTTAATAAGATTTATATAATTTAAAGAGTTCTATTATATTAAAATTGTAATTTTTTTAATTTTTTATATTATGTTTTTTTAATGGATTGTTAGTAATGTTTAGTTGAACATTAAATATTTGTTCCAAACATTTTGGTGTAATTATAATATTTATTTTGAAATATTTATAAAATACTTTACTCATGGGAGGTCTATATAAAAAAAAATTCCTTCATTTTACTAGACATTTCAAATGAAATTGAGCCTAGAATGAGAGCTAACTTAGAGATAATTGTAGAAATATATGGCTATGCCTTTACCGACGCTCAAAGTGTTGCTAAAGGATATTTTTATTTTTATTTTTTATCCTTACATGGTTATTACCATTGCTAAAGTTGGAAAAACATATGCTATCCTTAGGTGAAAAATAAAACTATATTATACCTTAATGATAGTTAAAACCACTGCTAAATTTTGAATTAAGCATCATTTACTGATAGTTGAAACTGACACTAAATGCAGCACTAAGCATCGCTCACAACCATCATTAAGAGACAAAAGCATTTAACACTAAATGTTGTTTTTAACTTATGCTAAATACCACTTTTTTTTAGGTAAAAGTAAGTAAATCAAATCAATTATGAATGAATATGTGAATATGTTAAAGATGAGTCCGCTAAAAAAATACACTACATAAAATATCTTAATTTATGAATATTAGTTTGATCTAATTATATTTGATAGAACATGATTTAATTTAGAGTTTTTGGTTATTCAACCAAACTAAACAAGGCAATTAATTGAAGTAGATGTAATCAAGGGAGTGTGGTGGCTTACCAGGTGAAATGGGATATCCATGTTGCCTCAGTAACCTAAAAAGTAGAGCAAGAGAATGGAGGTCTTCGTAATTGTGAGTTATTTTTTCATTTTCAACGTAATTCTTGTGAATATGCTCCAACACTTGATCAACTTCACTCTCAAAATGATAGGATACACCCAAACGTTGGATTGAATCAATCAGTTTAACTTTTGTCAAGGACTTCTCACTCGTAGGAACAAGCATGTTCCTCACTTCTTCTTTTAGTGATTCAATGTGTTTCCTCATGTCATTGTCAACGTCCTGCATAAGAAGTACCTATGGTATTAAGGATAGAATGTGCAGAAATTTTATAAGACTAAGCTAACCGAGGTAAATGTTTCAAGGTTCACTATTGGGGTATAAAATATAGAATTAATTGGTGATAGCCCCAAGAATCTAAGACTATCACAGTGAAAGTCACCTAAATCAAGCATTCAAAAATTAAGTAGGAAGAAGCAATTTGAGAAATGAATAAGTGTGAAAGAAAGTGTAAGTAAAAATGATATTGAAAATCCCTTTAAAGAACTTTTAAGTTTCAACATATCAATATATACTATTCTTTTGCAATAAATTAATTGAAAGATATAGTATATTTTACATAAAATTTAAAATTCTTTTTCTTTAAAAACTGATAAAAATTATATCAATGAACTAGAAGAGATATCACAATATTAAGTTGCATATAATTAATAATATAATACCGTTGATTCTGAAGTATATTGAAGAAACATATTCCCCCAAACGGAAGGATGATAATTCGCACAACTTCGGGTCAAGTTAGATGGCGCAACAACTGCCATGGCTTGCTTGCTATTCTGAGGTATCTCTCTCCTTTGAAGGATTTAATTTAGTTGTATAAATGTGTGGTGTGTTTCGATATATTTATAGGGCACTTCATCCATTGATTTTTCTTCTGCTGAGGTGGCTAAGCATCAGCAGATAAAAGATGGACTGGCGATATTCACGACTCATCCTAATTTATTTGAGACGTGAAAAACTAATATTTATGATTTATAATATGACTTGTGGGAGGACAGTTTCACAATTTGAAGAAAACTTAATTTATTATTAATGTGGTGCGTACTAGTTAACACGAATTCTGAGTACATTGATTCATATGGACTGGACTTTTCTTCTGTTGAATTGCATAGGATGGACCCTATTTCTTCTTTCATAAAAGAAAATTAACAAAGATAAAATTTAGATGTGTGACAATTAAATTTTTTAATATTTTTAACCTAATTTTATGTTTTTTATTAAATAACTTAATAGAAAACATATAAATAGTTTTATTTAACTTTTGTAAAACAGTAATGAAATAGTTGAGCTGTCGAAGATTCAAAGAGTCAAATCAATTTAAAAATTTATTTTTCATAAAGAAACTATATATTTATATGTTGCTGTCAGAATTTGTCATCAATTTGAAAGACAACTGTAAGAAAAAATAAATATTAGATTAAGTAATTAATTAAGAATATATTAAGTTCGTAAATCAAGGTAGACTAGTAAGCGAAATGACAAAATTCAATCGACTGTTCTAGTCTTAGTTAATTTACAAAATTCAACCGACTGTTCTAGTCGTAGGTAATTGAGTTAACGGAAAGAACAGAGAACAAGCTTAGCTATGTTTGAAAATGATGACTTTTTAAAATTATATTTCTAAGTATTGTAAAAAAAATTGTGAAAAGATATCTAAATGTTTCTTTGCAAAAATATATATTATTTAGTGAGAGCTATGAGTATTTTCATAAGTATTGTTATGAAATTAAATTTTTTCGAATCTTAAAGTAACTATAGTTTTCAAGTCTTTTCACAGTGACATCTTTTAAAATTTAAAATTTTGATCTTCATTTTGAGATCGTTAGTCACTTACCAATCTGATCAATCACAAGTGTTGCAAAAAAATTTGTTTGAAAATGATGACTATGAGAATATCTTGAGAAATAAAAAATGATGAATTTTAAAAATTATTTTAGTATAAGTGTTGCAAAAAATTTGTGAAAAGATAACTAAACTTTTTTTAAAAAAAATTATTAAATTGTGTATAGATTAAATTATTTGATAAAATTTATTACTAAACTATTCTGATTATTTTATCTTATAAAAATAAAATATAACTTTATATAAAAAAATATTATCATTTAATATGGTGAAGTATTTTTAAGTACTTTACATTAATGACAGATATAATATTTTAAGTAATTAATTAAAAATATGTGTTATAAATCAGGGTAAAAGTATAATTAGACACGAAATGACAAAATAGATTTGACTTTTATTTTTCTTAGTCAATTTGGTTGACGGAAAGAGAGAACAATCTTTGTGTTGGGCGTGAAAGAGAGAACAATCTTATAACTTGTTTGAATATGACGATTTGACTTCTTCAAAAATGTCGTGAAAATCATGTAAATTTTTGTTTGAAGAATATTATTAAACTTACTGTGAACTATTTATTAATTAAAACTTTCAATTAAAATTCTTCAAGTGTTTTATATTATCAATAGCTATAATGATTTAAAATATATGAAAAAACATGCTCTTAACAAATTCGATCAACAAAATTTTACTAAATATAAATTTATAGTTTTTGTTATAATAAATTGTCGTATAATAAAGAATTATTAAATTGTGAAAAGATAACTAAACTTTTTTTAAAAAAATTATTAAATTGTGTATAGATTAAATTATTTGATAAAATTTATTACTAAACTATTCTGATTATTTTATCTTATAAAAATCAAATATAACTTTATATAAATAAATATTATCATTTAATACGGTGAAGTATTTTTAAGTACTTTACATTAATGACAGATATAATAGTTTAAGTAATTAATTAAAAATATGTGCTATAAATCAGGTTAAAAGTATAATTAGACACGAAATGACAAAATAGATTTGACTTTTATTTTTCTTAGTCAATTTGGTTGACGGAAAGAGAGAACAATCTTATACCTTGTTTGAATATGACGACTTGACTTCTTCAAAAATGTCGTGAAAATCATGTAAATTTTTGTTTGAAGAATATTATTAAACTTACTGTGAACTATTTATTAATTAACTTCAAGTGTTTTATATTATGAATAGCTATAATGATTTAAAATATATGAAAAAACATGTTCTTAACAAATTCGATCAACAAAATTTTACTAAATATAAATTTATAGTTTTTGTTATAATAAATTGTCGTATAATAAAGAATTATTAAATTGTGAAAAGATAACTAATTTTTTTTTTAAAAAATTATTAAATTGTGTATAGATTAAATTATTTGATAAAATTTATTACTAAACTATTCTGATTATTTTATCTTATAAAAATCAAATATAACTTTATATAAAAAAATATTATCATTTAATATGGTGAAGTATTATAAATATGTGTTATAAATAAGGGTAAAAGTATAATTAGACACGAAACGTGACAAAATAGATTTTGTTATGAATTCATCTATTGTAGATGCCCATTTAGGTTCTAAACTCTCAAAATAATGAATATTATAAATGCATTCATTATTATGAGTGTCCTTTTATTTTCTCAACTCTTAAAGCCATTGAATCTTATTTATTCTCCTTGACTTTTGGGTTATCTTCATTTATGATTGTATGCCTATAAATAAAGACTTCTATGAATCAATAAAATATTAAAGACATTTTCTTCTCTGTGCGTTATTTCTCTCTAAAGTGCCTTTACATTCTATTTTCTCCTTGTGTAAAATTTTATTTACAATACGTTATCAGCATGAATTTGCTCTTGACTATTTATTTTCAAATCACAAGGAAGAAACCTTATTGTGTCCCCAATGCCATTGGAGTATTTGAAGTTGCTAGAACTACAATTTTAAGGCAATTCAAATTTTTTTTTCCATGTTTACATCTAGAAGAAGAATGGAGTTAGTAATATGTATTTGAGTTTGTGGGGTAAATTTGTTTGAGAGGAATTTTCATTATCATGCATTTTCGAAAGGTATGTGATTTTGTTCTTACTTGACATTGCATTTGTTTATGTGAAAAATAAATTTGGTGCTGTAGATTTCTATTATGATTTACATATAATTAAGTATGGCTATTTCATGGAAAGTTTTTTTCACAAAAGAAATTTAAAAAGAAAAATAGTATTTCATGGGGATATCCATATATGCTGAAACACTTGTGGATACTGGTAAATTGTTCATGTTTGATGGTGCTACATAACAAAATGATCAGAATGATTGCTTTTGGATCAACTCATGTTAATAAGGATTGTTAATTACATTTCTATTTAATCATATATCTGCATGAATGCCTCGAAAGTTGTTTTAGTGTATTTATTCTTAGAAATACCAGAGATAGATTTTTATTTGTCATGATTTATCATGTTTTCATCTGACCCAAGATAGTGAGAAATTTTGTAGAAATATCATAAGAGGTTCTTGAAAGACCAATAATTCTCTTATGGGTTAGTTTGAATGAGAACTATAACCACTATAAATTTAATTTTGTGAATTATACATTTATGAGTACTCTATTTTTAGAATTTATATCCTGTTGAAATTTGAACTACAGTTTTTTACAATATAGTTGAAAAATCTTCTGTAATATGGACTATAAATCGAGCATGACATCTAGTTGATATCTATCTATATGTTTTATTTAATTGAATCCTCTGTATGGGTATACAATTATACTGTATGCGGTTGCAGGAATTCTTGAACCTGGCATGTGGGATATCGTATAGGAGGCCAATTCATTGCCTACTTTACTAAATAATTTATGAAATGTGAAACTCTTCTTGACATTCATTTTATCTTTTTCTAAATTAGTTAGATCCTATGTTATGGTTATTTATCGCTTGCATCCATATAGTGCCATTTTATACCACCCAATTTCTATTGTATCTAACTACTTGAAAAATGATTCTTTTAATGCACTGTTCACAATTTACAAATTGCTTGTGTTAAGTATCATGTACATGAAAGAAGTATTTGCGAACAAGCTACAATAAACCAGAAGTTTATTAATTCAAAAACTTTTACTATTTGACATGGTCGGTTAAGGTATCCTGGATCAATAATGATGCAAAAAATTATTGAAAATTCACATGGACACCCATTGAAAAACCTGAAGATTTTTTAATTTAAGGAATTCTTATGTGCTGCTTGTTATCAAGGTAAATTGATTGTTAAGCCATTACTAGCTAAAGTTGAAACTGAATCTCCAACATTTCTGGAATGTATACATAGTGATATATGTGAACCTATTCATCTTAAATGTGGGTCATTTAGATATTTTATGGTATTAATAGACGCATCCAGTCAATGGTCTCATGTGTGCTCACTATCAACCCGTAATCTAGCGTTTACAAGATTATTTGCTTAAATAATTCAATTAAGAGAACAATTTCTAGATTATGCAATTAAATCCATTTGCCTTGATAATACTGGTAAATTTTCTTCACAAGCTGTCATTGACTATTGTATGTCGATTGGCATAAATGTTGAATATCATGTAGCTCATGTTCATACACAAAATGGGTTAGCTGAATCATTTATTAAGCAACTTCAATTAATAGCTAGACTATTGCTTATGTGAACAAAGCTCTCTGTTTTTGTTTAGGAACATACAATTTTAAATGTAGCAGCACTAGTATGCATCAGAACAAGTTATCATAAATATTTTCCTTTACAATTGGCTTATAGTCATGAGCTAAATATTTCCTATCTGAAGATTTTTTGGGTGTGCGGTATATGTTTTAATAGTCCCACCACAACGCAATAAGATGCGTTCTCAAAGGAGATTATGAATATATGTTGGATGTAATTATTCTTCTATTATAAGATATCTTAAGCCAATGACAGAAAATGTATTTATGGCACGTTTTGCCGATTGTCATTTTGATGAACTAGTCTTCCCAACATTAGGGGGAGAAAATGAAAAACAGCTGGTTAAAGAAATTACATTGAATGCTTTGTTATATCTTGAACCTCACACAAAAAAATATGAACTTGAAGTTCAAAAGATAATTTACTTACATAACAAATCAACTATCAGATGTATTTATTGATCTGAAGAGAGTGACCAAGTCACATATATCAACTGTAAATACTCTTGTACGGATTGATGTATCCGAAGGACAATCCGTTACTAAAATCACTAGCTAGTCTAAAGTATGTCAGAAGCGTGATAGACCAATCGGTTCAAAAGACAAAATTCCTCGTACAAGAAAAAAAACAATTATTCAAGATCAGCCTATTAAAGAAAAAGAAGCTCTTGAAGATATTAGAGACATAATAAACAAAGTACTTCTAGAAGAAGTTCAGGTCCCTGAAATTGATGAAAATGAAGAGATCTCAATAAATTATATATCTACAAGGAAGCGATTAAATCGAAAAAAAAAGTTGTCGATAACATTTTTGTGTATACAGTAGAGCTTAATATTTTGAATAATAATGATGATTATGAACCTACATTTGTCGATGAGTGTTGACATAGATGTGATTGACCAAAATGTAAAGACACAGTTCAAGCAGAACTGAATTCACTTAAAAACCGTGAGATATTTGGATTTATAATTCAAACACTTGAAATTGTAAATGAAAATTTCATAAGGATTTAAGATGCCTGAAGCATATAATTCAAAATCTCAAAAACTTTATTCAATTAAATTACAAATATCTTTATATGAATTAAAACAATCTGGACGAATGTGGTGTAACCATCTCAGTGAATATTTATTAAATGATGGTTATAAGAATGACCATATATGTCCATGTGTTTTTATATATAAAAAAAAAAGCAAATTTAGGATTTGCTATTATTATGGTGTATATTGATAATTTAAATATTATTGGAACTCCTGAAGAGATTATAAAGGTAGTAAAGTGTTTAAATAAAGAGTTTGAAATGAAATATCTTAGAAAAACAAAAAATTTTCCTAGATTACAATGTGATCATTTGAGAAATGAAATTTTTAGTTATCAATCAACTTATACAGAAAAAGTCCTAAAAGAATTTTACATGGACAAAGCACATCCATTAAGTATGACAATGGTTGTTTGCTCACTTGATGTGAAATAATATGTTTTCCGACCTCAATATGATAATAAAGAAGTTTTTGGTCCTAAAGTACTTTATCTTAGTGTAATTGGTGCATTGATGTATTTTACCAATAATACAATGCCTGATATAACTTTTGCTATCAGCCTGTTAGCTAGATTTAGTTTTATCCAATGCGAAAATATTGGAATAGAATTAAACATGTCTTTTGATATCTCAGAATTACTATTGATATGGGATTGTTATATACAAATAGATTTAGACCATAACTTATTGGTTATGTAGATACTTGATGTTTATTTGATCCACACAAGGCCCGATCTCAAACATGATATTTATTTATATGTGGTGATACAGCTATATTATGGTGTTCTATAAAACAAATACTTGTTGCTACTTCTTCAAATCATGCAGAAATTATAGCAGTTCATGAAGCAAATCATGAATGTATTTGGTTGAAATACATGACTCAACAAATCCGAGAGACATGTGAACTATCTTTTGGAAAGAGGACTCTAACTATACTATACGAAGATAATACTGCATGTATAGCTTAGTTGAAAGAAGGATATATTAAAAGAGATAAAAACAAAAACATATCTCACCGAAATTATTTTTCATTCATAAACTTCAAAAGAAAGGTGATATTGACGTACAAATTCATTCAAGTGGTAATTTGGCAAATTTATTTATCAAAGCCTTACATACTTCAACATTTGAAAGACTAGTATATAAAATTGAGATGCGTCGACTCAAATATTCAATGATATTGAGAACATGGGGAGTATACAAGGAATGATGTACTCTTTTTCCTTTACTAGGGTTTTTTTCCACTGGATTTTTCTCTAGTAAAGTTTTAATGAGGCATATTCCTTGTAAAATGGACATCCAAGGGGGAGTGTTATGAATTCATCTATTGTGGATACCCATTTAGGTTCTCAACTCTTAAAACAATGAATATTATAAATACATTCATTATTATGAGTGTCCTTTCATTTTCCCAACTCTTAAAGCCATTGAATCTTATTTATTCTTCTTGACTTTTGGGTTATCTTTCTTTATAATTGTATTCCTATAAATAGAGGCTTCTATGAATCAATAGAATAATAAGGATATTTTCTTTTTTATGCGTTATTTCTCTCTAAGTGCCTTTATATTCTATTTTTTCCTTGTGTAAAATTTCATTTACAACATATTTGACTTTTATTTTTCTTAGTCAATTTGGTTGACGGAAAGAGAGAACAATCTTATACCTTGTTTGAATATGACGACTTGACTTCTTCAAAAATGTCGTGAAAATCATGTAAATTTTTGTTTGAAGAATATTTTTAAACTTACTGTGAACTATTTATTAATTAAAACTTTCAATTAAAATTCTTCAAGTGTTTATATTATTAATAGCTATAATGATTTAAAATATATTAAAAAACATGCTCTTAACAAATTCGATCAACAAAATTTTACTAAATATAAATTTATAGATTTTGTTATAATAAATTGTCGTATAATAAAGAATTACAATATTATATATCCAGAACTTAACAAAGATAATAGAGTCTAGAAAACAGTGAGATTGATAAAATTAAAGTCAGAATGTTATGGTTTATGACTTGTATGGTCATTTAGAAGACATAAAATTAAATAGACCCGACCGACTTTTCTCATATCATTCTTTTAGATTAGCACTGCCAAAAGTAGCCCACAAAGTCTGAATTAAAAATTAATTGTTTAAAAATTAAAATAACTCTTCTTATTAATTTGAATTCTATGTTAAAACAACTACAGGATATTGCTTACTATTCTTTATGCAAAGTTTGGTAGAATATCACTATATGGCAAGGATCTTAGTTCTAACAATTCATTTATATAAAAAAAGGTTTTCATTGGACAGTGTCCATTTTTCCTTAAATACACATTAATGGAATCTATCATCTTATTAAACCGTTGCTAACACCACCGGATACTTTAGAGATAATCAATTTGAGATATATAATTATTTCAACGATGAGGCAAATTCATATATGTCATGCCCCTAATTTCAGGACACGTGAAACACATACTTTACGAATATATATTTTTCATAACATGTATAATACACTCCTTTACATATAGGTATTCTCATGTATACACAATATATAAATCAAGTCTATAAACATCAAAGTACAGCAGAAGAAGAGATCCTGTTTGTGGGGATCAGAGCATACTCTAGAGTACAAGTACAATTTAACCAAAATTCTACGAGCCTTAGAAACAAAATAAGCTCACCAGAGAATATGTTATCTAGCTGATCATCTATCCGAAGGAAAAAAACAAAACCCTATACTTTTATCTGAAAAATGTAGAAATATCGTGTAGTGAGTTTGACAACTTAGTGAGCAGATAATACCTCCTATGACATCTTAGGTCAACATATAGATGTACTCATATTTTAAAATTTGTCACATAGAAAAAATAGTTCGAAAGTACATCCATATGGGATCCGCATTTTAAATATTCTCAAAACAAAGGATATTTAGATATCCAAAACCATATATCGTACTGTATGATCATTAAACAAATGTTCTTATGCATCAAAATGTTTCACATGAACACATTAGGTGATGGAGATCAAGGTGATGTCAAAGCTACTCTAAACCATTCCCAAGATCCTTTGCAAGTGATAGGCGGTCCAATGACTAGGAGCAGGGTGAAGCGGACCAAAGAAGCTTTACTGGGATTGATCTTAGATGTGTAGGCTAAAGAGGAAGTTATTGGGCCAAGTCAAGACATCAAGTGGGCCACACTTTGCAGCCTTAAAGATGGCATTAAAGAGGGCAGTTCGGAGGCCCAATAAAATTTGTTGGATCTTGAAGATAATTAGCTCAAATCTACATTGATTTAAAGATGTATTATGGGCTTTAGTTTAAATGTTTTGTTTTGGATATTATTAGTATTTGGGCCCATTCTTTATGCAGCCCAAATAGTAGTTTAATTTTGTTTTTGTTAGTTTTAGTTGCGCCACATAACTAATGTTATTTGGGCCATATTTTATTAGAAATCTAATTAGGAGTTTAAGATCTTTTGGCTTTCCTAATAGGGTTAGGTTTGATTGTCTATATAAGAGTTCGTTAGGTTAATGTATTGGAACATATTTTGATGATTAATAAAGATTGAGTTTTCTCCTAAAGTGAGAGCTTCCCTTAGTTCTTGGGCAAAGAACTGAATCCGATCTTATCGAGGCAACTCGTGGCGATCAAACATCCATTGAATTTTCAAGACGATCCTTGCTTTCGCCAAACACTCTGTTTCTTCGTTTAGAGGAACACATCATTTGGTATCAGAGCTTTGGCTCCTTGAGATTTGGTTGGTGTCCTATCTTTTCTTTTCTATTTTCTAGAGTCTTTCTTCTTCTTCTTCTTCTACCTTTCTTTAGGTCAAATTAGAGTTCTAGTTCTAGTTCTAGTTAATGTTCTTCTAGTTCTTTTAGAAAAAAAAATAGAGTTCTAGTTCTAGTCAATTTTCTTTTCCTACTTATATTCTAACTCTTAGTCCTAGTCAATTTAGTTTTTTTCTTCCAAAAAATAAATGGAATTTCGAAAAAAGGGTCCTATTCCTATTTCAATTTGGTTTCTTGTTCAAAAAATTCAAAATTAAAAAAAAAATCAGATTCCTAGTCCTAGTTGAATTTGGTCTCTTCTGCAAAAAAAAATTCGTCAAAAAAAAGGAAATTCGCTAAAAAAAAAGAGGTGAGTTGAAAAAAAGAAGAAGAGAAATTTGTTAAAAAAAAGCATCATACTGATATTAGTATCCCTCATATTTTTTAAATTCAGTTCCTAGGGTTGTCATTGTTTGAAAATTTATTCTACTTAATTCACTTGTTGTAATAACCGTAAAATTTAACGAAAATTCCAATTAAAGGAAATTTAAAATAAAAGAGAGAATTTTGACAATAGAGATAAGAACCATAGAAAATATGTATATTTATTACATGGATTAAAGAATTACAAAAGAAATATGAGAATTTATGTTTTTGGCGCGCTATAAGCAAATATATTTTTATTTATGTAGAAATGATTATGATTTGTTAAAAGTAAGTGGACTTTTAAGTAAAAGAAGTATTGTGTTGTTTAAAATAATTATACCGGCATCTATTGAATTTTTATGGTATTTTTAGAAATATTCTTTCTTTTAATATGAATTAAGATATTTGTTTTAATATTTATTTTATTATTATTTTTATTAAGAAAAATCATGATTTAAGAGTTTAACTAAAGATTTATGAGAATGGAAATTTTTAAAATTTTTTTGGATATTTTATGATGAAAAATGGAATTTATATGAATTTATATAAAAGAAAATCCTATTATTAATTATTTAATAATTATTATTATATTAAAAAAAAAACGAAAGCTGCATTATCATAAAACGAAACCGGGGGCGGAATTTCAGAAAGGAGAAAGGAAAAAAAATGGAGAGGAATAGTGCTGCATAGTGAGTGAATAGTGACATCAAATTTTATCTTTCGATCTGGAGTATCGATTGGCTTCCGATATCAAAACTGAAGGTGTTACTGGATTCAGGACGAAGAGTACTTCAGTTTTGACCGATCAGTTTTTGAAATCAACCGTTGAATCGCCGTAGATCTGAAGTAGAAAATCTCGGTAAAAGGTAAGTTCTGAAAAAACCTTACTTAGGGACTTCTAATTAGAAATCTGACTCCGTAGATGGATTCAGAAATTAGATAAATATTAGGATATGAAATTGTTTTGTTGATTCGGTAAAATTTTTGTGACAGTGAATAGTATTTTTCGGCGGTGAATAGTGGCGGTGAATAGTATTTTCCGGCGGTGAACAGTAACCAAGCTCATTTAAGGTTTTTGGACTTTCCGGACTCGATTTTGGGGTCTGTTTTACCGAATTCAGACCAGGAACTAGGATTTTAGGACTGTCCAATCTGGAGCCCTTACCTGTGAGTGGGTTTTTCATACTATAGCGCATGTTTTATGAATTCGGTTTATAACTCTCTCTCTCGTATGATTTTAACTAGTTGGAATGTATGCTAAATTGTTTTACTGCTTTGAAAACCAATATGTTCCAACCATGTTAGAAATTATAAATTTAAATCCTAGTTGAACTCTAGGTATGCAGGGCAAGCATCTAGGCTGATAATTCTCCATTTGAGCTAGATTTATAGAAATGCGAACTTAGTCATAGAAATGAACTAAGTTAGCCATGAAATGATTTGATGCATGATGAGCATCTATGTGACGTCTACGGACGATCTATGGTTAAAAGGGAAAGTTTATGATTATAAAGGTCTCCATGGGAATTCATGGATGAGATATATTTTAGAACGAAATTTTATACATGAAAAGAGCTAGATGGAGAATTATAGCTTTATTGTAAAGTTATTGAAATTTTTTGCTTTAAACTCTTTGAATAGCATATTTCAAATGTTTTCTATTGGAGGGACCCTTTTAGATCACTGTTAGCTAGCCGCAGGTAGTGCTAGCCCTGGTGCACCATGATCATGTTAAGGCTTCGGCCTAGGATACTGTGACGGGCATATGACTGCCTAAGACACAGGGATTTAGGGTTGACTTATGTCTTCGCCTACAGTGATTGCCATACCCATTGCTATGTGCTTGGGGAAATTTAGGATTGACTTATGTTTTCGCCTACAGTGATTGCCATACCCATTGCTATGTGCTTGGGGAAATTTAGGGTGGACTTATGTCTACGCCTACAGTGATTACCCTACCCTTGCTGTGCGCTTGGGGGAGATGATAGATCTGTTAGGAAAGACCTCCAATAAACTGATGCATTTTTCTTAAAGATTAAATATTTCTAAACAAGCTCATTCATCATTGTTATTGCATAAATATCTTCATGTATTACTTACCATGCATAATTGATTTGCTTACGGTTATTGATTTAATAATGTTTTATCTTTTGAACACACATTTGAACTGTTTAGCATTCTTTCAATAAATTATGGTTAAATGCTTAATGTTTCTATTGTTATCTTTACATTTGGATTTCAATTATTAAACCCATTGCGAAACACTCGTGCTTGGTTTGCCCTGTTTCAGTTATAATATGATTTACTCATTCACTGAGATGTGGTAATCTCACCCCTCTTTTGTTTCCTCCCCACAGATAGTCAAAGAGACTTTGATTCAGCTACAGCTTCGTAGAAGGCTGAAGATAGTGTTGGTGAGCCCCAGTTTGGGCAAGGCTCTTTTGTATTGTTTATTTAGTTTAGTTATGTCTAGAGTATCTCCATGAACATACAGGCAGGATCCTCGCTTCTTGCGTATTTTGATGTGTTGTTTGAAAAAATGGTTTTATATTTTACAATAATGTTGGTATTATGAGACCTTGGGCCAAGTTGAATCACATGAATATTATGAGGCCATGTGCCAAGTTGAATCAGAATGTTGGATTCATGAGATATCATGAGATATATATATATATATATATATACATATATACAGTATTTTCTGATATTGGATGTGGCATATGTGGCCAGTTATATTTATTATGTACTATGGATTGTGTGCTGGATTTTTGTGCATGCTATGTGTTAGGCTTGCGGCTAGGGGGAAACCCTTATGTCGTGCCGGTCATGTGTTCCATCATTTAGGGCCGTGACAAAGTTGGTATTAGAGCATTAGGTTTCCCTGTGTTCATGGAGTAACGGACCTTTAGGTAGGACTTTGAGTATGGGTATGAATCTGGACATGCTTATAGTCACGGTGCTGCTAAAATGGTTCGATAGGATGTTGTCTTTTTGTTTAAGTAAGTCAGTTTATAGTATGCTATGTTGGCATGGTTAAGTGTCGGTTGGGCTATCTCTGTTTTATAGCGAGATGCCAGTTATATGATATGTTATTTGCTTTCCCTTGATATGTGTTTGGGAAAAGACCTATACAGAGTCTCTTCGCATGTCCTCTTGAATGGTAGTAGGGCAAACCTCAGCGGAATGCTGAGTTTAGGCAAATCCTATACCACCAAGGTACGGAAGGGGTCAATTTCTAGTATGATGGTTTCTGAATGTGACATCCGTTATACCCGGTTGTCTAGATATGGTAGATTGTGATGTGATATTGAGAATGAATTTGTTGGCATTATGTCATGTCATTTTGAGATGTCAGTAGAAGGTGATTAAATTCAATATTCTTGGAGAATTTTCGTTCTTGATACAAAGAAATCTTAGTGAGATACCCAGTAACCTAATCTCTGCTTTAGCAGTCCGTAAGTGATTACAAAAAGGTGCCAAGGATAGTTGGCAGTGGTGAGGGACGCTGATATACTTAGTGAGATACCCAGTAACCTAATCTCTGCTTTAGCAGTCCATAAGTGATTACAAAAAGGTGCCAAGGATAGTTGGCAGTGGTGAGGGATGCTGATATAAAGTATATCAGTGTAAGTCAAATTCCAGTGATTAGAGAATTTTTTGATATAATTCCTGAAGAATTGCCAGGATTACCCCGAAATAATAAATAGAATTTGGTATTGATTTATTTCCTGGCCAGCGTCTATATTTCCATATAGAATGGCACCCACTGAACTTAAAGAACTGAAAAAGAAATAGTTACAAGACATGTTAGACAAGGGATTTAAAAGCCCTAGTAGTTTTATTTGGAGTGCTCCAGTATATGGATCACTATGACTATACATAGATTATAAACAGTTGAATAAAGTGAGAATGTGGAATAAATACTCATTAACTCGTATAGATGATCTATTTGATCAGTTAGAAAGTGCTCAACATTTCTCAAAAAAGTTTAACTTGATTTGATATTTAGATATCATCAAAGGATAAGAGAAGAGAATATAAAAAAAAAAAATTTTGCTTTCAGAATTTGACATGGACAATATGAGTTTATATTTATGTCATTTGGGTTGACAAATGCCCCAGCTACATCCATATATTTAATGAATAAGTAATTAAGTCATCCCTAAATCAAGAGTTCAGAGGAACATAAGCAATATTTAAAGATAGCATTATAAACTCCAAGGGAGTATCAGCTATATGCTAAGTTCTCAAAATATGAATTTTGACTTAGTAATATTATTTTTTTTAAGGTATGTGGCTAGCAAGATGGTATCCAAGATAACCTTAAGAAAGTAAAAGTGGTATAGCAATGCCCACATCTTGCTACAGTTACAGATGCAGATCCAAATCCAATTTGCGCTTCCTGCGGTTGTCTGCCGTCCATTCTATTTGAGCAATAGTTGGATCAGGTACATGAACATATGCTTGTAAAGCATCAATCAACTCCTCAGCATCTGAAGCTAAGATGAGAATTCGTCGTGCTGAGTGTGGGATAAACCTTTGTTCCACAGCATGATCAAGGAAAGATAACAAACCATCAAAGAAGTGATTAACATTTAACAAACCTATTGGTTTGTGATGCAGATTCAGTTGTGCCCAAGAGACTATTTGGAAAATCTCCTCTAAAGTACCAAAACCACCTGGTAAGGCAATGAAGGCATCAGCATTACTCATCATTCTAGCCATGCGTTCATGCATGGAAGCTACTCTATATTCTTCCCCAATTGTTTTCCCTATGTTGCTGGATGCAGCTAGAGCTGTAGGAATAATACCTAGAACTTGGCATCCTCCTACATGTGCAGCTGTAGCCACACACCCCATTAACCCACAGTTACCTCCACCATAGACTAGATGAATTTTTCTTCTGGCCAGCACCATACCCAGATTTTGTGCTGCTTTAACATACTCCCCATCTTTTCCAGGACTGGAACCACAAAAGACACAGATATTTCGAAACTGACGGAATGCGGTTCCCTCCATAATTTCTATCACCTTAACTCTGAGTATGAAGATAAAGATACTAATGTAAGCATTTATAGAACTCAGAGAAGGGCATATTTATAATAGTTATGCGAAATGGCCGGGTATTATTAGAATAACTATGTGAGTGATTGGTGGATATTAGCTAAATTAAAAAAAAATTTCAAAAAATAACGGCAAGCATGTATATGTACAGTAGTTATGACTGTGACCCATATTAAGCACATAAAGAGCATAAGATAAGATATCATTAGAAATCTGTCTTTTTCTTGTTGTCTTTGATGAAGCATTGATGTCTTGAAAGGTTGTAGGTGATAGCCGTCATTATAAAATAAAAAATAAAAAGAAAAAGAAAAGTGAAAATGCAAACCAATTAATGGTTGAAGAGGAACAATCAAATGGTTTATTTTGTTTTCTCAATGTTTTTACCAGTCGACTATTGGTTTATAAGTCAACTAGCTATTTTGAGAAATTTTAATTTGGACTGGTTATTTACAGTTGATTGATTATATATTTTGAAACAACTAACTGCATCCTACCAGTTAACTATGTGCTCTTGTTATTCACAGACTTTATAGGCTCAGAAATATTTCTTTTCCATATGATATGCTTCTTCCGAATAACAATATCTTTGAATTAAATTTTGGTACATATATTCAAAATTTGCGGCCACCGATTGCGGCCACCGTTTTTCGCCGAAATAGCAGCTAGATTTTTGTTTACAGATTTTCAAGAATTACGGCCACCGATTTTAATGCTTTTCAATGTTTGCCAAATTTTTGACTTTCTATTTTGGCACTATTCTCTATTGTGCTTTTCGTCTGTTTCATTGCATTCTCCCTCATTAACGGCTGGCATTAAATGCAAGGTTGTTTTCCCTTATTGCAAGAAAAGATAATTTCTAATCTTTGGAATTCAGTTATTATGGTGTTCAACTAATTAGTAGATTAAAGTAATAGAGATTTTGAAAAGAATAAATGGATGATGATGTAATGGTGCTTTGACGAATATAATTAAAGGAATTAACGGTGTTAAGGTTTTTGAAGAATAAAGTATGGAAAATAAGATTTAAGTTAATCTTGAAATTTTTAATTTGGAAACATGGAAAATATTTTGAGAATCATCTCTGAGAATAATGTAAGTAATTAAGATATTTGTGTTAAGAATTTATACTTTGCTAAATTGAGACTAGTATCTAGAATGTAAATCATGTTGAGATTTGAAAATTTACGTATAAATAATTGTTAAGAAAAGAGATTTCAGAAGAAGCCATAAATTGTAAATATGGATAAACCGAGATAATAAGGATATACTGAGATAAAAATGGTACTAGTATAATGGTAAAAAGAAGATACAAGTTAAATTTTTCATTGGCCGATATGTTGGCAAATACGAATTGAATATATTATCTCAAGAGAGTTATTCAGGAAGTCTAAGGATCTTTATTAGATTATAATATGACTAATAAAAAATTTAAATGATGTGTTTATACATTAGAAGTTATGCTTTAAGTATCTTTATATTATTGTGGTAAAAGTTGGAAGAAATTAATTGTCCTTAGTTGAACTTAATCATAGCAGTAATTATCATGCCAATATACAATGGCATCATTTAAAGTTTTACATAAACATCATAGGTTTCTTAATATGTGAGTGAATTGAGAAAAGTTAAACTTTGAAAATCTAGTTTGGAATAACATGCAATAGATAGAATATGACTTATCTAAATTGATGATACTAACTTGGAGAGCATGCTTTAAGCATATATATTTTTTTAGATTGGTGAGAGATTCCTTAGCAGAATCTGTCTATAATAAAATGATATTAGAAGATTTAAGCCTTATGTAAGAGGTGTTACAAATGTTTTGTTAAATGACTCAGTGGAGTTAGATTTATTATAAAATGTCATTGATAAAGTGAAATTGATTAGAAAAAGAATACTGGAAACTCAATACAAGTCAAAAGTTTACAAGGACTATGAATGTTGAGCACTAGAAATTTTCAGTTGGTGACTATATATTCTTTAATGACTCACCAATAAAAGAGGTAATGAGATTTGGAAAGAAAGGGAAGTTACACCCTCGGTATAAAAAAAACCATTTGAAATTCTTGATAGGATCGGTTCAGTGGCTTATTGTTTAGTTTTATCACCTGCATTGGATATCCAGTTTTTCATGTGTTTATACTACGAAAATATTTACCGGATTCTACACATGTTATACAGTGTCCATAGATTCAGTTACAGAAAGATTTAACCCATGAGGAATAACCAGTAGCAATAGTGGTCAGACAAATAAAGAAGTTACGGTCAAAAGAAATACCTATAGTAAAAATGATATGAAAAAAATTATTCTTCTGAGAAAACTACTTGGGAAAGAGAGGAGGAAATACGCGCTAGATATTTGTATTTATTTGAACAATGAGATTAGTATTTATCTGCAACTATAGTGATGAAATTCGGGGACCGAATTTCTTTAAGGGGGGAAGAATGTAATAACCGTAAAATTTAACGAAAATTCCAATTAAAGGAAATTTAGAATAAAAGAGAGAATTTTGACAATAGAGATAAGAACCATAGAAAATATGTATATTTATTACATGGATTAAAGAATTACAAAAGAAATATGAGAATTTATGTTTTTGGCGCGCTATAAGCAAATATATTTTTATTTATGTAGAAATGATTATGATTTGTTAAAAGTAAGTGGACTTTTAAGTAAAAGAAGTATTGTGTTGTTTAAAATAATTATACCGGCCTCTATTGAATTTTTATGGTATTTTTAGAAATATTCTTTCTTTTAATATGAATTAAAATATTTGTTTTAAAATTTATTTTATTATTATTATTATTAAGAAAAATCATGATTTAAGAGTTTAACTAAAGATTTATGAGAATGTAAATTTTTAAGAATTTTTGGGATATTTTATGATGAAAAATGGAATTTATATGAATTTATATAAAAGAAAATCCTATTATTAATTATTTAATAATTATTATTATATTTAGAAAAAAAACGAAAGCTGCATTATCATAAAACGAAACCGGGGGCGGAATTTCAGAAAGGAGAAAGGAAAAAAAAAACGGAGAGGAATAGTGCTGCATAGTGAGTGAATAGTGACATCAAATTTTATCTTTCGATCTGGAGTATCGATTGGCTTCCGATATAAAAAATGAAGGTGTTACTGGATTCAGGACGAAGAGTACTTCAGTTTTGACCGATCAGTTTTTGAAATCAACCGTTGAATCGCCTTAGATCTGAAGTAGAAAATCTCGGTAAAAGGTAAGTTCTGAAAAAACCTTACTTAGGGACTTCTAATTAGAAATCTGACTCCGTAGATGGATTCAGAAATTAGATAAATATTAGGATATAAAATTGTTTTGTTGATTCGGTAAAATTTTTGTGACAGTGAATAGTGTTTTCCGGCGGTGAATAGTGGCGGTGAATAGTGTTTTCCAGCGGTGAACAGTAATCAAGCTCATTTAAGGTTTTTGGACCTTCCGGACTCGATTTTGGGGTCTGTTTTACTGAATTCATACCAGGAACTAGGATTTTAGGGCTATCCAATCTGGAGCCCTTACCTGTGAGTGGGTTTTTCATACTATAGCGCATGTTTTATGAATTCGGTTTATAACTCTCTCTCTCGTATGATTTTAACTAGTTGGAATGTATGCTAAATTGTTTTACTGCTTTGAAAACCAATATGTTCCAACCATGTTAGAAATTATAAATTTAAATCCTAGTTGAACTCTAAGTATGCAGGGCAAGCATCTAGGCTGATAATTCTCTATTTGAGCTAGATTTATAGAAATGCGAACTTAGTCATAGAAATGAACTAAGTTAGCCATGAAATGATTTGATGCATGATGAGCATCTATGTGATGTCTACGGACGATCTATGGTTAAAAGGGAAAGTTTATGATTATAAAGGTTTCCATGGGAATTCATGGATGAGATATATTTTAGAACGAAATTTTATGCATGAAAAGAGCTAGATGGAGAATTATAGCTTTATTGTAAAGTTATTGAAATGTTTTGCTTTAAACTCTTTGAATAGCATATTTCAAATGTTTTCTATTGGAGGGACCCTTTTAGATCACTGTTAGCTAGCCGCAGGTAGTGCTAGCCCTGGTGCACCATGATCATGTTAAAGCTTCGACCTAGGATACTGTGACGGGCATATGACTGCCTAAGACACAGGGATTTAGGGTTGACTTATGTCTTCGCCTACAGTGATTGCCATACCCATTGCTATGTGCTTGGGGAAATTTAGGGTTGACTTATGTCTTCGCCTACAGTGATTGCCATACCCATTGCTATGTGCTTGGAGAAATTTAGGGTGGACTTATGTCTACGCCTACAGTGATTACCCTACCCTTGCTGTGTGCTTGGGGGAGATGATAGATCTGTTAGGAAAGACCTCCAATAAACTGATGCATTTTTCTTAAAGATTAAATATTTCTAAACAAGCTCATTCATCATTGTTATTGCATAAATATCTTCATGTATTACTTACCATGCATAATTGATTTGCTTACGGTTATTGATTTAATAATGTTTTATCTTTTGAACACACATGAACTGTTTAGCATTCTTTCAATAAATTATGGTTAAATGCTTAATGTTTCTATTGTTATCTTTACATTTGGATTTCAATTATTAAACCCATTGCGAAACACTCGTGCTTGGTTTGCCCTGTTTCAGTTATAGTATGATTTACTCATTCACTGAGATGTGGTAATCTCACCCCTCTTTTGTTTCCTCCCCACAGATAGTCAAAGAGACTTTGATTCAGCTACAGCTTCGTAGGAGGCTGAAGATAGTGTTGGTGAGCCCCAGTTTGGGCAAGGCTCTTTTGTATTGTTTATTTAGTTTAGTTATGTCTAGAGTATCTCCATGAACATACAGGCAAGATCCTCGCTTCTTGCGTATTTTGATGTGTTGTTTGAAAAAATTGTTTTATATTTTACAATAATGTTGGTATTATGAGACCTTGGGCCAAGTTGAATCACATGAATATTATGAGGCCATGGGCCAAGTTGAATCAGAATGTTGGATTCATGAGATATCATGAGATATATATATATATACATATATACAGTATTTTCTGATATTGGATGTGGCATATGTGGCCAGTTATATTTATTATGTACTATGGATTGTGTGTTGGATTTTTGTGCATGCTATGTGTTAGGCTTGCGGCTAGGGGGAAACCCTTATGTCGTGCCGGTCATGTGTTCCATCATTTGGGGCTGTGACACTTGTTTTCTTAGATAAGTTTGTTGATCAGGTTCTTGTTTAAGAACTTTAAGGGAAAGAGAGTAAATTGAGTGCAAACACGTGAGATTTGTGAGCCAAACATGAGCACTAAAATAAATCAACCTAAGGTTGATCTTAAATTTTACATAAAGGCGGTTCAGGAGCAATTTAAGTCGATACATATGAAGTTAGATAATTTTGAGTCATTATCCAAACTTAAGCCTTCCAAACAGTTTGGTTTTGGTGAGAAAGAAAGGGGACGTATGGAGAGTAAGTATTCTAGTTATTCTAGTGAGGATGATATTCCACTAATGGAGGATTGTAATAATATGAAGATTAGTAAGCAAGTGAATAGAGAAATATTGGTTATTAGACGTGCTCTTAATATGCAGTCCAATGATGGTATTGATGATGAATAGTGTGAGCACATCTTCCAGACCAGGTGCCACGTGAATAACAAGGTATGTATCTTGATTATTTATAGTAGGAGTTGCACTAATGTAGCTAGTACCTTGATGGTTGATAAATTGGGTCTACCTACATTGAAACATCTTAAGCCATATAGGCTAAGATGGTTGAATGATAGTGGAGAGATATGTGTGAAAAATCAGGTTTTGGTATCTTTTTCTATTGGTAACTACAAAGATGAGGTGCTTTGTGATGTAGTACCAATGCATGCTGGACACTTGTTGTTGGGACGTCCATGGTATTTTGATATAAGGGTTAATTATGATGACTACAAGAATCGATATACATTGTTCCTGCATAATCGAACTTTTGTTCTAACACCCCTAAAGCCAGCTGAGACTTTTGCTAATCGAGTGAGGATTACAAAAGAGTGTAAGTTGAGAGAAACAAAAGAAAAAGAGGAAAAAGAGAGTATGGCCAAAATTGAGAGTGAGAGAAAAGAAAGAGAGGCTGAGAGATGTGAGCAAGAAAAAGAGATAAAACATAGTATGGCCAAAATTGAGAGTGAGAGAAAAGAAAGAGAGGCTGAGAGATGTGAGCAAGAAAAAGAGAAGAAAGATAGTAAAGCCAAAATTGAGAGTGAGAGAAAAGAGAGAGCTGTTGAGGTATGTGAGCAAAAGAAGAAAGAGAGTAAGCCAAAAATTGAGATATGTGAGCAGAAAAAGAAAGAGAATTGTGAGCCAGAGAAAGAGAAAAATAAAAGAGTGAGTACTTTTGCATTAAAAAGTGAGGTGAAGAGTGCTTTGGTATGCAAGCCAAACCTCCTTGTGCTAATGTACAAGGATATTTATTTTGCTAACACTCATAACCTTTCTTTGCCTAGTATGGTTGTGTCTTTGATACAGGAATTCATAGCATTAAAATATCCTACTTATGATAATGAGTTATATGCATTGGTGAGGACTTTGTAAACTTGGCAACATTATCTATGGCCAAGGGAGTTCATTATCCATTCAGATCATGAGAGCTTGAAATTTTTGAAGTCCCAAGGTAAGTTGCATAAGAGGCATGCAAAGCGGTTAGAATTGATTGAGACATTTCCTTATGTGATTAAGTATAAAACTGGAAAGGAAAATGTGGTAGCTAATGCATTGTCTAGAAGATATGCATTGTTGACATTCTTCCATGCTAAGTTGCTTGGTTTTGAATACATTAAAGACTTGTATGCTAATGATGTTGATTTTGGATCTGCTTGGAATTCTTGTGATAAGCGTGCTATTGATGGTTTCTATAGACATGAAGGCTACTTGTTTAAAAAGAATAAACTTTGTGTGCCTACGTGTTCTATGCGTGCCTTATTAATTAAGGAGAGTTATGATGGAGGTCTAATGGGGCATTTTGGAGTCACTAAAACTTTAGAAATTCTGCATGAACATTTTTATTGGCCTCGCATGAAACATGATGTCATTTCGTTTTGTGCTAAGTGCGTGGCATGTAAACAAGCTAAGTCTAAGGTTATCCCACATGGCCTTTATACCCCATTACCTGTACCTACACAGCCTTGGCATGATATTTCTATGGATTTTGTGATAGGGTTACCAAGGTCTCAAAGTTGTAAGGACAGTGTTTTTGTGATTGTTGATAGGTTTAGCAAAATGGCTCATTTCATTGCATGTGCTAAAACCAATGATGCAACACACATAGCTAATATGTTCTTTAAAGAAGTAGTGCGTTTGCATGGGTTGCCTAGAACAATAGTAAGTGATAGAGATGTTAAGTTCTTAAGTCATTTTTGGCATACTTTATGGGGAATATTAGGAACTAAACTTCTATTTTCTACTGTTGCACACCCTCAAATAGATGGGCAAACTGAGGTAGTTAATAGGACACTTACTACACTTTTACGTGCTATTATGTCAAAAAATTTGAAACATTGGGAAAGAGTTTTACCACATGTTGACTTTGCTTACAATAGATCTGTGCATTCTACTATTGCTTATAGTCCTTTTGAAATTGTTTATGGCTTTAATTCTCTAACACCTTTGGATATTTTACCTTTGTCTACTAATGAGTTTGTTAACTTGGATGGTAAGCAAAAGGCTGAATATGTAAAGGATTTGCATGCTAAAGTTCGAGCTAACATTGAAGGGAAGAATAAGCAATATGCAACGCAAGCCAACAAGAGCCGAACAACAATTGTATTTGAACCTGGTGATTGGGTTTAGGTACATATGCGCAAAGAGAGGTTCCCGGTTCAGAGAAAGTCTAAGTTATATCCTATGGGAGATGGACTTTTTCAAGTCTTGGAGCGAATCAATGACAATGCCTATAAGATTGATTTACCTAGTGAGTATGGAAATATTAATGCTACATTCAATGTTGCTGACTTATCTTTATTTGATGTAGGTGATGCTTTTGATTCGAGGACGAATCCTTTCGAGGAGGGAGGGAATGATGGAGATCAAGGTGCTGTCAAAGCTACTCTAAACCATTCCCAAGATCCTTTGCAAGGGATATGCGGTCCAATGACTAGGAGCAGGGCGAAGCGGACCAAAGAAGCTTTACTGGAATTGATCTTGGATGTGCAAGCTAAAGAGAAAGTTATTGGGCCAAGTCAAGATATCAAGTGGGCCACACTTTGCAGCCTTGAAGATGGCATTAAAGAGGGCAGTTCGGAGGCCCAATAAAGTTTGTTGGATCTTGAAGATAATTAGCTCAAATCTGCATTGATTTAAAGATGTATTATAGGCTTTAGTTTAAATGTTTTGTTTTGGATATTATTAGTATTTGGGCCCATTCTTTATGTAGCCCAAATAGTAGTTTAATTTTGTTTTTGTTAGTTTTAGTTGGGCCACATAACTAATGTTATTTGGGCCATATTCTGTTAGAAATCCAATTAGGAGTTTAAGGCCTTTTGGCTTTCCTACTAGGGTTAGGTTTGATTGTCTATATAAGAGTTCATTAGGTTAATGTATTGGAACAGATTTTGATGATTAATAAAGATCGAGTTTTCTCCTAAAGTGAGAGCTTCCCTTAGTTCTTGGGCAAAGAACTGAATCCAATCTTGTCGAGGCAACTCGTGGCGATCAAACTTCCATTGAATTTTCAAGACAATCCTTACTTTCGCCAAACACTCCGTTTCTTCGTTTAGAGGAACTCATCATTAGGAGGATCCCATATTAAAATCACCACATTAGAGTTCAAACCCTTTCGTACTTTGGTGGTATAGGATTTGCCTAAACTCCAAATTCCACTGAGGTTTACCCTATCACCATCCAAGAGGACATGCGAAGGGACTCTATTATGGGTATTTCCCAAGCACACAGTAGGAGATGCAAGTCACATATCATATAGTCAGCATCTCACCCAGATAGGAAGCATCCCACTCTCCATCACATATCATATCCCGTGTGTTGGCCGTCACACAAGGCTAGCACCACCCTAGTTAGTTGAGGTATCAAGGTGCAACAAGGCTAATATTACCTGCTATTAGCAAACAGTGTTTCTAATATGATTTCTCCACAGAAATTATCATATGCACATATGCCATATCATTCAAAACAGAGGTTTTAGTATATTACAGAATTTCAGTCTCAGAATATCTCATCTGTCATAAATTTTCCAATCAGGGTTTATCACATATACATATAATTTTCTAAGGCAATCTTATAACTTTATAGATAAATGCCATGTGCATAAATATTCACTTTATCATATGATGAAAAATACATTTAGTATCACATATACAATGAGTTTCAAAATCTATTTTTAAAACCATACTCTTCTTGAACTATATTCTAGATTGTAAACAATGTAGATAATTTAATCCATTTTAGAAATATATAAAAGTATAAATAACTTGTAAATATAATCAATTATACATTTAAAGTTCAAGAAGAGCATAGGATAAATAATAGAAAGAATTATCTACTCACAGGGTAAGGCTCCAGGTTGGACAGTACTAAAATGCACTTTTTTAATCTCAATTTGACCAAATAGACCTCAAAAATGCGTCCGGAGGGTTCAAAAACTTATGAAGTGACTTTAAAATCGCGCAATTTGACCTCCGGGAGCTTGGTCAACACTGGTCAACTGATGGATACTATTCATGGTCAGAAAATACTATTCACGGTCAGAAAATCACTATTTATACCCGCGCGGATTTACTGTTCACGACTTACAAAAAGTTGTCAGATGGCTGAAAAATTTCATATTCTAAGGTTTTATGGCTGAGTTAAAAAATTGTTTGATCAAAAACGTAATATTCTTCGTCCTGAATCCAGTGGTACCCTAAGTTTTGAGATTAAAAGCCAGTAGGCACTCCAGATCTAGAGAGATTACATGAAGGAGAGAAAGTACTACTTATACTATTCATATATGAAGGTTTCTGATTCTCTTCTTCACCTTCCGTCTCCCCCTCCCCCTTTTTCTTTCTTTTTTTTATTGATTATTATTTAATAATTAAATATTTAAAATTTATTATTTTTATTTTTATTATATACATATAAATACTATTTTTTATTCTAAAATATCCCAATATTTTTTAAAAATTTTACATTCTTATAAAACTTTAGTTGAACTCTTAAATCATGATTTTTTTTGATAAAATTTTAATAAAACAAATCACAATATAAATATCAATATAGTTATTTTAAGCAAAAAAATAATTATTTTAATTAAAAGTATACTTGCTTTTAGCAAAACATAATAATAAATAAATAAATAAAAATATGTTTTTTAATAGAAAAATATTATTATTTAAAAATAAAAATTACGGGATATTACATTCTTTCTCTCTTAAAAAATTCGGTCCCTGAATTTCAAACCATCATATCACAAGTAAGGAATGAAGCTAGGAATGAAGTTAAGGCATAAATTACAATTATTAATCTCATTACTAAAGCAATTGGGGATATCTCTTTACCTGAGTGATTTTGCCATATAACTCTAGCCATAGGAATTTCCTTTAACTATAAGTTCTTCACTTGTCGATCAATAATAAACATCGAGTTTTTTTTTTATGATTAAGCCAAATTCTCGTTCAATTGAATTTCTTAGAATTAGATAACATGGCCTTCCGGATCGATCTACGGTGTTATTTTTTACGTTTGAGAACTAAAAATAGGAGTTTCGGGGGTTACCTTTTTGGCCAATTTTCCCTTCAATTTTCTAGCCAATTTCCGACCAATTCTCCAGAAACCAATCTAATGGATTTGAAGAACTTTTCGTCGTGAGTCCGTTGGTGGTGGTGGTGTCGAAATCCGAGGTCCGTAGGCGGAGAAATCTTAAAGAGAAGTTAGAGGGTTTTTGGGGAGAATTTTCTGAAGAGAGATGGAAAAATCTGCAAATGACCAACTTCCGGAGTAGTTGAGGCCCTTAAAATATCCCGAGGAACCTTTCTGCAAAATTTCACTTTTTGAGGGAGGTCCTTGAAAATTTTTCTTATTTACATTTTAACCCCGAAACTTTTAAGAAATTTCATTTTTGCCCCGAAACGTAAATTTCTAACATTTCTTTTATAATTCTTTAATCCATGTAAATAATAACTTATTTTCACCGGGTCCTAACTCCATTTTCGAAATCCTCTCTTTAAATTCTAAATTTTCTTTATTTGAAATTTTCGTTAAATTTACGGCTATTACAAAACCCTAACTTGTTGAGTAGATAATTATTTCTATGACTTGCTCTATACTCTTCTTGAACCTTAATTGTGTATTTGATTATGTTTATAAGTTATTTATACTTTGATTTTGATATTGGTGCAGCATATTATTTTAGTACTGCATTTTCAGCTCTTGAAAATTTATGAATGATTATGTCTACTTATTGGATATTATTTCTCTCAAATATGGCTTTATGGAAATTGTACATATTCACATGTCATGAATTTGGAACCCTTGGAATATGTGTTTCATCTATGCATTTCACTACTTGAGAATGATGATTCAGGGGTACTTGGAATTGATAAACCCTGATTGAGAAATTTATGACAGATGAGCTGTGTTGAGACTGAAATTCTGTATTATATTGAAAGCTCTATTTTGAATAATATGGAATATGTGCATATGATAATTTTTATGGAGAAATCATATTAGAAATACTATTTGTTAACAACAGGTGATGTTAGTCATGGTGCACCTTGATACCTCAGCTAGAAAGGGTGGTGCTAGCCTCGTGTGAGGGCCAACACACAGGATATGATATGTGATGGAGAGTAGGATGCCTCTTATCTAGACGAGATGCCAGTTAGATGATATGTGATTTCCCTTCCCTTGATTTGTGCTTGAGAAATTGCCTATATTAGAGTCCCTTCATGTGTCCTCTTGAATGGTGGTAAGGCAAATCTAGGCTGAGATGCTAAGTATAGGCAAATCCTACACCAACAAAGTACGGAAGAGATTGAACTCTGATATGGTGGTTCTGATATGGGATCCTCTTAATATTTTTATAAGAAATGTTTTGATGCATATCAATGTTTGATTAACAATCATACTGTATCATATATTGTTACAGGTATCTGAATGTAAATTGAACTAAGAATATTTGAAAATGCAGGTTCCATATGGATATACTTCTGAACTGTAATTTTCAATGTGATAAATTTTAATATATGAGTACATCTATATGTTGACCTGAGAGGTCATAGAGGTATTATCTGCTTACTGAGTTGTCAAATTCACTACACGATACTTAGATTTCTTTTTTCAGATAAAAATAAAAATTTGGTCCTGTAGCTACGTGATCAGATAGGTGTCATATTCTCTGGGTGAGCCTACGTTGCTTCCAAAGCTCGAAATATTTAAAATATTAGGTCATTGTAATCTAGAGTATGTTCTGAATGCCACAGACAGGATCCTTACTTCTGCTGTAATGTTGATAAGTATAGACTGGACATGTATAATTGGCTATATTGAAAACTTGTAAACGTATCATATTTTTCATGATATATGATATTGTGAAGCCGTATACAAATAAATAAGGGTAAAGTTATATGTTAGTTATGTTATTCGTGTTCTATTAAAATGGGGCGTGACATTATTAATGGGCAAATATTTGTGTCACGCCCCTAAATTTAAGGGCACGTGAAATACATAAAGAGAATCTGATAGGTAATTCCTTAATATTAATGCAATAAAGACTATATCCATATTACTTAATCTTGATGGCAAAGTTAGATGATATATACTATGCATACTATGTCTAAGATGTCAAAAGAGCCTATATACTAGAGCTTAATTTTGTTTTTCTTTCTAAACCTCATTACCTCTTTCATGGGTGAGTCCTTCAAGAATATTTGGTCACCAGCTGATAAATTTTTAGTTCTCAACATTCCTGGTCCTTATAGACTTTTGGCCTGTATTGAGTTACTTGTATTTTTTTCTAATCCATTTCACTTTATCAACGACATCTTACCATAAGTCTGGCTCCACTGAGTTATCTAACAGAAAGTTTGTAACACCTCTTACATAAGCTTTTAAGTCATCAAATATCACTTTATTATAAGCGAATTCTGTTAAGGGATCTTCCACCAAACTCGAAGACATACGCTTGAAGCATGCTCTCTAAATTAGCATCATCAATTTAGGTTAGTCATATTCTATCTATTGCATGATATTCCAATTTAAATTCCAAAAGCTTAACCTTATTCAACTCATCCACCTATTAAGAGACTTACGATGTTTCATGTAAAACTTCAAATGGTGCCATTTGTATATTGACCTGATAACTACTGATATAGGTAAGTTTAACTAAGACCAAATAATTTCTTCAAATTTTCACTAAAATTATATAAAGATACCTGATGCATAACTTCTAATTCGTAAACACATCATTTAGATTTACTATCAGCTATATTATAATCTAACAAATATCCTTAGGCTTCTTGAATAGTTCTCCTGAAACAAATATTCAATTTTTACTTGCTGACACATCGAACAACAAAATAAATATCACTTGTATATGCTTTTTACCATTATACTAGTACAATTCTTTCATATCTTAGTATATCCTTATTGCCTTGAAGTTATCCATATTCACAATCTATAGTTTCTTCTGAAATCTCCTTTCTCAACAATTATTCACACATGAATTTCTAATCTCAACATAATTTACATCATAGATATATACTAGACTCAACTTAGCATGGTATAAACTCTTAACACAAATACCTTGATTGCTCTACATTATTTTCGGACATGGTTCTCAAAATATTCTTCATTACTTTAACCTACTAATCATTTGGACACCATAATAACTGAGTTTCAAAGAAAATAAATTAACCCTCCTTGTAATAAGGAAAAGAACCTTGTATTTAATGCCAATCATTAATCAAGAATGATGCAGCAGAAAAAGAGGAATACTTAATAAAGCATGGTGCCAAAATTGAAAGTCAAAAGTTTTGACAAAATTTTGAAAGAAAATTAAAATTGGTGGCCGTAATTATTGAAAATCTGTAAACAAAACCTAGCTGCTATTTTGGTAAAAATTGATGGCCGCAAGTTTTGAATATATGTGCCAAAATCTACTTTAAAGTTGTTGGTATTTGGTGAAAAAATAGCACATGAAAAAATATATATTTGAGCTTATAAAAGTTTGTAAAGAAAAAATAGCACGTAGTTAACTGATAGGAATTAGTTGATTGCTTTAAAATAGATGTAATCAATCAACTGTAAAATAAATCAGTCGAAATTAAAAATTCTCAAAATAGCTAGTCGACTTAATAATACCGATAGTTGACTGGTAAGAACATTGGGAAAATAAAATAAATCACTTGATTGTCCCTCTTCAACAATTAACTTGTTTGTATTTTCACTCTTTTCTTTTACAATTACGACTATCACCTACAACTTCCCTATAAGAATCAAGACATCAATACTTCATCAAGGACAACAAGGAAAAGACAAATTTCTGGTGATATCTTAACTTTATTCTCTTTATGTGCTTAATATAAACCTCAATCACAACTATTGTACATATACATGTGTGCCGTCATTTTTGAATTTTTCACCTTCAATTTAGTTTATATCTACCAATCACTCACATAGCTGTTCTAATTATGCCTGGCCTATTCACATAGCTATCATAAGTATGTCTTTATCTGAATTCTATAAATACACACGTTAATATCTTTACCTTCATACTCAAAGTTAGGGTGAGTGCAATTATGGAGGGAATCACATTCCGTCAGTTTTGAAATATTTGTGTCTTTTGTGGTTCCAGTCCTAGAAAAGATGGAGAGTATGTGAAAGTAACACAACCTAAGTATGGTGTTGGCTAGGAGAAAAATTCATTTAGTCTATGGTAGAGGTAACTGTGAGTTAATGGAGTGCGTATCTACAGCTGCACATGTAAGAAGTCAAGTTTTAGATATTATTCCTACAGTTTTAGCTGCATCCAACATCATAGGGAAGACAATTGGGTAGCTTCCATGCATAAGCGCATGACTAGAATGATGAGCAATGCCGATGCCTTCATTGCCTTAACAAGTGATTTTGGTATTTTAGAAGAGATTTTTCAAATAGTCTCTTGGGTACAACTGAATATGCATCATAAACCGATAAGTTTGTTAAATGTTAACCATTTCATTGATGGTCTGTTGTCTTTTCTTGATCAAACTGTGGAAGAAAATTTGGACTCCAAATCGAGCCACAGACTTGGCCAATAATGTCACTATGGGAAGGATATTCTTGGTAGAAAGACATGAAATGCCCTACCTCTAAACCTTGGCAATCCCCTGTGAAGAGGTTGCCTTAAGCAGTGATTGACATGAACATCAAGAGAAGGGCTCAGTTGGTTGGTCAAGCTCTTAAGGTGAGTGTAAGTGAAATGAAGAGCTTCATCAAGTGTATCCTCTCCATGAACATTCAATTGTGCATCTTCATACAAGGCCAACATTCCTTCAACATCCTTGGCAATTTTTTTTGAAGCTTCCACTCTCGGTCTTGAATTTGTTATATACGTCTGTTTAATTCAACATGTGAATTATATATGAGCCTTTAATAACAATTTTTTTTAGTAAACTCAATTTATTACGACATTTTCAACATATAGCAGTAGTAGTCAAGTATAAAATATTATAATATTTATATGATAGAGTTCTAGAAATGTATGCAATAAATATTGATGAGTGATTTTATTTAGGCAAAACCCACTGCCTCTTTGTTATTACAATAGCTAGTATGAGTTAATTATAAGTGTTGAAGTATAATATATTCGATTTTTTTAACATTTTATAATATGAAATTATTACTCTTTTTTTGAAAAATCACAAAATTTTAAACCATGAATTAACAAGAGTATAAGTACAAAAATTAAAGCTAGTAAAACAAGGTTGAACAAGAACAACAAACTTTTCTAACACCTAAACACCTTGGGCAATTCATACATGATAAATTCACTTGCCCATACTGCTAAGTTTTATACCTAAATTTACGTCTCTCTATGTATGCTTGCTATGCTAACGAATTATTATTCTATGTTATAAACCTAAGTTTTAAATTTATTATAAGTTATAAACCTTAGTTTCAAATTGGAGAGGACAATATAAATATTCTTTTTCAACTTTGAATTATTTGTAAACATTATTTTTAATTTTAAAAGTTAAAGTTTTTCTCTTTCAATTTTTATTTGTCAGGATTTAGCACTTTCCTTTCATATTATGTTAATTAATAGACCAAATTCAGAAGTCAAATGACTCGCCACACAGTACCACACTCGCATATATAATTGGGGTTAAATATAATGGTGGAGTACAAGTTCAAAAATTTTGGGCGAGTGATGTGATATCTTTATTGCTCCTATCAGCGGTAAATGATGGGAATGTATTAAATAATGATTGGTGAATATTGGAAATGGTTAATTTTCGGTTTTCAAAATTGAGGAGAATGTTTGCAAATAACTCAAAATTTTATTTTATTTTATCCTTAATTGTAATTGGGGTCCCAATACTATTGTTACCAGATAGCACAAGAGATGTTTAGAATAAACTACTAGTGATGCTGAATGACCATGGGATATTCAGAAGCAGCTGTCCTGGAAGTTTTCATACACAACTACACAGACACGAGGCACATTTAGGACACTATCAAGCACTGGCTTTGGGACAACATGTGGTCTGATGCACTCTTCATTAATATCCTTCCAGCAGTTTAAGATGTAGTTTTGGATTATATTATAGGCCTCTTCTTCTGATATCTCATACTGCTTCATGCAAAAATTCAACTCCCAACGCAACAAGCACTCTTTCCTGCTCAAACGTCATATCAAACCAAAACCACAAACATCATACACAGAAATCAAAATTTATATACAAAATTCAAAACCAAAACGAAGTTCAATCTTTAGAAACATTCAAAAGGTGTTTAGTATACTGCGATTTAAACTTTAGCATCTTAGATGTTAGACAATATTTAAAATGTCTGTGTTCAGTACATTGATATTCAAGGTGTTTAGTACATTGATATATTTAAGATATTGAGACCGTATAAAATAACAAAATTTTATGTACTAAAGTAATATAAATAATATTCTTTGGAGTATCAAATTGATAATCATATTAATTTTATATAATGAAAATAGAATTTTGTCTTGAAATTAATATAAGTAGCAACTTTAAAGCATCTACAAGATGAAATGGGAAATTATTGTTGCCTAAGCAACCGAAAGAGTAAAGCAAGAGAGAGAAGGTCATCATCCTGATTGATGATATTGTTGTTGGTACAAATGTTGTGAATATTTGCCAAAGCTTCTTCAATTTCACCTTCAAAATGGTAAGACACACCCCAACATTGAACAGAGTCAATCAAGTTTAGTTTTTGTGAGAGATTGTGATTCATTGAAGACACAAACATTTTTATCCCTTCCTCTTTTTAACTATTGAACTTTTTGCACCATGTTGTCGTCGACTTCCTGATAATAGGAAAAAGCATTACATGTTTATCAAGCATTAGAACAGTAAAATAACAATTTCTATTCTTAAATTTTTAGGGCTCACTTTGCTTCAGTCTTTGATTCTCCTGGGTGTACAACTTAATCTTTAAATAATCAAACTCATCGTATGTTAGTTATTTTGTAATGTTTGAAAATATAAAATTCAATGCACATTAATTAGTCTTTGAGCAGTCGATGAAAATATTAAATTGCAATTATTTTAATATTTTCATAGTCTGACTTGTGTATTCAAGAGAATTCATGGATTAAAGCCAAATAAGTTTATAAATCCAGAGGCTAAATTATTAATTTAGTCAGTATTAAAAATTAAAAGTCAAAAAGCTCAATTTCAATGTCTGGGAGGTCGAGCTGGAAGGTTGAGCTTCTCTTCATACTAGGGGTGATGTATGAAAGAGACAGATGATCATGAGACCTTCATTGTTTTATCTTTTTATTTTTCTTTAAAAGAGATCAAGAGACTAAACTTTAAAGTTTCTGTCCAAATCTTCATTTGAACTATTTAGCATATAAGCTTTGCCTATATCAAATTGAATGTGCATCCAAGTCTCATCATTTGAAAAATAAAATAAAAAAGGAAAATTTAAAATATATAGAAGTTGAGCATATCATAGATATTAGAAGTTGCTGCATAATACCGTAGACTAGGAAGTATATTGAAGGAAAAGGTTTCCCCAAATGGAGGGAGGAAACTTCGTACTAATAAAATAAAAAGGAAAATAATAGAGCATATATATATATACACACACCCACACCCACACACACCTGTGTGCGTGTATTAAAATTTTAAATTATAATTTGAATAAAGACAAGTCAAAGTGTTGAATATAATTTTTGCAAATAAAACTATATGAAAATTTTCTGGAACCTGTTTTTGAAATTTATTTCCTACAAAAATATAATCAAAATAAACCAAACCCTGATTAATTTTTTTTCTCTTTTAGTTATAATAAGAAGCTTCAGGTCTTAGGATTAGGAAATAATAAAAGGACATAGAGATGGACTTCTTGACAGCAAAGCTAAGGTATATACCAGATGAAATGTGATATCCTTGTTGCCAAAGCATTATATATACCAAAGTAAAGCAAGAGAGCGAAGGTCATTATTGTGGGTGATGACATTGTTGATGGTACAAATGTTGTGAATATTTCCAGTGCTTCTTCAATTAGCTCCCAAATGTCGATATCATATAAAAATACAGAAGATGATATTTAAGGTCTCAAATGTAGATATCTTGTATGTTAAGAAATATAGGGTCTTTATTTATTTATTACTTATTAAGGGTAGCATAGTCTTTTCATAATTTAGTTAGCCTATATATTGTTTCTTTGTATTTAGATTATTATTCTATTGTATTCTTTTAGTATGAATGAAACCCTAATTTTCTCCTTTTTTGTATTTCTCTAAATTCTTTAACATGGTATCAAAGCATGGTTTCATGGTACAAGGCTTAATCCTAAACACAGCTTTCGCGGATCCAGATTTTCTTTGGCACCATTTAGAGTTCGTACAATTTCGTTTGGCTCAATTTCATACCATACAGTTTTTCTTTGGCATTCTGGTTTTCTATGCATCTTAATTATGGCTACCGAAAGAGACGATTCGCTTCAATCTGTGAGTGTGAGGTTGGACGGAAAGAATTATTCGTATTGGAGTTATGTGATGAGAAATTTTCTCAAGGGTAAGAAGATGCGGGGATATGTTAGTGGAACTTTTGTGAAACTTGGGGCTATTGATGAGAATTATGCTATTTTAATTGAGGCGTGGGAAGCAAACAACGCAAAAATTATTACTTGGATTAATAATTATGTTGAGCACTCTATAGGTACACAGTTGGCAAAATATGAGACAACAAAGGAGGTTTGGGATCACCTACAAAGATTATTCACCCAATCGAATTTTGCTAAGCAATATCAATTGGAGAATGATATACGAGCCCTTCAGCAGAAGAATATGAGTATTTAGGAGTTTTATTCTGCTATGACTGATCTTTGGGATCAATTGGCCCTTACAGAATCGACAGAATTAAAGGCATGTAGTGCCTATATTGCTCGCAGAGAGGAACAACGGTTGGTACAATTTTTAACTGCACTTCGTAGTGATTTTGAAGGACTTAGAGGTTCAATTTTGCATCGTTCTCCACTTCCTTCCGTTGATTCAGTTGTCAGTGAGTTATTGGCTGAAAAATACGTCTCAAGTCTTATTCTGAAAAGGGAATTCTTTCTACTTCGAATCCTTTTGTGTTAGTAGTACATCCCAAGAATCAAAATTAGCCTTACACATGGGTTGCCTTCGACGAGTGTAGTTTCTATAAGCAGAAAGGTCATTGGAAGGCTCAGTGTCCCAAGTTGAGAAATCAGAATCAATTTCAACAGCAATCTCAATCTTGGAAGCCTAGCAACCAGTCACAGAAGTTTAACAACAAATCCTCATCGTCCAATACTGCAGCAGTAGTTTCATCAGATCAGTTCACCGATCCTAGTACTCTGGCTGAGCAATTTCAGAAGTTTCTCTCCTTACAACCACAGGTCATGTATGCTTCTTCTTCCATAGGTCAGTCACCTCATAATTCTTCAGGTATGTCACATTCTGTATGGGTCTTGGACTCTGGTGCTTCAAATCATATGTCTCCATATTCTTCATCTTTTATTTTTGTGTCTCCTTCATCTTTGATTCCTGTTATGATTGCTGATGGCACTTCTATGCCTTTAACAGGTGTTGGTTCTGTTGTCACACCTGACTTGTCTTTACCTAATGTTTATCATATTCTGAAACTGACATTAAATCTTGCTTCTGTTGGTCAGTTATGTGATTCTAGTAATTTAGTCACCTTTTCTTCCTCTTCTTGTTATGTGCAGGATTTGTAATCTCAGAAGCTGATTGGGACAGGCCGTAGAAAGGGGGGACTATATGTTTTGGATGAGTTAAAAATGCCAGTTGCTGCAGCTGCTACTATTAGTGTTGATTTGTCTTCTTTTCGTTTGAGTCCTTCTTCTTTTGTTTAACAGCCTGCCCAACCTGAAAACGGCTCAGCCGGAGGTAGGGTCTAAAAAGAGGGGCGTTTCCCCACCTCCAATTCACGGAATAAGTAAAATAATGTGTCTCGTCATGTTGTGTTTCTTGAGCATATACCTTTCTTTTCTATTCCATCCACTACTTATAGCTTGACTAGATCTGATCTTATTCGTATAGATCCTTTTTCTGAGGATTCTAATAGTTTGTCATCTTCGGTTTCTAGTACTGATAATTCTGCAGATACTGACACTTTACTCTCCAACCCACCAGAAGCTTCATCTGAGATTGTGGATCCACCTCTACGTCAATCCACACGCATTCGTAAGTCCATAAAGTTACCAGATTTTATTTATTCTTGTTATTCTTCATCTTTTACTTCCTTTTTAGCTTCTATTCATGGTCTCTTTGAGCCCTCTTCTTATAAAGAGACAATTCTTGATCCTCTTTGACAGCAAGCCGTGGATGAGGAACTTTCTGCTTTGCATAAGACAGGTACTTGGGATTTGGTTCCTCTACCTCCTGGTAAGAGTGTTGTTGGTTGTCGTTGGGTGTATAAGATCAAGACAACATCTGATGGATCTATTGAGCGATACAAAGCTAGATTGGTTGCAAAAGGGTACTCTCAATAGTATGGTATGGATTATGAGGAGACATTTTCTCCTGTTGCAAAAATGACTACTATTTATACTCTTATTGCAGTGGCTTTTGTTCGTCAGTGGCCTATTTCTCAACTTGATGTTAAAAATGCCTTCTTAAATGGAGATCTTCAAGAAAAATTTTATATGGCACCACCTCCTGGTGTTTCGCATGAATCTGGGTATGTTTGCAAGCTCAAGAAAGCATTATATGGTCTTAAGCAAGCACCTCGTGCTTGGTTTGAGAACTTTTCTGTTGTGATCTCTTCCCTCGGATTTGCTTCTAGTAGTCATGATTCTGCTCTTTTTGTTAAGTGCACTACTGCAGGATGTATTATTCTGTCTTTATATGTTGATGACATGATCATTACTGGTGATGATATTGCTGGTATTTCAGTTTTGAAGACAGAGTTAGCTAGACAATTTGAAATGAAGGATTTGGGTTCTCTACGATATTTCTTGGGTATTGAGGTAGCCTACTCACCTAGAGGTTATCTTCTTTCTCAGTCGAAATATGTTGAAGATATTCTTGAGCGGGCTAGACTTACTGATAATAAGACTATAGATACTCCCATTGAGGTTAACGTCAAGTATTCTTCTTCTAATGGTTTACCTTTGTCTGACCCTACTTTATATCGTACTATTGTTGGGAGCTTGGTATATCTCACTATTACTCGTCCAGATATTGCATATGTTGTTCATGTTGTTAGTCAGTTTGTTGCCTCTCCTACTACAGTTCATTGGGCAGCTGTTCTTCTTATTTTGTGGTATCTTTGGGGTACAGTATTTCAGAGTCTTTTACTTTCATCCACCTCCTCCTTGGAGCTGCGTGCATACTCTGATGCTGATCATGGCAGTGATCCCACAGATTGCAATTTTGTTACTGGTTTTTGTATATTTTTGGGTGATTCTCTTATTTCTTGGAAGAGCAAAAAACAATCTATTGTTTCTCAATCTTCAACTGAAGCAGAATATCGTGCTATGGCATCTACTACTAAAGAAATTGTTTGGTTACGATGGTTACTTGCCGATATGGGAGTTTCTCTTTCTCACCCTACTCCTATGTATAGTGACAACCAGAGTTCTATTTAGATTGCTCACAACTCAGTTTTTCATGAACGAACTAAGCACATTGAGATCGATTGTCACCTTACACATTATCATCTCAAGCATGGCACCATTACTGTCACGTCCGTACTTTACGAACGCGAATACCTTTACTATCCGAAGAACTTTTCATTACACATGTGTAAATGATCTCACGATAACACATATTCAAGTATTATTTAACGTTCACAAGTTTACAAAACCAATAATTATACATGCCAAATCTATATACATCAAGTTTACAGCGGAAACAAGGATCCTGCCTGTGACTTTCAGAGCAACACTAGAGTACAAATATATTACAATATAATACACTGAGAGCCTAGAAACAAGTTAGGCTCACCACTGAAGCACGACACCTAGTCGGTCAAGTAGCCGCGGGACCAAATTCTGGGTCTTTATCTGAAAAATATGTCAACCACGTGTAGTGAGTTTTACAACTCAGTGAGCAGATAATACCTCCTATGACCTATCAGGTCAACATAGGGATGTACTCATATAATAAAACTTATCATATCAAAATATATCGTTTAGAAGTACATCCACATGGGACCCGCATTTTCAAATATTCTCTGTTCAAAAATCATAATCAGGTCTTTCAAACCATATACGGTACTGTATAAACAATGCTCATATCAAGTTCAAAATCATGTTCAATACTGCAAAATCAATTACCAAATAATGTTATGCATCAAATATTTCTCATAAAATATTCGGAGGATCCCATATCAGAACCACCATAAGAGTTTGACCGCTTCCGTACTTTGGTGGTATAGGATTTGCCTAAACTCAGCATCCCGCTGAGGTTTGCCCTACTACCATTCAAGAGGACACGCGAAGGGACTCTGTATGGGTCTTTCCCAAGCACACAGCAAGGGAAGGCAAAATAACATCTCATATAACTGGCATCTCGCCCATATATAGGAGGCATTTCGCTCTCCTTCACATATAATCTCCCGTGTGTTGGCCCTCACACGAGGCTAGCACCACCTCCCCTGCTAGCTGAGGCAATCAAGGTGCGCACCAAGGCTAACATCACCTGCTGTTAGCAGACAGTGTTTCCAAAAGGATTCCTCCACAGAAAAATACCATATGCACATATGTCATATAATCCAGTATAAATTCTCATTATAATACAGACTTTTAGTCTCAAAATACTCATATGTCAAAACTTCCCATTCAGGGGAAACATGTATACATGCCCATATCCAAGGCAAACATATCACTATAAAATCAATGTCACATGTATAACATATTTTCTTTGCCATGTCATGCGAAATACGTGTAAAAATCACATGCTTAATGTGTTTCAAAACTTATTGCAAAATCAAACTCTTCTTGAACTACATATCATATATTAAATATTTCAGACATTTCCAAACCATTTCAAGAACATATGGAAGTATAAATAACATGTAATCATACTCATTTATCAATGTAAAGTTCAAGAAGAGTAAAACCAAGCCATAGAAAGAATCATCTACTCACTCTTTGAAGCACAAAGTTGGACACCCTTAAAATCCTATTTTCTGATCCGAATTCAGCAAAATAAACCTCAAAATCGAGTCCGGAACGTCCGAAAACCTTGAAAACGACTCCAGATTTGCGAAATTTGGCCTCCGGGAGCTCAGTCAACGCAAGGAGGTCCGGCTGCCACGCGCTACACGCGCCGCCCAAGGAGCTACGCGTGGGCATCACTCGCCGAGGGAGATGCGGCGCATGGGGGCGCGTGCGGTGGTGGATCGGCCTGAAATTTGAGATCCAAGGGTTTCGGTGCCTTCTGGATCGATCTACGGTGTTAGTTTTTACGTTTGAAAACTAGAAGTAGGAGTTTCGGAGGTTACCTTTTTGGCCGTTTTCCCTTCAATTTTTCGACCAATTTCCGGCCAATTCTCCAGAAACCAATCGGATGGATTCGAAGAACTCTTCGTCCTGAGTCCGTTGGTGGTGGTGGTGTCGAAATCCGAGGTCCGTAGGCGAAGAAATCTTAGAGAGAAGTTAGAGGATTTTCGGGGAGAGTTTTTCTGAAGAGAGATGGAGAAATCTGCGAATGATTGCTTCCGGAGTGATTGAGGCCCTTAAAATATCTCGGGGAACCTTTCTGCAAAATTTCACTTTTAGCGGGAGGTCCTTGCAAATTTTTCTTATTTATATTTTAACCCCGAAACTTTTAAGAAATTGTATTTTTGCCCCGAAACGTAAATTCTTAACATTTCTTTTATAATTCTTTAATCCATGTAAATAATAACTTATTTTCACCGAGTCCTAATTCCATTTTTGAAATCCTCTGTTTTAATTCCAAATTTTCCTTAATTAAAATCTCCATTTTCCAAAATTATCTCTTTTATTCTAAATTCCTTTAGTTGAACTTTCTCGTTAACTTTACGGCTATTACATTCTTCCCCCCTTAAAGAAATTCGGTCCCCGAATTTCATCACCATAGTAGCAGATAGATACTAACCTCATTGTTCAAACAAATGCGGATATCGGGCGCGGATGTCATCTTCTTTTTCCCACGTAGCTTCCTCAAATGAGTGATTTTGCCATATCACCTTAACCATTGGAATATCTCGTGACCGTAACTTTTTCACTTGTCGATCAGCAATAGACATCGGCTTTTCCTCATAGGTTAAATTCTTATCTAATTGAATTTCCTGGGGTTGAATGACATGAGTAGGATCCGGTAAGTATTTCCGTAACATAGACACATGAAATACTGGATGAACATTCAGTTCTGGTGGCAGAGCTATGCGATATGCCACTGCACCTATTCTGTCCAATATTTCAAAAGGGCCTATATACCGAGGGCTTAACTTCCCTTTCTTTCCAAATCTCATCACTCCTTTCATGGGTGAGACTTTCAGGAATACTTGTTCACCCACTGAAAATTCTAACTTCCTTCGTCTATTGTCAACATATGCCTTTTGTCTGCTCTGAGCTGCCTGCAGCCTTTCTCTAATCAGCTTTACCTTGTTCAATGCTTCTTGTACAAGATCTGGCCCTATAAGTTTAGCCTCGCCCACTTCGAACCATCCAATGGGAGATCTGCACCGTCTACCATACAAAGCTTCAAATGGGGCCATCTGTATACTAGTCTGGTAGCTATTATTATATGCAAATTCAGCCAAAGGCAAATACATATCCCAACTTCCACCAAAATCAAAAATACAGGCTCGAAGCATGTCTTCTAAAATCTGAATCGTACGCTCAGACTGACCATCAGTTTGCGGATGGAAAGCTGTGCTCAAGTCCAATCTCGTTCCTAATGCTTCTTGAAAAGCTTTCCAAAATCGTGCCGTGAACTGCGGCCCTCGATCAGATATAATTGATATTGGAACTCCATGTAGCCTAACTATTTCATTTAAATAGAGCCTGGCATACTGAGCTACATTGTAGGTTGTTTTCACAGGTAGAAAGTGTGCTGACTTCGTCATGCGGTCTATAATGACCCAAATAGAATCATTTCCCTTGGAAGTTCTTGGTAATCCAGTGATAAAATCCATAGTAATTCTCTCCCACTTCCATTCTGGTATCTCTATTCGCTGATGTAAACCTGCAGGTCGTTGATGTTCAGCTTTTACCTACTGGCATGTCAAACAATGGGAAACATATTCCGCAATATCCCTCTTCATACCATCCCACCAATACAATTCCTTTATGTCTTGGTACTTCTTTGTCATTCCCGGGTGTATGGTATATGTAGATCGATGTGCTTCCTCCAAAACTTGTTTTCTCAAATCATGAATATTTGGGACACACAATCGTCTACCGTATCTTAATATCCCTTCAGTATCCACTGAGAATTCAGAATCCTTACTATCCTTCATTTCACTCTTAATCTTGAGCAAATTAGCATCCTTGTCTTGATCGGCTTTGATTTGCTCAACTAAGGAAGATTGGAGCTGCACATGAGCCAATAATATTCCCGGTTCTTTTATTTCAAACCTTATTCCCTTACTTTCTAACTTATGGATGTCTTCTAACAATGGTCGTCGCACCTCTGCTATATGAGCCAAACTTCCCATTGACTTTCTGCTTAGAGCATCAGCTACTACATTTGCTTTACCTGGATGATACAAAATCGTACAGTCATAGTCTTTCAGTAGCTCCATCCATCTTCTTTGCCTCAAATTAAGATCCTTCTGTTGAAAAATATACTTGAGGCTCTTGTGATCTGTATAAATCTCACAAGTTCTACCATACAGGTAATGTCTCCAAATCTTTAGAGCAAATACTACAGCTGCCATCTCTAAATCATGGGTGGGATAATTCTGTTCATGCGTCTTCAACTGTCTAGATGCATAAGCAACTACTCATCCATTTTGCATTAACACACAGCCTAAGCCCACTCTAGATGCATCACAGTATACTACGTAATCTCCTGTATCCGTAGGAATGGTAAGGATTGGGGCTGTAGTTAAGCACTCCTTTAATTTCTGAAAACTCTTTTCACAAGCATCAGACCACTCAAATTTTATTCCTTTCCTAGTCAACCTAGTCAAAAGAGCAGCTATCTTTGAAAAATCTTTAACAAATCTACGATAATAGCCTGCTAACCCAAGAAAGCTACGAATCTCTGTAACTGTCGTGGGGCGTGACCATTGCTGTACTGCTTCTATCTTTTTGGGATCAACATGAATACCATCTTTGGTAACCACATGCCCTAGGAACGTAACATTACTAAGCCAAAATTCACACTTTGAAAACTTAGCATACAATTGATGTTCTCTTAGGATTTGCAAAGCTATCCTTAAATGTCGCTCATGCTCCTCTGAACTCTTTGAATACACCAGAATATCATCGATAAACACAATAATAAACTGGTCCAGGAAAGGTTTAAATACCCTATTCATTAAGTCCATAAATGCAGCTGGGGCGTTCATTAAACCAAATGGCATTACTAAAAACTCGTAGTGCCCATACCGAGTCCTAAAGGCAGTTTTTGAAATATCTTCCTTCTTTATTTTCAATTGATGATACCCGGATCTCAGATCAATTTTTGAAAAACATTGAGCACCTTGTAACTGGTCAAACAGATCATCTATTCTGGGTAGAGGATATTTATTTCGTATAGTCACTTTGTTCAACTGCCTATAGTCAATACATAGACGTAAAGATCCATCCTTTTTCTTCACAAAGAGAACAGGAGCACCCCAGGGAGATGTACTGGGTCGAATAAAAACTTTATCTAATAAATCTTGTAATTGTTTCTTTAATTCCTTGAGTTCTGCAGGTGCCATCCGATAAGGAGGTATGGATATTGGTTGTGTTTCAGGGAGAAGGTCAATACTAAACTCAATCTCTCGGTCTGGTGGTAAACCTGGCAACTCTTCAGGAAACACATCAGGAAATTCTTTAACTACTGGAACTTGCTCTAAACTTGTATACTTCATATCAACATCTTTGACTATTGCCAGATATCCCTGACACCCTCTTCGTAACAGTTTATGAGCTGTTAAGGCTGAAATTAAATTACTAGACTTCTTACTACAATCTCCTTGTATCATAAAGGAGGATTCTCCAGGTACATTAAACTTAATCACCTTATTATGACAGTCTAGAATGGCATGGCATGATGCCAACCAATCCATTCCCAAAATCACGTCAAAGTCTATCATATTTAGAACTATCAAATCTATAAGAGTCTCCTTGCCTTCTATCGAAATCTCACATGATTTATACACATCATTTACTACTAGAAGTTCTCCCATAGGAGTAGCAACCATGAAAGAACAATGAAAACTAGCAGGATCTCTATCCAAGTTCTTAGCAAAGCATGGTGATATATAAGAATGAGTAGAACCAGGATCGAACAGAACATATGCTTTATGGGAACATACTGATAATGTACCTGTCATAACTGCATTTGAGGCCTGAGCATCCTGTTGTGTCAAGGCAAAAACTCGAGCTGGTTCTCGCCCTCGATTTCCTGATCCTCTACCAGGACCCACACTACTTGCTTGGACTGAGGCTGCTCGAATAGGTTGTGCTGGCACAGATGCAGGGGGTAAAGCTGGTTGCACTGTTGCTTGACTAAAACTTCGCAGTTGTGGACAATTCCTCATCAGATGACCCATTTGTCCACACTTAAAACATGCACCAGTTTCTCTGCGACATTGTCCAGTATGGGACCTACCACAATGTGGACATAGTGGAATTGATCTTGAGTCTTGCTGACTCGGGGGTCTCATATCTCTTTGGAACATTCTCTGCTTGTTAATATTAACTGATGGCTGGTTAGAACTACCAGCTCCTGTTTGATTAAAACGCTGTGGATTTTAAAATCTTGACCCACTAACAGTAGGATTAGATCTAGTCTGGACATTACTATCTCGATCTCTTTTCCTTCTCTTAAAACTTTCTATGTCAGCTTGCTCTCGTGTTTCCATCATTCTAGCACAGTTCACAGCTGCTGAATAAGTTGAAAAATGATCCATCTGAGGACCCACTGACTTAAACAATGGGCGTATCAATCCCAAAACAAACCTCTTAATTCTATCCTTTTCAGTTGGGACCAGGTATGGTGCATATCTAGACAACCGAGTAAAACGAATGTCATATTCAGAAACTGACATGTTTGGTGTTTGTTTCAATTCCTCAAACTCTCTGGCCCTCTTGTCTCTTTCACTTGTTGGTAGAAAGCGATTCATAAATGCTTCCTTAAATTCATTCCACTCCATTGGTGGTAAAACAGCTGCCCGTCCTTGTACAAATGTCTCAAACCAAACTTGGGCCACATCAGATAGTTGAAAAGACACCAACTCCACGGATCTTCTACTAGAGCACCCCAAAGCTCTGAAAATTCATTCCACAGCATCAATAAAGATCTGTGGATCTTCCTGAACATCTGACCCAGAAAAAGTCGGAGGTTTTAACTTAAGGAATTGCGGTAATGACACCTCAATCCCTCTCAGCTTATCCTCTTGGTCAGTTGTTCTTCCCAGTTCTTGCACTTCAGGATCATGTTCTGCTGGCTGGCCTTCCCTTCTACCCTGTTCCACTATAAATCCAGCCAATGTTTCTAAACTTCTATGGATACCAGCAATCATATCAGCGTTTCTATCAGGTGGCTCCTGAGGGGTTTCTACTCTTTCCTCAGGAACTCTATCAGGTACAGGAGTCTGTTCTCCTTGTCTTGGGGTTCTCAAACCCTGTGCACGTCCTCTACCTCTACCTCTTCCTCTTCCTCTAGGTCAGCCTCTACCACGGCCTCTTTGTACTGGTATTGTAGATTGTGCAGACTCTTCTGTAGAGGGTGCACGATCTACAGCTTCTTCTCTAGTGACCGCTCTAGTTCTTGGCGGCATCATTAACTATACAGAATAAAACACCTTTTTAAGACACATGTATTCAAACTTTACTCAAGGAATTTAAAGACACTTGGAAAGGAAGTGAATATCCTATAGATTCTCTCAGCAGCACCTGAAGTATAAATATGTCCGGCTCATATCGATACTAAAGGTCCTACTAAAGAATCCCTTGCTCTGATTGCCACAGGGAAACCTAATGCTCTGATACCAACTTGTCACGTCCGTACTTTACGAACGCGAATACCTTTACTATCCGAAGAACTTTTCATTACACATGTGTAAATGATCTCACGATAACACATATTCAAGTATTATTTAACGTTCACAAGTTTACAAAACCAATAATTATACATGCCAAATCTATATACATCAAGTTTACAGCGGAAACAAGGATCCTGCCTGTGACTTTCAGAGCAACACTAGAGTACAAATATATTACAATATAATACACTGAGAGCCTAGAAACAAGTTAGGCTCACCACTGAAGCACGACACCTAGTCGGTCAAGTAGCCGCGGGACCAAATTCTAGGTCTTTATCTGAAAAATATGTCAACCACGTGTAGTGAGTTTTACAACTCAGTGAGCAGATAATACCTCCTATGACCTATCAGGTCAACATAGGGATGTACTCATATAATAAAACTTATCATATCAAAATATATCATTTAGAAGTACATCCACATGGGACCCGCATTTTCAAATATTCTCTGTTCAAAAATCATAATCAGGTCTTTCAAACCATATGCGGTACTGTATAAACAATGCTCATATCAAGTTCAAAATCATGTTCAATACTGCAAAATCAATTACCAAATAATGTTATGCATCAAATATTTCTCATAAAATATTCGGAGGATCCCATATCAGAACCACCATAAGAGTTTGACCGCTTCCGTACTTTGGTGGTATAGGATTTGCCTAAACTCAGCATCCCGCTGAGGTTTGCCCTACTACCATTCAAGAGGACACGCGAAGGGACTCTGTATGGGTCTTTCCCAAGCACACAGCAAGGGAAGGCAAAATAACATCTCATATAACTGGCATCTCGCCCATATATAGGAGGCATTCCGCTCTCCTTCACATATAATCTCCCGTGTGTTGGCCCTCACACGAGACTAGCACCACCTCCCCTGCTAGCTGAGGCAATCAAGGTGCGCACCAAGGCTAACATCACCTGCTGTTAGCAGACAGTGTTTCCAATAGGATTCCTCCACAGAAAAATACCATATGCACATATGCCATATAATCCAGTATAAATTCTTATTATAATACAGACTTTCAGTCTCAAAATACTCATGTCAAAACTTCCCATTCAGGGGAAACATGTATACATGCCCATATCCAAGGCAAACATATCACTATAAAATCAATGTCACATGTATAACATATTTTCTTTGCCATGTCATGCGAAATACGTGTAAAAATCATATGCTTAATGTGTTTCAAAACTTATTGCAAAATCAAACTCTTCTTGAACTACATATCATATATTAAATATTTCAGATATTTCCAAACCATTTCAAGAACATATGGAAGTATAAATAACATGTAATCATACTCATTTATCAATGTAAAGTTCAAGAAGAGTAAAACCAAGCCATAGAAAGAATCATCTACTCACTCTTTGAAGCACAAAGTTGGACACCCTTAAAATCCTATTTTCTCATCCGAATTCAGTGAAATAAACCTCAAAATCGAGTCCGGAACGTCCGAAAACCTTGAAAACGACTCCGGATTTGTGAAATTTGGCCTCCGAGAGCTCGGTCAACGCAGGTCAACACAAGGAGGTCTGGCTGCCACGCGCTACACGCGCCGCTCGAGGAGCTGCGCGTGGGCGTCACTCGCCGAGGGAGATGCGGCGCATGGGGGCGCGTGCGGTGGTGGATCGGCCTGAAATTTGAGATCCAAGGGTTTTGGTGCCTTCTGGATCGATCTACGGTGTTAGTTTTTACGTTTGAAAACTAAAAGTAAGAGTTTCGGAGGCTACCTTTTTGGCCGTTTTTCCCTTTAATTTTTCGACCAATTTCTGGTCAATTCTCCAGAAAACCAATCGGATGGATTCGAAGAACTCTTCGTCCTGAGTCCGTTGGTGGTGGTGGTGTCGAAATCCGAGGTCCGTAGGCGAAGAAATCTTAGAGAGAAGTTAGAGGATTTTCGGGGAGAGTTTTTCTGAAGAGAGATGGAGAAATCTGCGAATGATTGCTTCCGGAGTGATTGAGACCCTTAAAATATCTCGGGGAACCTTTCTGCAAAATTTCACTTTTAGCGGGAGATCCTTGCAAATTTTTCTTATTTATATTTTAACCCCAAAACTTTTAAGAAATTGCATTTTTGCCCCGAAACGTAAATTCTTAACATTTCTTTTATAATTCTTTAATCCATGTAAATAATAACTTATTTTCACCGAGTCCTAATTCCATTTTTGAAATCCTCTGTTTTAATTCCAAATTTTCCTTAATTAAAATCTCCATTTTCCAAAATTATCTATTTTATTCTAAATTCCTTTAGTTGAACTTTCTCGTTAACTTTACAGCTATTACAATTACCTTGTCCTTTGTTTCTTCTTCTTTGCAAATAGCAGATTTCTTTACCAAGTCACATTCTATTTCCCGTTTTTGTTTTCTAGTTGGCAAACTCTCGATGCTTGTAGCTGCCGCATCGTGAGTTTGAGGAGAGATGTTAAGAAATATAGGGTCTTTATTTATTTATTACTTATTAAGGGTAGCATAGTTTTTTCATAATTTAGTTAGCCTATATATTGTTTCTTTGTATTTAGATTATTATTCTATTGTATTCTTTCAACATCAATGAAACCCTAGTTTTCTCCGTTTTTTTATTTCTCTAAATTCTTTAACATTGTAAACATACAGTGAAGATGATAAGAAAGATTTTAAACTGTGGATCTATCTGATAGAAATACAGCAGATAAAGCTCTGAAATGTGGAGAATCTTATAAAAATTATATACAAAAAAGATGATGAGTAGGCCCCTCAAGTGTGTAGACCTTATTAAAAATGAGGAATTGCATCGATCTTTCTACTTGATCTTTGCATTTAAAGAGGCTGTTATTAGATACTATTCAATATTGCACGTGGTTGTCAGAATCATTGCCCAAGGCTTAAAGATGGTCAAAACCAATGCTAATTGTTGTTTTTAACTGACGCTAAATATATTAAATTAATTATAAAGAAACATGTAAACATATAGAGGTGAATTTCACTAAAAAAACATACATGACATATAATATGTTGATTTTTGAATATTAGTTTGATCTAATTATATTTGATAGAACATGATCTACCTTAGAGTTTTTGGTGATTCAACCAAATTAAATAGGCAATTCAAGTAGATGTAATTAAGGGAGTGTGGTGGCTTACCAGGTGAAATGGGATATCCATGTTGCCTCAATAACCTAAAAAGTAGAGCAAGAGAATGGAGGTCTTCTGATTGAGTTATTTTATCATTTTCAACGTAATTCTTGTAAATATGCTCCAACACTTGATCAACTTCACTCTCAAAATGGTAGGACACGCCCAAACGTTGAATTAAATCAAGCAGTTTAACTTTTGTCAAGGGCTTCTCACTGGCAGGAACAAGCATGTTCCTCACTTCTTCTTTCAATGTTTCAATGTGTTTCCTCGTGTCAACGTCAACGTCCTGCATAAGAAGTACCTATGGTATTAATGATACAATGTGCATAAGTTTTATAAAACTAAGCTAACCCAGGTAAATGTTTCAAAGGTTCACTATTGGGGTATAAAATATTGAATTAATTGGTGATAGCCCCAAGAATCTAAGACTTTCACAATGAAAGTCACCTAAATCAAGCATTCAAAAATTAAGCAGGAAGGAGCAATTTGAGAAATGACTATATAGTACCCAAGAATTAAGTCTTGACACTCAAGTCATAACGTAGAGTTTATTCAAAGCGAATAAATATAAATTATATGTATAACTGACTAATGACTACAACTACTCCATAGAGGATGTAATAATATAATATATTCAAGTTAATGATATTTTTTGTGAAAAGAGTAAGCGTTATTTTTACCCTTTTAAATTTATACAACCTTTACACTCTCTTTTATATGCATTATTTATTATAATTGTAATTTATATTATTTATTATTTAATATTAAATAACTGTTAAATAAATAAGTGTGAAAGAAAGTGAAAGTAAAAATGATATTGAAAATCCCTTTAAAGAACTTTTATGTTTCAACATATCAATACTATTCTTTTGCAATAAATTGAACGATATAGTATATTTTACATAAAATTTAAAAACTGATAAAATTATATCAATAAACTGGAAGAGATATCACAATATTAAGTTGCATAAAATTAATAATATAATACCATAGATTCTGAAGCATATTGAAGAAACATATCCCCCCAAATGGAAGAATGATAATTCGCGTCAAGTTAGATGGCGCAACAACAGCCATGGCTTGCTTTCTATTCTGAGATGTCTCTCTCCTTTGTAGGGTTTAATTTAGTTGTATAAATGTGTTGTAATAGCTGTAAATTTTAAAAAAATTCTAATTAAAGAAAATTTTGAATAAAAGAGAGGATTACGAAAATGGAGATAAGAACCGTTAAAAATATGTTTATTTATTACATGGATTAAAAAATTACAAATAAAATATGAAAATTTATATTTCGGGGTCAAAATATAAATAAGAAAAATTTGCAAGGACTTCCCTCTAAAATTGAATTTTTACAGAAAGATTTTTTGAAATATTTTAAGAGTCTCAGCCATTCAAAGGAGGAAAAAATTTGGATTTCCTCTCTCTTTCCTTAGAATTTTCTCTCTTGAAACCCTAAAACTTCTCTTTAAGATTTCACTTCTTCCGGACCTCGAATTTCGACACCACCACCACCAGTGGACTCAGGACAAAGATTTTTACAAATCTATCTGATTGGTTTATAGAAAATTGGCCGGAGATTGGCTGAAAAATAGAAGGAAAAATCGTCTAAAAATGTAATCTCCGAAACCCCTATCTGTGGTTCTCAAACGCAAAAACTAATACTGAATATCAATCCAAAAGGTGCCAAAAACTTAAGATCTCAAATTTCAGGACCATCCTCATTGCACGCTCCGCTTCTCTCTCGGTGAGTGAAACCCACACGCAGCGTCCCTAGTGGCGCATGTAGCATGTGACAGCCAGCCCATGTTGTGTTGACTTGCATTGATTGAGCTTCCGAAGGCTAAATTTCGCAAATCTGGAGTTATTTTTAAGGTTTTTGGACCTTTTGTACTCATTTTTTGGGTCTATTTTGCCAAAATTGGACCAGAAATGTGGATTTTGAGGTTGTCCAACTTGGTATCTTAACTTTGTGAGTAGATGATTCTTTCTATGACTTGTCCTATACTCTTCTTGATCTTTAAGCATGTATTTGATTATGTTTATAAGATATTTACATTTTTATATGTTTATGAAATGCATTAAAATTATCTGAATTGCTTACAATTTGGAATATAGTTTAAGAAGAGTATAGTTTTGAAAATGGATTTCTGAACTCATGATATATCTGATTTCACATGTATTTCTCATTAAAAGATAAAGTAAATATTTATGCACATGACATTGATTTATAAAGTTATATAATTGCCTCGAGAAAGGGCATGTATATATGATAAACCCTGAATGAAAAATTTATGATAGATGATCTGTATTGAGATTGAGATTCGGTGTTATACTGAAAGCTCTATTTTAAATGATATGGAATATGTGAATATGATAATTTTGTGGGGAAATCCTATTAAAAACACTATCTGCTAACAGCAGGTAATGTTAGCTCTGACGAACCTTAATACCTCAGCTAACAGGAGTGGTGCTAGTCTCGTGTGAGAGCCAACACACGGGATATGATATGTGATGGAGAGCAGGATGCCTCCTATTTGGACGAGATGCCTGTTATATGATATATGATTTGTCTTCCCTTACTTTGTGCTTAGAGTCCCTTCGCATGTCCTTTTGAATGGTGATAGGACAAATCTTGGCTGAGATACTAAGTATAGGTAAATCTTACACCAACAAAGTACGAAAGGGGTTGAACTCTGATATGGTGGTTCTGATATGGGATCCTCCTAACATTTTTATAAGAAATATTTTTAAATACATATCATTGTTTGATTAATGATCATAATGTATCATATATAAATACAGATATTTGAATTGATTTGAACTGAGAATATTTGAAAATGTAGGTCTTATATGGATGTACTTCTGAACTGTAATTTTTGATAGGATAAATTTTAATTAATGAGTACATCTATATGTTGATCTGAGAGGTCATAAGAGATGTTATCTGTTCACTGAGTTGTCAAACTCACTACACGATATTTTCAAATTTTTCAGATAAAGATATAGAGGTTGGCCTTACAGCTACGTGATCCGTTAGGTGTTATATTCTCTGGGTGAGCCTACATTGCTTCAAAGACTCGAAATGTTTAAAAATATTTTGTCATTGTATTCTAAAGTATGCTTTAAATGCCACAGGCAGAATCCCTGCTTCTGCTGTAATATTGTTAAGTGTAATTTTGACATGTATAATTAGCTATACTAAAAACTTATAAATATATGATATTTTCCTGATATGTGATATTGTGAGCCGTATGCAAATAAATAAGTGATGAAGTTATCTGATAGATGTGTTTTTCTCGTTCCATTAAATTGGGGCGTGACATGTGTAGTGTATTCCCATATATTTATAGAGCACTTCATCCATTGATTTTTCTTCTGCTGAGGTGGCTGAGCAGATAAGAGATGGACTGACGATATTCACGACTCGTGCAAATTAATTTGAGGCGTGGAAAATTAATATTCATGAATTGGAATATGACTTGTGGGAGGACAGTTTCACTATCTGAAGAAAATTGAATTATAATATGTACTTGTAAAGTGTCCGATTTAATTTTTTTACACGTACTATTTTATTATAAATAATAACTTACATGATTTAATATTTTTTTTAGTAAAGTACTAAAATATATATCCATAAAGGTGAAAATCATAGTGTAAAAATATTATTTCTTTTATTGAATAATTGTGTTTTTGAATTTTTGCAACATATATATATTCTTAATTTAATAAAATTTATAATAAAGAAAACATTAGACACATGGATTAGAAATTTGTTGTCAAAATAAAAAAAAATTATTTTTTTATTGTCAGATATATATTCTTACTTTAATAAAATTTATTATTAATGTGGCTCGTACTAATTAACATGACTTCTGAGTACATTGATTCATAAAGACTGGACTTTTCTTCCGTTGAATTTCACAGGATGGACCCTATTTCTTCTTTCATAAAAGAAAAATAATAAAGGTAAAATTTAGATGTAATTTTTTATGTGTTTCTTCTCATATTTTTTTAATAAAAATATGACACTTAATTTTTTTAATAGTTCAGCACATATTTTTAACTTAATTTTATGTTTTTATTAAATACGTTAATAGCAAACATATAAATAATTTTACCTAACTTTTGTACAAAAATAATTAAATAGTTGAGCTAACGAAGATTCAAACAGTCAAATCAATTTCAAAAATTATTTTTCGTAAAGAAATTATATTTGTAAGTTTCTGTGAGAATTTGTCATCAATTTGAAAGACAATGGTAAGAACAAAATATTAGATTAAGTAATTAATTAAGAATATATTTAAGTTTGTAAATCAAGATAGACTAAGCCAAATGACAAAATTCAATTGACTGTTCTAGTCTTAGTTAATTTACAAAATTCAATCGACTGTTCTGGTCTTAGGTAATTTAGTTGACGGAAAGAACAGAGAACAAGCTTAGCTATGTTTGAAAATGATGACTTTTTAAAATTATTTTGTTAAGTGTTGTAAAAAAAAAGTTGTGAAAAGATAACTTAATTTTTCTTTGAAAAAAAATATTATTTGGTGAGAACTAAGAGTTTTTTTTTACTATTAGTGTCAGATTAAAATTTTTCAATCCATAGAATTATTATAATTTTTAACTTTTTTCACAATGACGTCATTTAAAATTTAAACTTTTAATGCTTTATAAGTTAAGGTAAAAGTATTAAATAGGCTGCAGGTAAACGAAATGACAAAATACAGTTGACTTAATTTTTATAGTTAATTTAGTCGACGGAAAGAAGAGAGAAGAATCTAATATGTTTGAAAATGATGACTATGAGAATATCTTGAGAAATAAAAAAATTATGCCTTTTTAAAATTATTTTTTTTATAAGTGTTGCAAAAAAAAATTGTGTAAAGATAACTAAATTTTTGTTTAAAAAATTATTAAATTGTATATAGATTAAAATATTTGATAAAAGTTATTACTAAACTATTCTGAATATTTTATATTATCAAAATCAAATATAAATTTATATAAAAAAAATTAACATTTAATACGGTGAAGTATTTTTAAGTACTTTGCATTGTTGAAAGATATAATAGTTTAAATAATTAATTAAAAACATGCGTTATAAATCAACGTAAAAGTATAATTAGACACGAAATGACAAAATAGATTGACCTTCATGTTTCTTAGTCAATTTAGTTGGCGGAAAAAGAGAACAATCTTATACCTCGGTTGAATATGATGACTTAACTTCTTAAAAAATGTTGTGAAAGTCATGTACATGTTTGTTTGACATAGTCTCAAAAAATTTATAAGATTGACATAGTTAATATTTGAATATGTAATCGTGCACCTGACCCTACAATTTGCTCACCTCGGTCTCTAGACTAATCCTTTCAAAGTTACATTATATATGATTTTGTGTTTTTCACAAGGAATATAACCAACTAAGCTAGCCGAATTTTATGAATGTATGAATGATTAAGTTTTTTACTAAATATTTTGATTCTCCTTAATGCATGCACTATTTATTTGTAATAGCTTTAAATTTAAAGAAAATTTTAAATTAAATAAAATTTTGAATAAAAGAGAGGATTTTGGAAATAGAGATAAAAACCATTGAAAATATGTTTATTTATTACATGGATTAAAGAATTACAAAGAAAATATAATAATTTACGTTTCGGGGCTAAAATGTAATTTCTTAAAAGTTTAGGGGTCAAAATATTAATAAGAAAAATTTGTAAGGACCTCCCTCTAAAATTTAATTTTTGCAGAAAGTTCCCCTGGGATATTTTAGAGCCTCAGCTATCCAAGGAGCTGATAATTTTCGGATTTCTCTCTCCAAATTTTCTCTCTCGAAACTTTGAAACTCTGAAACTTCTCTCTAGAATTCTACCGCTTTCGAACCTCGGATTTCGACACCACCATCGTTAACAGAATCAGAACGAAGAGTTCTACAAATCTATCCAATTGGTTTTTAGAAAATTGGCTGGAGATTGGCCGCAAATCTATCCACCGTAGATCGATCCAGAAAGTGCCGAAACCTTAAGATCTCAAATTTTAGGATCATCCTCCCTTGCACACACCCCCACGCGCTGTATCTCCCTCAGCGAGTGATACCCACGTGCAGCCCCTCTGGTGGCGCGTGCAGTGTGTGGCTCCAACCCCTATTACATTGACTTGCGTTGACCGAGATCCTGAAGGCCAAATTTCACAAATCTGGAGTTATTTTCAAAGTTTTTAGGCCCTTCGAATTCATTTTTGGGGTCTATTTGGCTAGATTTGGACCAAAAACGTGGATTTTGGGATTTTCCAACTTGGAACCCTAACTTTGTGAGTGGATAATTCTTTCTATGACTTGCTCTATACTTTTCTTGATCTTTAAATGTGTAATTGATTATGTTTATAAGTTATTTACACTTTTATATGTTTCTGAAATGAATTAAACTATCTAAATTGTTTATAATCTGGAATATAGTTCAAGAAGAGTATAGTTTTGAAAATGGATTTTTGAACTCATGGTTTATTTGATACTACATGTATTTCTCATTAAATGATTAAGTGAATATTTATGCACGTGGCATTGATTTATAAAGCTATATGATTGCCTCGAGAAAGGGCATGTATATGTGATAAATCCTGATTGAAAAATTTATAACAGATGAACTGTATTGAGACTAAAATTCTGTATTATACTTGTCGTTGTTTTAATTAAAACTCGCAAGTGCACGAATCTATTGAAGTATAGATTAAGTGGTATGCAAGGTCGATCCCACAGAGATTGCCAATTGAGAGAAAATTCTAATTTAGATCCGAAATAAATACTTCTAACCTAGTTGCGCATGTCTTGTTTTGTGAGAGGAATATTGAACAAAGTATGCAAAGAACTAATATGCTGAAATTAAATGAAGATGTATTCAAAATAAAGAAGCATACTAAGGTTAGGGGATCCACTCTTGGTATATCGAATAAAAATAAATTTAACTCTTTTGTTACTCAATTAAAATCTTTACACGAATAAAGTTCTAATCAGATGATATGTTAATTTAAGCTCAACTTTGTTTATACATGAATTATATTTACCTCCTTACTAATAATTAAAACATTCTTGTAAAATGGATTCAAGTATATATTGTGCCAATTGTCATGTTGTCTACAATATATCAAGATTCACACTTTGCAAGATTAAAAATACAAGGATGCAGAAGATAACTTGTAACTAAATTCAAGCGTACATTGTGCCAATCATTATATTGTCTACAATAAATCAAGATTGATTCAAGCATTTATTGTGCCAAATATTGTCTATAATGTATCAAGATTCAAAGTTTACAAGATTTAAAATACAAAGATGCCAAAGATAACTTGTAAATGGAGTCAAGCATAAATTGTGCCAATCATTATATTGTCTACAATAAATCAAGATTGATTCAAGCATTTATTGTGCCAAAGATTGTCTACAATATATCAAAATTCACATTTTACAAGATTAACTTATGCAGAAAATGAAAGGTAGAAAATTAATTAACATAACAAAATAAAATAAAATAAAGTAGGTGGCAAAGCCAACCATGAACAATAAAAATAAGAAGTAGACAGCAAAGCCAGCTATTAAACAAGAAGAAGAAATAGGTGGCTCAGTTAGCCAGTAAAACATAACATAAGAAAAGGAGGAGGTAAATACAACATCAAATATAAACATTAAAATTAAGAGTTAAAATGAATTATTATTTTCATACCAAGAGTTTCACCCTTTCACCTTAGCATTAGGAGATTAGTTCTCCATAATTAAAGCAAGAAAGTAAAATGAAAGATGAAGAAATATGATAATATTACGAAAGAAAATGAAAAATACAAAATGTCTAAAGAGAGAATAACATTACAAGTACGTAGAATTCCAACAAATCTTTCCCAAGCTCTCTCCAAAAGCTCTCCACAAAGCTACTTAGGCCCTCTATTTATAGATACAATTAGGTGTGGTAATTGTCAAAATTGTTAGGTAGGAAGTTGTACAAAGTTGACAATTTGGATTCCATCATGTGCACCGAAATTGATCCTTAAATATCTTCCTGCAATCCATCGAATTTACTGACTCCATCAACACGACAGTTGTAGAAAATTTCATTAGCTTTCCGTCAAGACAAATCGTGGACAAATTGGATAAGTAATTTGTTAGTTATGGTCAAAATACTAGAGCAAAGTTGGGCTGGACTGTAGCAGTAGTCAGATTCTCTTCTAGCCCACTTTTGGCCCTTTTAATGTCTGAATTTTCTGACCACTTGAACATGAAAGTTGTACCCAATTATGTCAGACACATCTACCAAATTGCATACATATTGGAGATGTATTTTTAGAGATATGGCCAAAGTACTGCAGCAAGGTTGGGCTGGATTACAAACAGCAAACATATTCTTAACATTGGGTGCTTTGCCTTGAATCTTTATGTTTTAGTTCTTTTGGAAATGTGATCATAAATCAAGAATAAATTTGTGCATATCTCCATTAGGATGCGTCTCAATAGTCAATATGATAATGCTCCTTACTCAGCCATCCTTAATGAATTTGTTTTATCTACTTAATTTATAGACATCATTCCCAAAGAACCACAATTTAGCTCTGATTCCTCCAATTAAGTCCATTTTCTACTCTTCTCTCCATCTGTAAGAAATACACAAAACTAAAGACAAGTAAGGGAGATTTATGCTTAATTATGGCAAAAAGATAAGATGAAAATATTTAATTTATGAGTATAAAACTCACTCATCAATACTAAAAGCTCTATTTTGAATGATATGGAATATGTGCAAATAATAATTTTTGTGGAGGAATCCTATTAGAAACACTATTTGCTAACAGCAGGTGATGTTAGCCCTGGTGCACATTGATACCTCAACTAGTAGGGGTGGTGTTAGCTTCGTGTGAGGGCCAACACACGGGATATGATATGTGATAAAGAGTGAGATGCCTCCTATATGAGCGAGATGTCAGTTATATTATATGTGAATTGCCTTCCCTTACTTTGTTCTTGGGGAATTGCCCATATTAGAGTCCATTCGCGTGTCCTCTTGAATGGTGATAAGACAAACATTGGCTGAGATGCTAAGTATAGGCAAATCCTATACCAACAAAGTACGGAAAGGATTGAACTCTGATATGGTTGTTCTAATATGGGATCCTCTTAATATTTTTATAAGAAATATTTTTAATGCATATCAATGTTTGATTAATGATCATATGGTATCGTATATGGTTACAGATATATGATATGATTTGAACTGAGAATATTTGAAAATGTAGGTCCTATATGGATATACTTCTAAATTGTAATTTCTGATGTGATAAATTTTAATATATTAGTACATCCAGGTATTGATATGAGAGGTCATAAGAAGTATTATCTACTCATTGAGTTGTCAAACTCACTACACAATGCTTACATTTTTTTTTCAGATAAAGATATAGAGTTTGGTCCTCCTACTATATGATCAGCTAGGTGTCATATTCTCTGGGTGAGCCTACATTGCTTCCAAGGCTCAAAATGTTTAAAATATTTTGTCATTGTAATCTAGAGTATGCTCTGAACACCACAGGCAGGATCTCTACTTCTGTTGTAATATTATTAAGTGTAGTTTTGGCATGTATAATTAACTATACTGGAAACTTGTAAACATATGATATTTTCTTGATATGTGATATTGTGAAGCCGTATGCAAATAAATAAGAGTAAAGTTATCTGTTAGTTGTTATTTGCAATCCATTGAATTGGGGCGTAACATTATTGCTTGAAGCAATTTGTGTGATTTGTGTGATTGCGTGTTTTAAATTTATGTTTTGAATGGCTTGTTAGAATAGACAATATTGAAAGCCGTTGATTTGATTGCTTTAAACTTTTTTTAGCTTTTGAAAAATGAATTTATATTATATTTATGTGTGAATTTAATTCTCTTGTAATTTATATCTTATTTGATAATTTTGAAAAAATTTGGGCACTCAAACCTTGAGCATTTGACTAATTAAATACTTAGAGAATGTTTAAATGATACAAAAAAATTATATATTTATGATCTCCTAAGACTCTAGAACTTATATGATTGTTACTTTAGACGAAATACTAGACTAACACCTCATTTAAAAGATGATTTAGGCAATTTTTGAATCGTTTGAGTCTTTCAAACCTACCTATAATTTTTTATATCCTTACTATTTCCATTTTGAGCCTAATTGAACCTTTTCTTTGATATCCATATTATTAATTGAGCAAAAAATAATAATAATAAAATATCCTTATTTTTACCTTGTTCACTCATGCATGATTATTATTGTAAATTATATTAAGAGCTACATTGTAAAAGGGTGGAGCATGGAATGAGAAGAAGGAAAAAGCTGGAAAAAAAATGATTTTCAAAAAATATATGTGAATGAGGAGAAAATGAGAAAAAAAATTAAAAAAATATGAATGAAGTAATAGAATGAAAAGGGAGCTAAAAATAAGTTAATTTGGAAGAAAATCCCTATAAATTCTAGATGCTCTATAAAATGACGTAGAAAATTATTATGTGTATTTGGGTGACTTGAACCTAATGTAATATACTTTATCCTATCTTAAAACTCAAGCCACAATACAAACTTAAAGAAGCCTTATTGATCCTAGGTGTGGTACTTAGCCTACATTAATGAAGAGTGACATGAAAAATAAATCTATGGAGTTATTAAATTTTAATTATCTAAAGATTTACCCTTAAAGTACTAAGTTGTAATATCCCGTAATTTTTATTTTTAAATAATATTTTACTATAAACAAATATTTTTTAAAAATGATTACGCATATTTCGCTAAAAACAAGTATTCTTTTAATGAAAATAATTATTGTTTTACTTAAAATAATTATATTGGCCTATAATAATTTTTTGTTTTATTTTTAGAAATATTTTTCCTTTTATTATGCATAAAGATATTTATTTTGTAATTTTTTTTATTAAAATTTTATCAAGAAAAGTCATAATGTAAGGGTGCAACTAAAGTTTTGCAATAATATAAATTTTTAGAAATTTTTGGGATGCTTTAGGATGAAAAACGATATTTATATGAATATATATAAAATTAAATAAATAATAATCCTAAATATTGAATTATTGAATAATAATAAATAAATAAAAGAGAAAAGAGAAAACAGGGAGGGGGAGACAGAATCAAGAGAGAGAGTATGCAGAATTTCGATGAATAGTATAAATAGTAATCTCCAAGTTTTCTCTCTAAATCTAGAGTGCCTATTGGCATTCGATCTCCAAACTAAGGGTACAATTGGATTCAGGACGAACAATACTACGATTTTGACCGAACAGTTTTTCAAGTCAGCCGCAAAATTGTCGCAAATCGAAAATAGAAAATCTTAAAAAAAGGTAAGTTCTGAAATTTCTACTTAGAGACCTCAAATTAAAAATCTGATACTATAGATGAATTCAAGAACTAGATAATCCTTAGGATATGAAAATTTTCAGCCATTTAACAATTTTTTGTTCATCGTAAATAGTGATTTTCAGTGGTAAATAGTGATTCAGACCGGTACGAACAATATTTTTGGTTGTGAACAGTGACCAAGCTTCCAAAGTCATTTTCTAGGTATTTGTATCATTCGGACACGTTTTTTAGATCTATTTAGTCAAATGTGGATTGAAAAAGTGCATTTTGGGGCTATCCAATATGGAGCTCTTACCTTGTGAGTAGATGATTCTTTCTATGACTTATCCTATACTCTTCTTGATTTTTAAATGTGTATTTGATTATGTTTATAAGTTATTTACAATTTTATATGTTTCTAAAATATATTAAAATTATCTAAATTGTTTACAATTTGTAATATAGTTCAAGAAGAATATAGTTTTGAAAACTGAATTTCTGAATTCATGGTATATCTGATTTCACATGTATTTCTCATTAAATGATAAAGTGAATATTTATGCACATGGCATTGATTTATAAAGTTATATGATTGTCTCGAGAAATGGCATGTATATGTGATAAACCCTGAATGGATAATTTATGACAGATAATTTGTATTGAAACTAAGATTCTATATTATACTGAAAGCTCTGTTTTGAATGATATAGAATATGTGAATATGATAATTTTGTTGAGAAATCATATTAGAAACAGTATCTGCTAACAACAAGTGAAGTTAACCCTGGTACACATTGATACCTCAGCTAGCAGGAATGATGCTAGCCTCGTGTGAGAGCCAACACACGGGATATAATATTTGATGGAGAGCGGAATGCCTCCTATGTGGGCGAGATACCAGTTATATGAGATGTGATTTGCATTCCCTTGCTTTGTGCTTGGGGAATTGCCCATATTAGAGTCTCTTTGTGTGTCCTCTTGAATGGTGGTAGGGCAAACCTTGACTGAGATGCTAAATATAGGCAAATCCTACACCAACAAAGTACGGAAGGGGTTGAACTCTGATTTGGTGGTTCTAATAAGTGATCCTCCTAATATTTTTATAAGAAATGTTTTTAATGCATATCAAAGTTTGATTAATGATCATATTGTATCATATATGGTTAAAGATATCTGAATGTGATTTGAACTGAGAATATTTGAAAATACGAGTCTCATATGGATGTACTTCTGGACAGTAATTTTTGATGTGATAAATTTTAATAAATGAGTGCATCCATATGTTGATCTGAAAGGTCATAAGAGGTGTTATCTGCTCAATAAGTTGTCAAACTCGCTACACGATATTTATATGTTTTTCAGATGAGGATATATAGTTTGGTCCTTCCCCTTCAGATAGTTGACCAGCTAGATGACATGATCTCTGGGTAAACTGACTTTGTTTCCAAGGCTCGTAGATTTTGATTTATATTATATTTATACTTTAGAGTATGCTCTAAACGTCACAAGTAAGATCCCTGCTTCTGCTGTACTTTGATATTTATAGATTTGATTTATATATTGTGTATACATGGGAATACCTATATGTAAAAGAGTGTATTATATATGTTATGAAAAATATATGTTCGTAAAGTATATGTTTCACGTGCTCTAAAATTAGAGGCGTGACAAGTTGGTATCAAAGCATTAGATTTCCCTGTGGCTATCAGAGCAAAAGATTTTTTAGTAGAACCTTTAATATGGATATGAGTCGAACATATTTATACTTCTGGTATTGTTGAGGGATTCTATAGGGTCTCAATTTTCTTTCTATTCCAAATTTGTTAAATTTCCTAGTATAAGATTGATTGAATATTGTGGCATCTTAACAAGTATCTATAGGTCAATTACTACTTGAAAGTGAAAGGGCTAGGTGTACCAGAGAATTTAAAGAATTGAGATAAATGCCAATTATGATCGTTTCTAAATATGATATCTGTTTTATCCGATTATCTAGATATGGAAGACTTTGATGTGATACTGAGAATGAATAGGTTGGTATCTTGTCATGCCATTTTGGAATGTCACTTTAAGGTGATTAAATTTAATATTCTTTGAGAATCTTCTTTCTCGATACATGGAGACTGTAGTGAGGTAACCAAAAAATCTAATCTCTGCTTTAGCAACCCATAAGTTATTACAAAATTTCCTGATGTGTTCCTTGAGGAATTTTCGGGATTACCCCGAAATGATAAATAGAATTTGGTATTAATTTATTTCTTGGAACTTAATCAGCGTCTATATTCTCATATAGAATGGCACCCACTGAACTTAAGGAACTGAAAAAGAATTAGTTACAAGACGTGTTAAACAAGGGCTTTAAATGCCCTAGTATTTTTTCATGGAGTGCTCCAATTCTATCTGTAAAAAAAAATTGGATCGCTGCGATTATGCGTAGATTATAGACAGTTAAATAAGACGACAGTGTGGAATAAATACTCATTACCTCATATAGATGATCTGTTTGACCAGCTACATGGTACTCAACGTTTTTCAAAAATTGAATTGATTTGAGATATGGATATCATTAATTAAGGATAAGGGAAGAGGATATTTCAAAAAAATTACTTTTAAGACTTGGTGTGGACATTATAGGTTCTTAATGATGACATTTGGATTGACAAATGCCTCAGCTGCATTCATAGATTTAATGAATAGTAATTAAGTCATCATTGAATCAATTTGTTATTATATATATTGATGATATACTAGAATATTCTAAGAGTTCAAAAGATCATAAGCAACATTTAAAAATAGTTTTATAAACTATAAGGGAGTATGTTTAGCAAGGATGGTGTCCAAATAGACTCTAAGAAAGTAAAAGTAATACATCAATGGTTACATTCTACTACAATTAAAGATGAAGATCCAAGTTCAATATGCTTTCTGCGGTTGTCTATTGTCCATTCTATTTGAGCTGTAATTAGATCAGGTACATGAACATATGTTTGTAAAGCATCAATCAACTCTTTAGCATTTGAAGCTGAGATGAGAATTCATCATGCTGAGTGTGAGATGAACTTTTGTTCTACAGTTTGATCAAGAAAAGACAACATACCATCAAAAAAATGGTTAACATTTAACAAACCTATCGGTTTGTGATGCACATTTAGTTATGTCCAAGAGACTATTTGGAAAATCTCTTCTAAAGTACAAAAATCACCTGGTAAAGCAATGAAGGCATCAACATTGTTCATCATTCTAACCATGCGGTCATACATGGAAGCTACCTTAAATTCTTCCCCAATTGTCTTCCCTATGATGTTGGATGCAGCTAGAGCTGTAGGAATAATACCTAGAACTTGATATCCTCCTGCATGTGCAGTTGTAGACACGCACCCCATTAACCCACGGTTACCTCCACCATAGATTAAATAAATATTTCTCCTAGCCAGCACCATGTCCAAATTTTGTACTATTTTTACATACTCTTCATCTTTTCTAGAATTAGAACCACAAAAGACACAAATATTTTGAAACTGACAGAATGCGGTTCCTTCCATAACTACACTCACCCTAACTTTGAGTATGAAGGTAAATATATTAATGTGTACATTTATAGAACTTAGAGAAGTGTATACTTACAATAGCTATGCGAATAGGCTGGACATAATTAGAACAACTATATGAGTGATTGGTAGATATCAGCTAAATTGAAGGTGAAAATTTCAAAAAAATGACGGCAAGCATGTATATGTACAGTTGTTGTGATCGTGGTTTATAATAAGCACATAAAGAGAATAAGGTTAAGATATCACTAGAAATTTGTCTTTTCCTTGTTGTCCTTGATGAAGTATTGATGTCTTGATTATTGTAGAAAAGTTGTACATGATAGGCGTAATTGTAAAAAAAAGAGAGTGAAAAATGCAAACAAGTTAATTGTTGAAGAGGGACAATCAAATAGTTTATTTTGATTTTCCAATGTTCTTGCCAGTCGACTATCAATATTATTAAATCGACTAACTATTTTGAAATTTTTTAATTTAGATTGATTTATTTTACAATTGATTGATTACATCTATTCTGAAACAATCAACTACATCCTACCAGTTAACTATGTATTCTTTATTTTTTACAGACTTTTATAAGTTTAGAAATGTTTCTTTTCCATCGAATATCAACAGTTTTAAAGTAGATTTTGGCACATATATATAAAACTTGCGGCCATCGATTTTTGCCAAAATAACAGCTAGATTTTGTTTATAGATTTTTAAGAATTATGGCTACCGATTTTAATTTTCTTTCAATACTTTGTTCAAATTTTTGACTTTCTATTTTGGCATCGTTCTCTATTATGCATTTCGTCTGTTCTACTGCATTCTCCCTTATTAATGTTTGGCATTAAATGTAAAGTTTTTTTCTCTCATTACAAGAAAAGTTAATTTATTTTCTTTGAAACTCAGTTACTATGGTGTCCAAGTGGTTAGTAGATTAAAGTAATAAAAAGTTTGAAAAGAATAGATGGATGATGGACTTATGGTGCTTTGACGAATGTAATCCAAAGAATTAGTGGTGTTGAAAATTTTGAGAAATAAAATATGGGAAGTAGGATTTAAATTAATCTTTGAACTCTTAATTTGGAAATATGGAGAATATTTTGAGGACCATGTCCAAAAATAATGTAAATGATCAAGATATTTGTGTTAAGGGTTTATAGCATGCTAAATTGAGTCTAGTATCTAGGATGTGAAAAATGGTTGAAAAAGGAGATTTCAGAAGAAGCCATAGATTGTGAATATGGATAATCTTACGGCAATAAGGATATATTAGGATCTAAAAGAATTGTATTAGCATAATAGTAAAAAGAGTATACAAGTAATATTTCTTTCGTTGTTCGGTGTGTCAACAAGTAAAAATTGAATATTTTGTTTCAGGAGAGCTATTCAGGAAGCCTAAAGATCTTTGTTAGATTATAGTATGGCTGATAGTAAATCTAAATTATGTGTTTATGCAATAGAATTTATGCTTAAGTTATCTTTATATAATTTTGGTGAAAATTTGGAGTAATCATTTATCCTTAGTTGAACTTGCCAATATCAGTAATTATCAGGCCAACATACAAATGGCACCATTTGAAGTTTTACATTAAACATCCTAAGACTCCTAATAGGTGGATGAGTTGAATAAGGTTAAGTTTTTGGAATCTAATTTGGAATATCATGCAATAGATAGAATATGACTAACCTAAGTTAAATATGCTAGTTTAGAGAGCATGCTTCAAGCATATGTTTTCGAGTTTAGTGGAAGATTCCTTAACATAATTTGTATATAATAAAGTGTTATTGGATGCTTTAAAGCCTTATGTAAGAGTTATTACAAATTTTCTGTTAGATGACTCAGTGGAGTCAGACTTATGATAAGCTATCGTCGATAAAATGAAATTGATTAGAAAAATATATACAAGAAACTCAATATAGGCCAAAAGTCTATAAGGACCATGAATGTTGAGCACTAGAAATTATCAATTGGTGACCAAATATTCTTGAAGGACTCATAAATGAAAGAAGTAATGAGGTTTGGAAAGAAGAAAAAAGTTAAACTCTAATATATAGACTCTTTTGAAAACTTAAACAAAGTAGGCATAGTAGTACATTGCCTAACTTTGCCATCAATATTAGGAGATGTCGATATAGTCTTTCTTGCATTAATGTTAAGGAAGTACTTATTAGATTCTTCTCATGTTATCGGATTTCAAGAAATTCAATTGAACATAAACTTAACTTAATTATGAGGAAAAACCGATGTCTATTATTGATCGACAAGTGAATAATTTATTGTTGAAGGAAATCCTTATAGTTAAGATTATATGACAAAATCAAACAAGTGAAGAGATTTCTGAGAAAGTAAAAATGATATACAAAAAAAATCCCCAATTATTTGAGTAATAAGGTTGGTAACTCCGAATTATACCTTGATTTCATTCCCTACATGTGGTAGGATAGGTTGAAATTTAAGGACCGAATTTCTTAAGGGGGAACAATGTAATAACCAGTAATTTTTATTTTTAAATATTTTACTATAAACAAGTATTATTTTTTTAAAAAAAATGATTATACATGTTTCGCTAAAAGCAAGTATACTTTTAATTAAAATAATTATTGTTTTGCTTAAAATAATTATATTGGCCTATAATAAATTTTTATTTTATTTTTAGAAATATTTTTCCTTTTATTATGCATAAAGATATTTATTTTGTAATTTGTTTTATTAAAATTTTATCAAGAAAATTCATGATGTAAGGGTGCAACTAAATTTTTGCAATAATATAAATTTTTAGAAATTTTTGGGATGCTTTAGGATGAAAAATGATATTTATATGAATATATATATATAATAAAATAAATAATAATCCTAAATATTTAATTATTAAATAATAAATAAATAAATAAATAAAAAGAGAAAAAAGAAAACGAGGAGAGAGAGACGGAATCGTGAGAGAGTCTGTAGAATTTCGATGAATAGTATGAATAATATGAATAGTTTTATCTCTAAATCTGGAGTGTCTATTGGCTTCCTATCTTCAAATTAAGGGCACCATTGGATTCAAGACGGATAATACTACGATTTTGACCAAACAATTTTTCAAATCAGCTGCAGAATCACCGCAGATCGGAAGTAGAAAATCTTAGAAAAAAGGTAAGTTCTGAAACTTCTACTTAGAGATCTCAAATTAAAAATCTGACACTGTAGATGGATTCAAGAACTAGATAATCCTTAAAATATAAAATTTGACAACTTTTTGTTCATTGTAAATAGTGATTTTCGACGGTGAATAGTATTTTTCCAGTTGTGAATAGTGATTTCGGCTGGCATGAATAGTTTTTTCCTGCTGTGAACAGTGATCAAGCTCCCGGAGTTATTTCCTAAGTTTTTGGACCCTCCGAACACTTTTTTGAGGTCTATTTAGTCAAATGTGGATTGAAAAAATGCATTTTGGGACTGTCCAATCTGGAGTCCTTACCCTGTTAGTAGATGATTCTTTCTATGACTTGCCCTATACCCTTCTTGGTCTTTAAACGTGTATTTGATTATTTTTATAAGTTATTTACACTTTTATATGTTTTGAAATGTATTAATTATCTGAATTGCTTACAATTTGGAATATAGTTTAGGAAGAGTATAGTTTTGAAAACTGGATTTCTAAACTCATGGTATATTTGATTTCACATGTATTTCTCATTAAATGATAAAGTGAATATTTTTGCACATGACATTGGTTTGTAAAGCTAAATGATTGCCTCAAAAAAGGGCATATATATGTGATAAATTCTGAATGGGTAATTTATGGCAGATGATCTGTATTGAGACTGAGATTCTATATTATACCGAAAGCTTTGTTTTGAATGAAATGAAATATGTGAATATGATAATTTTGTGGAGGAATCTTATTAGAAACACTGTCTGCTAACAGCAGGTGATGTTAGCTCTAGTGCACCTTGATACCTCAGCTAGCAGGGGTGGTGCTAGCCTTGTGTGAAGGCCAACACACGAGATATAATATGTGATAAAGAAAAAGATGCCTCTTATCTGGGCGAGATGCCAGTTATATGATATGTGAATTGCTTTTCCTTGCTTTGTGCTTAGGGAATTGCCCATATTAGAGTCTCTTCGTGTGTCCTCTTGAATGGTGGTAGAGCAAACCTTGACTGAGATGTAAGTATAGGCAAATCTTACACTAACAAAGTACGGAAGGGGTTGAACTCTGATATGGTGGTTCTGATAAGGGATCCTCCTAATACTTTTATAAAAAATGTTTTTAATGCATATCAAAGTTTGATTAATGATCATATTGTATCATATATGGTTACAGATATCTAATGTGATTTGAACTGAGAATATTTGAAAATGCGGATCCCATATAGATGTACTTTTGAACTGTAGTTTCTGATGTGATAAATTTTAATAAATGAGTGCTTCCATATGTTGATCTGAGAGGTCATAGGAGGTGTTATCTATTCACTGAGTTTTCAAACTCACTACACGATATTTATATATTTTTCAGATAAGAATATAGAGTTTGGTTCTTCCCCTTCAGATAGTTGACTAGCTAGACGACATGATCTCTGGGTGATCCTACTTTGTTTCCAAAGCTCGTAGATTTTGATTTATATTGTACTTGTATTTTAGAGTATGCTCTGAACGCCACAGGCAAGATCTCCGCTTCTGTTGTACTTTGATGTTTATAGATTTGATTTATATATTGTGTATACATGGGAATACCTATATGTAAAAGAGTGTATTACACATGTTATGAAAAATATATGTTCGTAAAATATATGTTTCACGTGCTCTAAAATTAGGAGCGTGACATAAGTTGCAAAAAGTCAAATAAGTATAAGAAATTAAGTGTCACAAAGTTATTCACACACACACTCAGCATTCAAAATGGTGAAATATAAATCACATTTGAATTGAGTTTATACATTATTATAATTTTTAAAATTTTTCTTGAGTTACAAATTCTATAAATCTCTAGGCAACAAACTTAGTAAGCCAAAACAACTTGACATTCAATGCATAGTTTAGGATTTTTAGTATTATCATTTTGCTTAAGGATAAGCAAAAAGTTAAATTTGGGGATATTTGATAAGTAAGTTTTAAACTCATAAGCTAATTCTCTTTATCTTAGAATTTTGTGTGTTTTTAGTAATTTATGTATAACAGTTTGTTTATTTTGTAGATAGAAAGAAGATAAAAAATTAGATAAAATAAAGGAAAAAAATCTAGAATTATAGATTTTAGACAACTTCAATGTTGCTTCACTAATTCAGACATATCTCTTTCATCCAAATTTAAATTGAGATGATTCAAGCAGCTATAGAAAGATAAGAAAAATATCTACAACTTTTATGTTATGAATTTTGAGAGATTTGACATTGAGACGCTGGATATTGGTGTCATAATCCGAAGATGATAATATAATTTTTGAATAAAAGAAATAAAAAAAATAAAGAAGATAGAGTTTGAGTTGGATTGAAATATTTTTTATTTTAAAAGAGTTTGAATTGAAAGATCTTTTAAAAAAAGAGTTTGAATAGGATGGTTATATCCTTTTACAACTTTAAAAAGGGACCTGGGACAATCAAAATTAACAATTCTGGAGAGACAAAAGGCAGTGAATACGATCCCTGACTTGGAAGAGAAAGATCAAAGCTCTAAATCAATCACCAATTATCTCTTTGATCCCTTTATGTTATATCATATATGTTTTATTTTCATTTTGAGATAATTTTGTATTCAGACATGAATTAGTTTTTTTTAAGATTACAGTGTAACGTAATTATGAACCCTTGTATTTTCTTATAAATTTAATGAATATATTATTTTCTTAATTGAGTTACTATACTATGCTTAAAGCCTCTAATTTATTAACCACTAATTAGATGATAGGTTAATTATAATGAGATCTAGAAAAGATTTATGTGTCTAGTTCATTGTATAAGTAATCATAGATTATATTAAAGATAGATATATACTTGATACACATGAAATATATATTCGTTTTAGTGCAAGCATACACTACCACTGTCAAGTGATAAATTATAAGAGTACGAGTATCATTCCCACAATGATTGTGATTATTAATAACACTCCTTATATCAATTCCAACTCTAGCTAAATAATGCAAAATTAATTTTATGAGTGATAGGAAAATAAAATAAAAATAGAAAAAATAGTAGTAAGTGAGTTTTATGAAAAAAAAAATGTAATTAATCAAAGCTTTAGGGTTTCTGATTTTACCTTGATTAATCTCCCTTGCAATTCCAATCTTTTTTAAAAAAAATTATAATCTAATTGACAGTTGAGATATTCTAAACAATCTACTGGCCTATCTCAAGATCTAACAAAAAAACATTTCAAAGGCTAACACACTATGTCTCTATATGAATTATAACAAGCAAATATTCATTAAGATTTGTAGTTTATCTTTTTTGAAATAGTATATAAAGAAATTTAAGGAGGATTTAAAGTTGTTACACTGATATTTCTGTTATTCATCTTATGTATATTATAAGAATTTTTTGGGTTTTGATCTTTTTATGTTATTTTGTATATTTGAACTCTAAGCTTAATACTTAACGCTGCAATAGGGTTGGTGATAGTTTGGTTTTGAACCTTCAGACACATAGCCCACACAACATGACCGAAATTTATATAAATTTGATTGAACCCGGCTTGCTTGGGTAACCCGAGTCCGTGGTTGGGTATGGGTACTGTTCAATTGGGATGAGTTTATATCTCAATTTGACCGAACCCCGATCCAGGCTCACCCCTCATCACTATTGAAAAAGAGACTTTCAATGACCATTACTAAGGTTCAACACTAGAGTGCTTTCAATGGTAACTTTTTTCTGTGGCCACAAAAAGTTGTTACTAAAAATTATTTTTCTTGTAATAAAATGATTAAGTCTTATATAGTACAAACAAAGATAGAAATTAAACAAATAGATTCATAATTTTGATTTTGCATAGTTAACGCTGTATGCTATTCCTTCCTTCTTCATGTCTTGCTCTATTTCTTCAAAAACATTCAATACTGCCTTATATGGTAACTTCATGTATTCTGGAAGATCATCCAAGGCAAATATCTTATCTGAAAATTATTTAAAAGTTTAATTTGAAAAAATAAAATAAAATAGATATAAAATTTAAGGGAGATGCTACATTTTTTGACCCCTGATCTTTACCTCTAATTTATTAATTTACAATTATTCTCCTAATTTATATGTCTCATTATATGTTATCTCTTTTAACTGTAACCATGAAAAATTACCATCATATTCTTCCCGAAAAGCAGAGTATAAAATGGGTATTAAAAAATGCAGAGATATTTTGATAATTTCATATAAATATAGTTAAAGTTGATATCTAATTTAAACATATATATAGAAAGGTGCAATAGAACCCATATATTAAAGGGTCAATTACCAAAATTAATAAATTAAAAGAGAAATTGTAATTAGATACAAAAATCAGCATAAAAAGGTATAATTTATCCTAAATTTTGTGATTTTATACCACTCAATTACCTTTACTAAAAAAATTTAATTCGTCAATGGTTTCTTATGCGTCATTAGTATGGTCATTGATTGATAACAGGGCAGCACCTTTAGTCATTATCTTTCTGGTCGGAGAGCAGTGAGGCTCAAAATAGACCCCTCGAATAAAAAATTAAGCTTCCACAATCCTGCCTCTAGCATAAGATAGATTTCTGGGGATATCCAAATTGTTCCACCACCTAACCACAAAAACCAATAAAATTTGAAGGGCAACCTTTTACATTACATAAAATCTACCGTTTTGCTATGTAAAAAGTCAATAAAATTTTAACAAATTTTTATGATGGGTAGGCAAAATCAATTTTGAAGATACACTTAAACATGTTAAATATAGGCTCCACTAAAATATATACTTGACATGCTTATATATATATCTTTATAATTGACTTGATTTATCTATCTTTATATATCAAGGTTATTTAAGAATTTTCTTTAAAGTGGGTGTTAATTGCAAGTGGTAGGACTCACTTACAAGCCAAATATAATGAATTTCTATTAATTAACTCTTTGTAGAACCAGATGGCGCAAAGAGTATATATAAGAATTTCTCACATTTGACATGGTTTTCTATTTTTTTTTTTTTTAAAAAAAAGGTTCAAAAAATTACTTGCAAATGTTTCCAGCTTCCTTTTGCTGCGGTTCTTGCAGCATATTGAAATCTAAGGCTAATTCTGCTGACTAAGGCTAACCAACTATAACTAACTAACACTAACTAATCTAACTGGCTTGCTAACAAAATACAACCATAATTTAACTATCTACACCTAACCACAGCAGTAGAATTATACTACAGCAAGTGCAACATAGCAGCAGTGTGTAGCACTTCAGTTGTACGCACTCCAATAATATTACATGATTTTGTATTCCCACAAAGAACATAACTGAGCACAAGCTAGCTAATATTTTGAATATTTTACATATCTTAGTCAGTGGATCACACTAAAATATGTTACACATTTTATTTTTCATACTTATAATTAAAGCCTTAGTTATGAGACATATAAGACTTGAAGCAAAACCAAGTTGTTGCTCATATTGGTACAGGATCCACAAGCAGAGCTACAATGGAATCCTTCATTAATCCTCCAGCATTAGTGTAGTTATCTGCATCTTTGTAAAACACATCCATAAAACGAGCGAGGTTGAGAACTCGCATAAGAAAAGGCATTGGCACTTTGGTTGGTCTAAGGCATTCCTCGTTTATATCCTTCCATGCATTCCTAACAAGCTTACCCAATTCATTAATGGCTTCTTCCCTTGACACTCCATTATCCTTCATATAGCATTCCACGAGTGAGGCTACGTGTCCTCTTTCCTGTTCAAACTGAATAAGAGGCAGGATTTTAAAAACAAAATGAAGAAAAAATATCGAAGAATTCGACATTTAAAAAATTTAGAAGACAAATAAGTTGTAAATCTAACTTCAAAGAAAGGCATACATCGATTAGTAGTAGTAGAATAGTACAACCAAAATGGAGTGGCTTGTTTAACTTGTCAATTAGAACTTGAACATTTACACCCCTTCAAATACAAGCCGACCCATTTAACCCATGAAGTAAAATGAGTTGGTGCAGACCGACTAACTTGTGAAATAATAAATAAATTAAAATGGGTTAGCTAGTTGGGCAGTCTATTTAAACAAAAATTTTAAATTTTTTTTAAATTATATCATATTATTTTATTAATATATACACACGATATAAATGTGTTTGTACTTCTTTTTGATAAAAAAATTTTAAATTTTTCAACACAGATATTTTTCATGAAAATTTTTTTATATGAAATAGGCTGACCCGACTGCCTGCCTGCATTGGTGGATATATATGGGCTTAAAAAGTTGGCCCGTTTAATAAACAATCCAGTCTATTCATGGGTGGCCCATGACAAATTAACCCACTTAACAATGCTAGCAAGGCAATGGATGCATATAAAAAAAGAATTACTAGCCAACATCAAACCAAAAATATATATTTTTGTACATACCTCATTGGAGACAATGTCATCCATGACCCTGCAAATAACTGAGGAAGCTTTAAAAATTTTGGGGCTATTTTCTGCCCATTTGAAGATGTCCTCAGTGACTATGTCTCCCATGCCAATGAAAGAAGTTGTTGAGAGCAATGGGTAACCACATGATATTGTTGATATGCTAAGATACTCTTCTGTTGTTGGTTCATATTTGCTGTTGAACCATCTGGCCTCAGTCATGTAAGTTTGCACCATCTTTTTCAACTGGCATTAATTTCAAAGTTTCTAAGGTCAGTAAGCTATGATCTAGTTTTGTTTTGTACATATAAACACAACTTTTTGGCAAATGTAAACATTCTTTATTAATACAGACACAAATTTATGAGTTTTATTACAGATTCTTCAGTTTGATACATTTAAGGGTTTGTTTGATTTGCTTGTTCCTTATTTTTATTTTCACTCAAAACAAGTAACATGATTAAAAATGTTCAATAGTGTTCGGAATAAAATATTGTTTCCAATAAGGTAAAAACAAAAAAGGTCCAAAACACATTTTCAGTGTTTCTAAAAAAGAACTAGTTGCATTATTTTTTGTAATTTTAAAAGAGATTCTATCATAGATATTATTAAAGAAAATAAATCATTTAAGGGTTTGTTTGATTTGCTTGTTTCTTATTTTTATTTTCACTAAAAACAAGAAACATGACTAAAAATGTGTTTTTTTAGGACAAAATATTTTTTTTCAAATAAGAAAAAAATAGAAAATGTCTAAAACACATTTTCAACGTTTCTCAAAAAATGACTGGTGATATTATTTTTTGTAATTATAAAGAGATTCTATCATAATTATTAAAGATTAAACTCGAAAAGTAATTAATATTTATAATTATTTAAGTAAATTTGATTCAAGAATAAAGATAAACAAATTTTTAACTTTACAAAACAAAAATATTTTCTAAATAATGAAAATTTGAAAATTAAAATAAATATAAAGAAATAAAAATAAAAAATATTTTAATAACTACAAAATAGTTATCATTTTAAAAAACAACAGAATAAATAAACAATAGCCAAATTTATTTGAGAAATTATGAAATTTATGCTTCTGCCATCAATCAAAATTTGGTATATGTTAATGCGGATAATATAATTGATAAAGAAAGTATTGAATGCATGGGAGCAGAATCATACTTCTTTTTTGGTATAGTCAACACTGTATTCTCTTCCTTCCTTCCTCATGTCTTTTTCTATTTCTTCAAAAGCATTCAACAATGCCTTATAAGTCAACTTCATGTATTCTGGGAGATCATCCAAACAGCAAGGATCCCACCTGAAAATCATTAAATAATTTATATTTTTCCATCATTTTCACACACTGGAAAAAGAATAAAATAGGGATCATTTTAATGTGCTAAAAACCTCTCAATTGCGTCAGTGAAAATTCCCAGTTCGTCGAGCCTTCCATATGCATCGTATGTATCATCAACTATTGATATTATGGCCATTACTTTATTCGTTATCCTTCTGGCTAGAGAGTAGTGAGGCTCAAAATATACCCCTAGAATCCAAAAGCAACATTCCACAATCCTATCTCTTACATAAGATAGATTTCTTGGGACATCAAAATCTTGGATCCACCACCTAAATACCAAAACCAATGGCAATCAATGACAATAGTTTTTTTGATAAACTAAAAAATTTCAAAGACAAATAATCTATTCTACATTCTGGACAGGGCACACCACGATTAATTGGGGGATACTTTATACCAAGTTTTAGATTTATTTCTTTCTTCGTTTCTATTTTTATATATCTTTTATATTTTTTGTAGGAAAAAGTATGTGATTCAAGAACTTACTTGGAAATATTGCCAAATTCCTTTTGATGAAGTTTTTGCAGCATATTGAAATCCAATTTTGCTAACTTGAGCAGAACTTCATTATGAGAAGGATCTTGTTGATAGATAGAAATGTAGTATCGTGCCTCTAACCTAGGCAATCCCCTGTGGAGTGATTGCCTTAAGCTATGATGGACTTGTGATGCAAGAAGTGGGCTGCATTGAGTGGTGATAGACTGAAGGTGAGTGGAAGTGAAAGCAAGTGCGTCATCTAAAATGTCTTCTCCGTGAACACTCAGATGTGCAGCTTCATACAAGCTTAACATTCCTTCAACATCGCTGATAAGTGCTTCGCTAAAGTTTCCTTCCTCATCCTTGAGCTTGCTAAACACATCTGTTGGTGGTATATACAAAAGCCACAGAATTCAATGGCAAGTATATCAACAAATAAATAATAATATTACAAATGAAGAGTAAATAAAAATATTTAAAGAGCCAATTTTCATAATATTTATACTCGAGGCAATCTAATATCGGCTTAGTTTATATAGATTCATGAATCAGTGCTTGTTATATATAATTGAAGGAGTTCTATCATATTAAATTTGTAATTTTATTTTTATTTTTTGTTCTCATTTATTCATGGCTGATGCAGTAAGTAAACCTATCAAATAAAAAAAACAAAGGTTGAATGCTTATTTATATATGTTTAATTATGACATGGTAGGCTAAGTCATTTTTTATTTTATTTTTTTATCTCCTTGACAGAGATGTGTAGCAAAAATGAATTGAAGGAGCAACAACACAAAAAGCATACAATCTTCAAGAGCTAGTCATGAGGCATCTAATTTAGTTAAAAAAAATTATGTTCTTTTCATGTATGTTTTGTTGAAAAAGTAAATATTTGTTCCAAACACTTCGGTGTCATTATAATATTTATTTTGAAATATTTTTTAAAATAATTTTCTTTTGGGATATCTATATTGAAAAAATAACAGTTCATCATTTTGCTAGACTTTACAAATGAATTTGGACCTAGAATGAGAGCTAAATTAGAGAGAATTGTTGAAATAGGCTGGTCTGCCTTTGGCGACACTCTAAAGGATATTTTTAATTTTTTTTAATCCTCAAATGGTTATTACAGTAACTGAAGCTGGAAAAAATATCTTCTATCCTTAGGTGAAAAATAAAACTATATTGTACCTTAATGATGGTCAAAACTGACGTTAAAGTTTGACTTTAATGTCAGTTGTGATACTAAATACTACTTGGCGCGGTCGAAACCAACACCAAGTACTACTTTTTTGGTAGTATAAAAATAAATAAATTAAATCAATTATGAAAAAATGTGTAAACATGTTCTCCACTAGAAAACATATATGACATATAATCTGTTAATTTGTTAATATTGGCTTGATCTAATTATATTTGATAGAACATGATTTACCTTAGAGTTTTTGGTGATTCAACCAAATTAAACAAGGCAATTGAAATATATATAGTTAAGGATGTGTGGTGGCATACCAGGTGAAATGGGATATCCATGTTGCCTTAATAACCTAAAAAGTAGAGCAAGAGAATGGAGGTCTTCATAAGTGTGAGTTATTTTATCATTTTCAATGTAATTCTCATGAATTTTCTCCAACACTTGATCAATCTCACTCTCAAAATGGTAGGACACGCCCAAACGTTGGATTGAATCAATCAATTTAACTTTTGTCAAGGGCCTCTCACTCGTGGGAAGAAGCATCTTCCTCACTTCTTCTTTTAGTATTTCAATGTGTTTTCTCATTTCATCATCAACATCCTGCAAAAAGTACTTAAAGGTATTATTGATACAATGTTCAGAAATTTTATAAAACTAAGATAACTCAGGTAAATGTTTCAAAGGTTCGCTATTAGGGCATAAAATATAGAATTTATTGGTGATAGCCCCAAGAATCCAAGACTATCATAGTGAGAGTCACCTAATTTGAGCATTCAAAAATTAATTAAGAAGAAGCAATTTAAGAAATGACTATATAGTACCCAAAGAGTCTAGACCCATCAGAGTGAAAGTCATGTTAGGTCACTGTTATACTTAAAATAGTACTGAAGTCTTGAGACTGAAGTCATAATGTAGAGTTTATGCAAAGCAAATAAATATAAATTATATGTACACCTGACTAATGACTATAACTACTCTATAGGGGATGTAATAATATAATAGATTTTACATGATAGAGTAGTTTATTCAACTTATTTTTTGTGTGAAAAGAGTTAAGTTTTATTTTTATCCTCTTAAATTTGTACAACCTTTACACTCTCTTTTACATGCATTATTTTATTATAATTGTAATTTATATCATTTATTATTTAATATTAAATCACTGTTAAATGAATAAGTATGAAAGAAAGTGCAATTAAAAATGATATTGAAAATCCCTTAAAAGAACTTTCAAGGTTCAACATATCAATACTACTCTTTTGCAATAAATTGAACGAGATAGTATATTTTACATAAAATTTAAAATCCTATTCCTTTAAAAACTGATAAAAATTATATCAATAAACTAGAAGAGATATCACAATATTGAGTTGCATATAATTAATCATATAATACCGTAGATTCTGAAGCATACTGAAGAAACGTGTTCCCCCAAATGGAAGGATGAAAATTGGCACAATTTCGCGTCAAGTCAGAAGGCGCTACAACAGCCATGGCTTGCTTGCTATTTTGAGTTGCCTCTCTCCTTTAATGGGTTTAATTTAGTTGTATAAATGTGTGGTGTATTTCCATATATTTATAGAGCATTTCATCCTTTGATTTTTCTTCCGCAGAGGTCGCTGAGCATCCGCAGATAAAAGATGGACTGACAATATTCACAACTCGTGCTAATTAATTTGAGACGTGACAAATTAATATTCATGAATTATAATATGACTTGTGGTAGGAAAATTTCAATATTTGAAGAAGATTAATTTTATATTCAAAAGAATTAAATTATAATATGTATTTGTAAAGCGTCCAATTTTAATTTATTTTACTTGTACTATTTTATTATAAAAAATAACTTACATTATTTAATATTTTTAGTAAATCAATACTAATATATATATATATATTAAAAAAGGTGAAAATAATAGTGTAAAAATATTATTTCTTTAAATGAATAAGTTGTGTGTTTAAATTTTAGATTTTTGCAATAGATATATATTCTTACTTTAATAAAATTTATAATAGAGAAAACATTAGACATATGGATTATTTGTATGACTATTAATGTGGAGCGTGCTGATTAACACGAATTGCGAGTACATTGACTCAAAAGGACTCGAATTTTCTTCCGTTAAATTTCATAGGACGGACCCTATTTCTTTTTTCATAAAAAAAATAACAAAGGTAAAATTTAGATGTAATTTTTTATGTGTTTCTTCTCATGTTTTTTAAATAAAACTATGACACTTGAATTTTGGGTTAAAGCAACAACAGACATCGTTTACTTTCTGAGGATAGCTATTTGCTTCTCCTAAAGTCTTCAACCGATATCGTTGGCTTTTCTGAGTTGCTTATAAAAAGGGTGGCACGTACCTTATTTGCCAGACTTGGCTAATTAAATAGCGCCTCTTTTAAAGGTCTTCAACTGAAGAATTGTCACACCCGTAATTTAAAGGAATGTGATAGTCATGAGTAACATATGATTTTTACGTTATTCTATTGCATACTTACTTCAAGTATATCATATATCAGGATTAATAACACACATTTACAAGTTCTTCAATATAACTAAATATACAGGCCATGTCTTTATACACATATTATAGCAGAAACAGGAATCCTGTCTGTGATGTTCAGAGCATACTCTAGAGTACAAGTACAAAATAATTTAAATATTGTGAGCCTTGAAAGAAACGTAGGCTCACCCAGATAATATGACACCTAGTTGATCACATAGCAGCAAGACCAAACTCTGTATCTTTATCTGAAAAAAAATGTAAGTATTGTGTAGTGAGTTTGACAACTCAGTGAGCAGATAATACTTCTTATGACCTCTTAGGTCAACATATGGATGTACAAATAATTCAAATTTTATGACATAGAAAATTACAGTTCAGAAGTACATCCATATAGGACCCGTATTTCAAATATTCTCGGTTCAAATCACATTCATATATATCCGAAATTATATTCAATACGGTATGATCATTATTCAAATATTGCTATGCATTAAAATATTTCACATGAAAATATTAGGAGGATCCCATATCAGAACCACCATATCAGAGTTAAACTCTTCTGTTCTTTGTTGGTGTAGGATTTGTTTAAACTCAGCATCTCAACCAAGGTTTGCTCTACTACCATTCAAGAGAACACGCGAAGAGACTCTAATATGGGCAATTTTCTAAGCACACAGCAAGGAAGGGTAAATCACATATTATATAGTTGGTATCTCGCTCAAATAGGAGGCATCCCGCTCTCCTTCACATATCATATCCCATGTATTAGCCGACACATGAAGTTAGCACTACCCTTGCTAGTTGAGGTGTCAAGGTGCACTAAAGTTAACATCACCTGCTGTTAGCAAGCAGCGTTTTCAATAGAATTCCTCCACAAAAATCATATTTGCACATATGTTATATCGTTCAAAACAGAAGTTTCAGTATAATTTAAAATTTTCAATTTTAGTACAATTCTTCTGTCAGAAATTTCTCAATTAGGGTAATCACATATACATAACCTTTTCAAAGGTAATCATATAGCTTTACATATCAATGCCACGTGCACAATATATTTCCTTTATTATATGATGAGAAATACATTTAAAATCACATATTCAATTAATTCAACAATCCATTTTCAAAATCAGACTCTTTTTGAACTATAGGCCACATTGTAAACAAATAAGATAATTTAATCAATTTCAAAGACATATAAAATTATAAATAACTTATAAATAGAATCAATTATATATTTTAAGTTCAAGAAGAGCATAAGATAAATCATAAAAAAAATTATCTACTCATAAGGTAAGACTTCAAGTTAGACAGCCCCAAAATACACTTTTTTTAATTTCAATTTGATCAAATATACTTTAAAAATGAGTCTGGGGGGGTTTAAAAACCTAAAAAATGACTCTGAAATCGCGAAATTTGACTTCCAGGAGTTTGGTCAACTGATGACTATTCATGGTTGAAAAATACTATTTACTGTCGGAATTACTATTTATACCGACCGGATTTACTATTTACGATGAACAAAAAGTTGTCAGATAGCCAAAAAATTTCATATTTTAAATTTTATCTATTTCCTGAATCCATCTATAGTATTAGATTTTTAATTTGAGGTATCTAAATAAAAGTTTCAAAGTTTATCTTTTTGTAAGATTTTCTACTTCCAATTTGTGACGATTTTGCGGCTAATTTGAAAAATTGTTTAGTCAAAATCATAGTACTCTTCGTCGTGAATCCAATGGTACCCTTACTTTTGAAATAAGAGGTTAGTTGGTACTCCAGATCTAGAGAGAAAACATGGAAGAGAAAAAAATACTATTCACATTATTCATATACGAAGGTTTCTGATTCCCTTCTTCACATTTCCATCTCCCCCTCCCCATTTTTCTTTTTTTACTTATTATTTAATAATTAAATATTTAAATTTTATTTATTTATTGATTATATATATATAAATATTATTTTTCATTCTAAAATATTTCAAAATTTTATATTCTTGCAAAACTTTAGTTGCAATATCAAATCATGACTTTTCTTGATAAAATTTTAATAAAACAAATTATAATATAAAATATCTTCATGTATATTAGAAAAAGAAATTTATAAAAATAAAACAAAAATTTTTAAAGCCAAATATAATTTTTTTAAGTAAAACAAAAATCATTTTAATTAAAAGCGTATTTACTTTTAGCAAAAAAAAATGATCATTTACAATAAAAATATATCATTATTTAAAAATTACAGGATATTACAAAAATTTTGAATGAGTAAAGGTCTAACTGTAATATGCACGTGGAGGATTTTATGCAATGAATTTTCTTCTAGTAAGGTTGTAAGTTTTCATTAATTTTTGCAAATCATAACCCTAATTTTGTATAACCCATTATACCCAATGATCTAAGAACTAGATGATTCTCACAAAACAATAATTAAATAGAGTTGTACCTTGATCTATATGATGATTTTCTTGAAGAGAAACCCTTTGTAGATGAAGAATTTTGAAGAAATAAAGTTTCTCTCTATTTATCCCTTTAGGTTAAATGTATGTTTCTTGATAAAGAGAAAGCTATTGGTGGGTAGAGGGAGGATCAATTTCTTATATAGGGTCACCTAATATACATGTACTATTAACATGTGTCATTAATAGAAAATATCTTTCTTATTGATCAATATGATTTTAGCACTTAATTAACATTAAATTATATTTATATTTAAATGAATAAATATAATAAAATATATCAAAGGTACATGAGCTATTAATTAAAATATCTAACATTCTTCCACTTGACTCATGTGACATCATTCAACTTCACGGTTTAAAATGGAACATAATGCGCATGGTATTAGTTAAATCCTTCCTTAAATTGGTCACATCATAAATCATCATTAAGCAAAAATTAATATAGATCATGGTGGTTGTATGTCACACACACACACACATGCACACACATATACACCAACAATAAGGAACGTGATGCATAAATAAATCGAAAACAATAAGTAAATGAGTTCAAAGTGTCAAATACATAAAAGCATAAAATTAACAATAACATAATGTCAATAATGCTACCCAATAATTCCCATTCTTTTGACATGTTTATTAAATGTCTTTAATGATAATCCTTTCATTAATGGATCCACAATTATAAGGTTGGTGCTAATGTACTCAATTGACACTATTTGTTTCTAAATTTCATCTTTGACATCCAAATATTTCACTTCCATGTGTTTAAAACCCTTTGAAAACTTGTCATTTTTCGAAAAGAAGGCTGCTATATAATTATCACAATAAATTTGTAATAGTTTGGCAATATTGCCAACAATTCCAAGCCCTAAAATAAAATTCCGTAACCATAAACCGTGAATGATGGCCTCAAAACATGTCACAAACTCAGCTTCCATAATAATGGATGCAATAATGACATATTACTTCGCGCTCTTTCATGAAATTGCTCCTCCAGCTAGAAGGAACAAATCATCAAGTGTGGATTTTCTTGTATCAACACATTTAGCATAATATAAATTTGAATATCCAATCACCTCATGGATATTAGACTTCCTATAAGTGAACATGTAATCCTTCATTCCTTGCAAATATCTTAGTACTTTCTTTGCAACTTTTCAATGAAGCAATCCAATATTACTTTCATACCTGTCCACCATTTTGATAGCAAAACCAGTGTTTGGCTTTGTACAAATTTGAGCATACATCAAGCTCCCAACAACAGATGCATAAAGAATCAATTTTATTTCTATGTGTTCCAATTTATTCTTTGGGCATTGCATAAGGCTGAATTTATCTTCTTTTTTTAATTTTAACAATACTTGTAGAGCACTTTTTCATTATGAATCTCTCTAAAATTGTATTAATATGAGCTTTAAAAAAAAATTCTTTAACATTATTTCAAAAAAAAACTGTAGTTCAGTTTTCAACGCGATATTAATATTGAAAACAGAATTAACAAATACCTATAAAGGCAAATATTCCAACGGACATAAATTTATGTGCAAGGTCCAAGTCGTGTGGGGTCACACAATGACATTCGATTTTTTTTTTCTTTGACCTTGCGTGCAGATGAAAGAAAATTCCCAGTCGGAAATCAAGAACGGCAAATTCAGTCCAAACATTCTCCTTTTGTATGTTTATATGAATTTGATAAATTCATAAGGCAGCCAATAATGAACAAAAACAAGATCTGATTTGATTTATGCGGGAAAACATAATTTTATAGATCATTCATCTTTCAAAAGAAAAACGCTAATCTTGAATGGAGAATCAATCAGGGGCTCTAATACCATATGTAAGCATTTATTAATTTATGTACATCAAAACTCTAATTTTATGTAAATTATTATGCCTAATGATCTTAGAACTAGATGATTCTCACAAAACAATAATTAAATAGAGATATAGCTTGATTCATGATTATTTTCTTGAAGAGAAATTCTCTGGGGAATCTTGAAAAAACTAAAGTTTTTTCTTTTCACTTCTTTAGGTTTTACGTAGTTTCTTGATAGAGAAAAACCTATCAGATAATAGATAGAAAGAATATTAGTTTCTTATACAGGGTCACTTAATACACATATACCATCAATTATTAATAGAAAATATATCTCTTACTAACCAATAGAATTTTAGCTTGTAATTATTATTAAATCATAATTATATTTAAATAAATAAATGTATCCAAGGCACTGTCAACAGACATCGTTTGCTTTTCTGAGTTGCTTACGAAAAGGTTGGCTCATGAAAGATCGTGAGATATACGTTACTTGCCAGACTTGACTAACCAAATAATGCCTCTCTTGAAGGTTTTCAACCGAAGGATTTTGAATGAGTGTTGCCACTGAAAATAGACATTCAATGGTGACATATTAAAGTTGTTATTGAAAGTAGATTTTTTATGGCGACTTTTATTATTTTAGGTAATGAAAAAAATTTGCCATTAAAAGTTGACTTTTAGTGGCAACTCCAAAAGTCATTATCAAAAAATTCAACAACAAGGTTATTGCCAACGAAATCGAAAGTCTAAACTGACGACTTTTAGCCTTTCAATGAAGATTTTAATTGTCATTGAAAGTTTATTCTCTTCTAGTCCGCCTTTGAAATTTATGAAATTCTTATCATATTTGATGTTGGGAGGAGTCTAAGACTGTGTATCAAAATATTATGATTAGTATTTTTTTCTAATAATATAGATTATAAATTTATCTATAATAAAGAAATTGATGCTAATTTAAAAAAACGCATGCCCAAACTTTACATTTCATTGTAATTTTTTAATTTATTAATTTTTGCAATTGAATTTTTAAATTTTATGTTTTTTATTACATTTAGTTTACTATCATTTTAATTAGACGTTAATATTAATGATTTTTAGGTAAAACCGTCAAAATACATTTCATTTTACTTGATACTATAATTTACCCTCCTTTTCATTGAAGGAGGCAATTTAATAATTTTAGATAACTACAATTAAATTTAATTAAATTATAATGAGCTAATGTAATGAAATAGATAAATTAAATAGTCTATTATAAAAATTGATTAATTAAAAAACTATAATTAAAGATAAAAATGTGAAAATACAGTTTCCTCTTCTTTTTTTAACATCTCGTTCAACAATATATGAAAACAAATTTAAAATTTAACCCTTGCAGTCAACATCAAAATTCATCCTGAAAGACAGAACTGAGCCTTACCGACCTTACCAGAAGTAAATTCAGGGCATTAAGTCCTCTATAATTTTCTCCACATGCATATTACAATTAGATCTTTACTCATTCAAAATCCTCAAGTGGAAAAACTTTAAACGAGGCATTGTTCAATTAACCAAGACTGCAAATAAGGTACGTATCACGATCTTCCACCAGCCCCACCCTTTTCGTAAGAAACTCAGAAAAGCAAACGATGTCTATTGAATCAATTCTTCAACCCAAAATTGGGAGATCCATCTTTATCAATAAAACATCATTTTCAGTATCAAACTCAAAAGTCTTTTAAGTTAGCGCAACTTGACCTTTTCAATTAAACTAACTCTTATTAACCCAAAGAAAATGTTCAATTACTAAAATAGAAAGTGAAGAATATGTTTGTCTCAAACGAATCACAATCTCTTTCAAAATCTAAATTTTATGAACTCCGTCCAACATTCAGGTCTGTCTTACCGTTTTGATGGTGAAATGAAAGAAGTATGATTTTAATTCCAATTCACCTTTTCAAAGATACCATGTGATGCTTCAAAAAATAAATTATACCTTCAGATATTAAATGCTACTAGCTTCACTAATATTAAATTGTTAGGATTAGTGATGGAGACTATGTAAATTATTCAGAAGAGCATTTCTGCATAATATAAAAAGAATACTAATTGGGCTTTAAGTTGGTAGAAATAATCATGCAGTACTCCCCACAATTCCGATCTAGAGTATGCTCCTATGCACTGATTAAATAAATGACTATCAGAAACTAAAAAATTCTTTAATTTTTTTTAAATTCTCTTTCGAACATTAAAAAAAAAAAAAAGAAGAATACGAACGAAATAGTAAGGTATGTATCACGATCTTTCACCAGCCCCACACTTTTCGTAAGCAACTCAGAAAAGCAAACGATGTCTATTGAATCAATTCTTCAACCCAAAATTGGGAGATCCATGTTTATCAACAAAACATCACTTTCAGCATCAAACTCGAAAGTCTTTTAAGTTAGCGCAACTTGACCTTTTCAATTAAATCAAGTCTTACTAACCCAAAGAAAAAGTTCAATTACTATAAGAGAAAGTGAAGAATATGTTTGTCTCAAACGAACCAAAAACTCTTCCAAAATCTAAATTTTATTAGCTCGGTCCAACATTCAGGTCTGTCTTACCTTTTTGATGGTGAAATGAAAGAAGTATGATTTTAATTCCAATTCACCTTTTCAAAGATACTATGTGATACTTCAAAAAATAAATGATACCTTCAGATATTAAATGCTACTAGCTTCACTAATATTAAATTGTTAGGATTAGTGATGGAGATTATGTAAATTATCCAAAAGAGCATTTCTGCATAATATAAAAAGAATACTAATTGGACTTTAAGTTGGTAGAAATAATCATGCAGTACTCCCCACAATTCCGATATAGAGTATGTTCCTATCCATTGATTAAATAAAGGACTATCAGAAACCAAAAAATTCTTTAACTTTTTTCAGATCCCCTTTCGCACATAAAATAAAAAAAAGAACAAGAATATGAACGAAATAGTAAGGTACGTATCACAATATTTCACCAGCCCCACCCTTTTCGTAAGCAACTCAGAAAAGCAAACGATGTCTATTGAATCAATTCTTCAACCCAAAATTTGGAGATCCGTGTTTACCAATAAAACATCATTTTCAGTATCAAACTCAAAAGTCTTTTAAGTTAGCTCAACTTGACCTTTTCAATTAAACCATCTCTTATTAACCCAAAGAAAAAGTTCAATTACTAAAAGAGAAAGTGAAGAATATGTTTGTGTCTCAAATGAATCACAATCTCTTCCAAAATCTAAATTTTATTAACCCGGTCAAACATTCGGGTGTGTCTTACTGTTTTGATGGTGAAATTAAAGAAGTGTGATTTTACTTCAAATTCACCTTTTCAAAGATAGTTATATGATACTATGTGATGCTTCAAAAAAAATTATGCCTTCAGATGTTAAATGCTACTAGCTTTACTAATATTAAATTATTGGGATTAGTGATGGAGATTATGTAAATTATCCAAAAGAGCATTTCTGCATAATATAAAAAGAATACTAATTGTGGCTTTAAGTTGGTAGAAATAATCAAGCAGTACTCCCCACAATTCTGATTTAGAGTATACTCATAGCAACTGATTAAATAAATGACTATTAGAAACGAAATAATTCTTTAACTTTTTTTTTAAACCCCCTTTTGCACATAAAATAAAAAAAGAAGAATACTAACGAGAAAAAAAAAGAGAAAGATTAATACAATTTAAATGAAAAAAAAGAGGGATCACTTTTGATTCTTTCTTTTGTCCATACTCATGGAGATAGAATTCATGTCATAAATCATAAACTAATGTATAAATTTTTTACGGAATCGAAAACGATGGGTTATTGATAATACTAAAAGAGTATTTTATTGAAGATTTTAATTATTATTCAACAAATAAAAATTTTTAAGGGATGAGATCAATTACGAAGTACCTTCTGTATTTATTATTATAACAAACAGAATTCAATTGCTCTAATTTAAGACCATCCAATGGATTTTAATCCTATCTATCCTAAGGATATATCAAGATAAATAATATGCCTGGCCATTAGATTATTTATGACCTTCGGAGGAGCCATATGAGATAAAAATCTCATGTATGGTTATGTAATAGTGATGGGAATAGTAATGTTATCACCGACTAAAATTATCTAACAGTTTAAGTACAGTTGATATAGTTGACTCACAATCAAAATATGATTTTTGGAGATGGAATTTGCGGCATTAACCTATAGGTTTTATCATTTTTCTAATTTCTTCTCTAGCAGGATGTGAAAGATTACCTTTTGATTTACCAGAAGCAGAAGAATAATTTGTAGCAGGTTATCAAATCGAATATTCGAGTATAAAATTTGGTTTATTTTACATTGCTTTCTATTTAAACTTGTTAGCTCATTCATTATTTGTAACAGTTCTTACTTAGGCAGTTGGAATATCTCTATTCTGTACACTATTTGTTTCTAAGCTTTTTGAAATAAATTAAACATGTGGAGTTTTTAGAACTACAGTTGTTATTGTATTTTTTTTCTTTTTGTGAGTTAAATTAATTAAAAATTAAGTTAATATTATTAATTATTTAATATATTATGAATTTTATAAAAAATTAACTATTGTTTTTATTAATTTATACTAATTTTTTTTATTTCATTTAAGATTTATACTATTTATAAATATCTATTAAATATTAATAATAAAAAATAGAATTAATTACGAATAAAAAAGGTTGACCCCAAAAATCTTTTTTTGATTTGAACTTAGCCAATTCAAATTCTTTTCATTCTGAAATAAAAAATAGAAAAAAAATTATAATTTCATGCAATATCTTAATTGAATTATATGTAATGATCAATAATTTTAGTTTAATTCTATATCTACACCTATCAAAATTCTAGCAAAAATTTATCAATTTATTCTATAGGTGACTCCTTCCCTTAGAACCGTACTTGAGAGTTTATTGCCACATACGGCACAGCAGTCAATTCTTTTGGTTTGGTGTCCCATTTTTTTTTTCAATTAGCCATATATAATTGAATGAGATTTCTTATAGATTAGATCTATTCCATTTTTTTTTCTCAAGTTAACCAAAAGAAAGAGTATAATTACATGAGTTTCAAACTTGAATTTTGATTAATAAAAAAATCAATCAGTTTTATAGTTTTATCTTTTCTCCTACCTTCAAAAGAATAAAGCATCAGCATACTTTCATTAGAATTTTCTGAAAGGTAACTATCTTGGTTTCATATATCATATACTTTCATATATGATATATAAATTTCTATAAAATCTTTGAAAAAGACTTTTCTTCATAAAAAAGAAAAGACTTACTATCTTTGGGATCTGATACTACACCGTTGCTCAAAACCTTAGGGGATCAACTCTATTACATAAGTGGATCCCAAACATTTCTATCATGATGTAAGTAAGCAGTTATTATTGTATTGGCCCAAAAGCTCGCTAATTGATCTTTCCAGTGTGTGTGTATATAATTTAGGTTTAAATCATAAAAAATAAATAAACTAAGTTTATAAGCAACTTATAATATCGATCCATTATAAGAGAAACTCCATTTAGACTTAGTGAAAAAAAAACAAAAAAAGAATGATATATGAGATTTAGTTTTCTCTAGAGAGATATATAGTTCTCAACTTCTCATATTGTTTGAAGCAATACAACATATTAGAGACTGTAGGGACGTCAAAGAAATGTTTTCTCTTTATTTAATTGCATTATTAATAAGTAATATTTTAAGGTGAACTAAGTGCTTGATAACAAACTTCGTATGTACTTGAAAATGCTAAAACTAGACATGCATGTGAAACTTTATAAAATAAAATACAATACATATTTAATTACGAGATTTATTTATTACATTTTTTACATCAATCTTGTGCACAAACATCTCATAATAATCTTCAAACTCTGTAATAGTCTGTCTTCACTTGTGATGCTTCACTAATTAATTAATGGCTATGCATGGGATCCAGAAGCAGTGCTTGGACATATTGTTTCAGCAAATCCCCATTTGTTAATCTATCCTGGAAGTTTTCATACACAACCTCACACACCCGAGCCACATTTAGGACACAATCAAGCACTGGCTTTGGGACAACATGTGGTTTGAGGCACTCTTTGTAATATCCTGTATTTATTTTAAATAATTATTTGTTTTTTTATAAACAAGTATTATTTTTAAATGATTATATTTTTGCTAAATATATTTTTAATTAAAATAATTTTTATTTTACTTAAAATAATTATATTGGCCTCTAATAAATTTTTGTTTTATTTTTAGAAATATTATTTCTTTTATTATGTAAAAAAATATTTATTTTGTAATTTTTTTTATTAAAATTTTTATCAAGAAAAGCCATGATTTAAGAGTTCAAATAAAGTTTTGTAAAAATGTAAATTTTTAGAAATTTTTGGGATATTTTAGGATGAATAATAATATTTATATGTATATATATAAAAATAAATCACATTATTTAATTATTAAATAATAATAATAATAATTAAAAAAAAGCTGAAGCTTAAGGAAGCAGAAGGTCCAGAAACCATTTTCATTTCTCTCTCTAAAAATCAAACTTCTCTCTAAGATATCTCCCAACTTAAACATCCAATTGAGATACCGAAAGTATCATTGGACTCCTGGCGACGAGAGCTTCAAAACCCACCGATCAATTTCACCGGAAACTCGCTGATTTTTTTTAGAAATGATGAACAGTAGATGGTGAACAGTAACTGCGAGATAAATTTGATGATTTTGAAATTTCTTAGTGTTTTCTGATGATTTTGGCTCTATAATCATGTTTAAGAGGTAGAATACTCCTTGTATGCATGTTTTTCTGGTTAGATAACATGATTTGGTGCCTAAATCATGCAAAATTTTCTCGGATGAACAGTACCACATGAACAGCGTTTTACCTGTGTGAACAGTTCTTGAACAGTACCTACAAAATGAATTTTTGAATTTCGAAATAGCTAAGTTGAGTAGCGTAATTTGGAGTTGTTGGTGATCAATTTTATTTGGAAAAAGGCGAGAAGAAGCTAGTCCAATTGAAACTTCAAATTGGTGAGTAAATCACATAAATTATGGTATGGAGAAAAAAATTATAATTTATCTTTAAATTTATAAATTGCATAATATGATTATGTAATATAAATTTATGACAATTTTCGTATGTCGAGATTGTGACTTGAGCGATGTTTGATATTTGGATAGTATGTCATTAAAATATATGAATGTGTGGGAAGTGAATTGAGATAGATAGGTAGTAGACATGTTAGGAACGATGAAAGTAAGATTTGTTAGGATTGCTTGAGAATTGACTAGTAATGAAAAAATGTCATAAGAGGAAGATTTGAGCATATTAGGTTTACTTGAGGATAGGTAAGAAAAAATTAAATTAGCGATTCCAATTTGTTGGAAGTGATCAATTGAGTTAATTTTGGAGAAAGTTGGGCATTAAACTATTCATAATTTAAAATAGTGAGTTTGAACACCGAACTGTATAATAAACTTTTAAGTGAAAGAAACAGACATTTGATGGTCTTAAGGTGCTTTGAGGAATGTAATAAAGTGAATTAGTGGTGTTGAAATTTTTGAGGAATAAAATATGGAAAGTAGGATTACCATGCTAAATTGAGTCTAGTATTTAGGATATGAATTATGTCGAGATGTGTGAATAATTGTTGCGAAAAGTCTTAGAATGAACGGACTAGTTAAACGAAGTTGGTAGAAACTAGAATGATATGCTTTTAGAAATGAAAGTAAGAAAGGCTTGAGATTAATGGGAGGATGTCGACATGTGAGAATCAAAGATGAATTGGTAGAAATCTGAAATAAGAAAAGTTGGTTACCCTATATGGATGTGTATATATTCTTTTATGTCTATGGTTCTGTCACGACCCCAAATGATGGAACACGTGACCGGCACGACATAAGGGTTTCCCCCTAGCCGCAAGCCTAACACATAGCATGCACAAACATCCAGCACACAATCCAGAGTACATAATAAATATAACTGGCCACATATGCCACATCCAATATCAGAAAATACTGTATATATGTATATATATATATATATCTCATGATATCTCATGAATCCAACATTCTGATTCAACTTGGCCCATGGCCTCATAATATTCATGTGATTCAACTTGGCCCAAGGCCTCATAATACCAACATTATTGTAAAATATAAAACCATTTTTCAAACAACACATCAAAATACGCAAGAAGTGAGGATCCTGCCTGTATGTTCATGGAGATACTCTAGACATAACTAAACTAAATAAACAATACAAAAGAGCCTTGCCCAAACTGGGGCTCACCAACACTATCTTCAGCCTCCTACGAAGCTGTAGCTGGATCAAAGTCTCTTTGACTATCTGTGGGGAGGAAACAAAAGAGGGGTGAGATTACCACATCTCAGTGAATGAGTAAATCACACTATAACAGAAACAGGGCAAACCAAGCACGAGTGTTTCGCAATGGGTTTAATAATTGAAATCCAAATGTAAAGATAACAATAGAAACATTAAGCATTTAACCATAATTTATTGAAAGAATGCTAAACAATTCAAAAGATAAAACATGATTAAATCAATAACCGTAAGCAAATCAATTATGCATGGTAAGTAATACATGAAGATATTTATGCAATAACAATGATGAATGAGCTTGTTTAGAAATATTTAATCTTTAAGAAAAATGCATCAGTTTATTGGAGGTCTTTCCTGACAGATCTATCATCTCCCCCAAGCACACAGCAAGGGTAGGGTAATCACTGTAGGCGTAGACATAAGTCCACTCTAAATTTCCCCCAAGCACACAGCAAGGGTAGGGTAATCACTGTAGGCGTAGACATAAGTCCACCCTAAAATTCCCTGTGTCTTAGGCAGTCATATACCCGTCACAGTATCCTAGGCCGAAGCCTTAACATGATCATGGTGCACCAAGGCTAGCACTACCTGCGGCTAGCTAACAGTGATCTAAAAGGGTTCCTCCAATAGAAAACATTTGAAAATATGTTATTCAAAGCGTTTAAAGTAAAACATTTCAATAACATTATAATAAAGTTATAATTCTCCATCTAGCTCTTTTCATGCATAAAATTCCGTTCTAAAATATATCTCATCCATGAATTCCCATGGAGACCTTTATAATCATAAACTTTTCCTTTTAAACATAGATCGTCCGTAGACGTTACATAGATGCTCATCATGCATCAAATCATTTTAAACATAGATCGTCCGTAGACGTCGTATATATGCTCCTCATGCATCAAATCATTTCATGGCTAACTTAGTTCATTTCTATGACTAAGTTCGCATTTCTATAAATCTAGCTCAAATGGAGAATTATCAGTCTAGATGTTTGCCCTGCATACCTAGGGTTCAACTAGGATTAAAATTTATAATTTCTAACATGGTTGGAACATATTGGTTTTCAAAGCAGTAAAACAATTTAGCATACATTCCAACTAGTTAAAATCATATGAGAGAGAGAGTTATAAACCGAATTCATAAGACATGCGCTATAGTATGAAAAACCCACTCACAGGTAAGGGCTCCAGATTGGACAGCCCTAAAATCCTAGTTCCTGGTCTGAATTCGGTAAAACAGACCCCAAAATCGAGTCCGGAAGGTCCAAAAACCTTAAATGAGCTTGGTTACTGTTCACCGCCGGAAAATACTATTCACTCCGGAAACACTATTCACCGCCACTATTCACCGCCGGAAAACACTATTCACTGTCACAAAAATTTTACCGAATCAACAAAATAATTTCATATCCTAATATTTATCTAGTTTCTGAATCCATCTACGGAGTCAGATTTCTAATTAGAAGTCCCTAAGTAAGGTTTTTCAGAACTTACCTTTTACCGAGATTTTCTACTTCAGATCTACGGCGATTCAACGGTTGATTTGAAAAACTGATCGGTCAAAACTGAAGTACTCTTCGTCCTGAATCCAATAATACGTTCAGTTTTGATATCGGAAGCCAATTGGTACGCCAAATCGAAAGATAAAATTAGATGTCACTATTCACTCACTATTCACTACTATGCATTTTTTTTCCGTTTTTTCTCAAATCCGATCGTCGCCCCCGGTTTTCATTTTATGGTTTCTGTTTTTCGTTTTTTTTTTAAATATAATAATAATTATTAAATAATTAATAATAGGATTTTCTTTTATATAAATTCCATTTTTCATCATAAATATCCCAAAAATTCTTAAAAATTTCCATTCTCATAAATCTTTAGTTAAACTCTTAAATCATGATTTTTCTTAATAAAAATAATAATAAAATAAATTTTAAAACAAATATCTTAATTCATATTAAAAGAAAGAATATTTCTAAAAATACCATACAAATTCATTAGAGGCCGATATAATTATTTTAAGCAACACAATACTTCTTTTACTTAAAAGTCCACTTACTTTTAACAAATCATAATTATTTCTACTTAAATAATAATATTTTTGCTAATAGCGCGCCAAAATATAAATTCTCATATTTCTTTTGTAATTCTTTAATCCATGTAATAAATATACATATTTTCACTAGTTCTTATCTCTATTGTCAAAATTCTCTTTTTTATTCTACATTCCCTTTAATTGGAATTTTTTTGTTAAATTTTACGGTTATTACATTCTTCCCCCCTTAAAGAAATTCGGTTCCCGAATTTCATCACCACAGTTGCAGATAAACACTAACTTTATTGTTCAAATAAATGCGGATATTTGGCCCGTATATCCTCCTCTCTTTCCCAAGTAGTTTTCTCAAAAGAGTAATTTTTTTTTTCATATCACCTTTACTATAGGTATTTCTTTTAACCATAACTTCTTTACTTGTCAGTCCACTATTGCTACTGGTTGTTCCTCTTAGGTTAAATCTTTCTGTAACTGAATCTATGGACACTGTATAACATGTGTAGAATCCGGTAAATATTTCCGTAGTATAGACACATGAAAAAAACTGGATAAACATTATCCAATGCAAGTGGTAGACCGATCCTATCAAGAATTTCAAATGGTTCTATATACCGAGAGTGTAACTTTCCTTTCTTTCCAAATCTCATTACCTCTTGATAATTCCTAGTGCTCAACATTCATAGTCCTTATAAACTTTTGACTTGTATTGAGTTACTTGTATTTCTTTTTCTAATCAATTTTCACTTTTTTTCAATAACATCTTATAATAAATCTAACTCCACTGAGTCATTTAACAAAACATTTGTAACACCTCTTACATAAGGCTTAAATCTTTTAATATCATTTTATTATAGACAGATTCTGCTAAGGAATCTCTCACCAATCTAAAAAACAAACATATGCTTGAAGCATGCTCTCCAAGCTAGCATCATCAATTTAGATAAGTCATATTCTATCTATTGCATGTTATTCCAAACTAGATTTTCAAAGTTTAACTTTTCTCAATTCACTCACATATTAAGAAACCTATGATGTTCATGTAAAACTTTAAATGATGCCATTGTATATTGGCATGATAATTACTGCTATGATTAAGTTCAACTAAGGACAATTAATTTCTTCCAACTTTTACCACAATAATATAAAGATACTTAAAGCATAACTTCTAATGTATAAACACATCATTTAAATTTAGTATTAGTCATATTATAATCTAATAAAGATCCTTAGACTTCCTGAATAACTCTCTTGAGATAATATATTCAATTCGTATTTGCCAACATATCGGCCAATGAAAAATTTAACTTGTATCTTCTTTTTACCATTATACTAGTACCATTTTTATCTCAGTATATCCTTATTATCTCGGTTTATCCATATTTACAATTTATGGCTTCTTCTGAAATCTCTTTTCTTAACAATTATTTATACGTAAATTTTCAAATCTCAACATGATTTACATTCTAGATACTAGTCTCAATTTAGCAAAGTATAAATTCTTAACACAAATATCTTAATTACTTACATTATTCTCAGAGATGATTCTAAAAATATTTTCCATGTTTTCAAATTAAAAATTTCAAAATTAACTTAAATCTTATTTTCCATACTTTATTCTTCAAAAACTTTAACACCGTTAATTCCTTTAATTATATTCGTCAAAGCACCATTACATCATCATCCATCTATTCTTTTCAAAATCTCTATTACTTTAATCTACTAATCAGTTGAACACCATAATAACTGAATTCCAAAGATTAGAAATTATCTTTCCTTGCAATGAGGGAAAACAACCTTGCATTTAATGCCAGCCGTTAATGAGGGAGAATGCAGTGAAACAAACGAAAAGCACAATAGAGAATGGTGCCAAAATAGAAAGTCAAAAATTTGGCAAATATTGAAAAGCATTAAAATCGGTGGCCGTAATTCTTGAAAATCTGTAAACAAAAATCTAGCTGCTATTTCGGCGAAAAACGGTGGCCGCAATCGGTGGCCGCAAATTTTGAATATATGTGCCAAAATTTAATTCAAAGATATTGTTATTCGGCGGAAGCATATCATATGGAAAAGAAATATTTTCGAGCCTATAAAGTCTGTGAATAACAAGAGCACATAGTTAACTGGTAGGATGCAGTTGGTTGCTTCAAAATATATAATCAATCAACTGTAAATAACCAGTCCAAATTAAAATTTCTCAAAATAGCTAGTCAACTTATAAACCAATAGTCGACTGGTAAAAACATTGAGAAAACAAAATAAACCATTTGATTGTTCCTCTTCAACAATTAATTGGTTTGCATTTTCACTCTTTTTCTTTTTCTTCTTTTTTACAATGACGGCTATCACCTACAACCTTTCAAGACATCAATGCTTCATCAAAGACAACAAGAAAAAGACAGATTTCTAGTGATATCTTATCTGATGCTCTTTATGTGCTTAATATGGGTCACAGTCATAACTACTGTACATATACATGCTTGCCGTTTTTTTTACCTTTAATTTAGCTGATATCCACCAATCACTCACATAGCTATTCTAATAATATCCGGCCTATTCGCATAACTATTATAAATATGCCCTTCTCTGAGTTCTATAAATGCTTACATTAGTATCTTTATCTTCATACTCAGAGTTAAGGTGATAGAAATTATGGAGGGAACCGCATTTCGTCAATTTCGAAATATCTGTGTCTTTTGTGGTTCCAGTCCTGGAAAAGATGGGGAGTATGTTAAAGCAGCACAAAATCTGGGTATGGTGCTAGCCAGAAGAAAAATTCATCTAGTCTATGGTGGAGGTAACTGTGGGTTAATGGGGTGTGTGGCTACAGCTGCACATGTAGGAGGATGTCAAGTTCTAGGTATTATTCCTACAGCTCTAGCTGCATCCAGCAACATAGGGAAGACAATTGGGGAAGAATATAGAGTAGCTTCCATGCATGAACGCATGGCTAGAATGATGAGCAATGCTGACGCCTTCATTGCCTTACCAGGTGGTTTTGGTACTTTAGAGGAGATTTTCCAAATAGTCTCTTGGGCACAACTGAATATGCATCACAAACCGATAGGCTTGTTAAATGTTAATCATTTCTTTGATGGTTTGTTGTCTTTTCTAGATCAAACTGTGGAACAGAAGTTTATTCCACACTCAGCACGACGAATTCTTATCTCAGCTTCAAATGCTGAGGAATTGATTGATGCCTTACAAGCATATGTTCATGTACCTGATTCAACTATGACTCGAATAGAATGGACAACTGACAACAGCAAAAAGCGCAAATTGGACTTGGATCTTAATCTGTAACTGTAGCAAGATGTGGACATTGCTGTACCACTTTTACCTTCTTCGAGTTATCTTGGATACCATCTTGCTAGCCACATACCTTAAGAAAGTACTATTACTAAGTCAAAATTCATATTTTTAGAACTTAGCATATAGCTGATACTCCCTTGGAGTTTGTAATACTAGCTTTAAATATTGCTTATAATCCTCTGAACTCTTGATATATTCTAGCATATTATCAATAATTATAATAACAACTTGATTTAGGGATGGCTTAATTACTTATTCATTAACTCTATAAATGTAGCTGAGGCATTTGTCAATCCAAATGACATAACTATAAACTCATAGTATCCATGCCGAATCCTGAAAGCAAATTTTTTTTTTTTAATATCCTCTTCTTTTATCCTTAATTGATGATATCTAAATATCAAATCAAGTTAAAAAATTTTTTTTTTTAAAAAAATGTTGAGCACTTTCTAACTGATCAAATATATCATCTATACGAGGTAATGAGTATTTATTCCACATTCTCACTTTATTCAACTGTTTATAATCTATGTATAGTCATAGTGATCCATATACTGGAGCACTCCAAATAAAACTACTAGAGCTTTTAAATCCCTTGTCTAACATGTCTTGTAACTATCTTTTTTTTTCAGTTCTTTAAGTTCAGTGGGTGCCATTCTATATGGAAATATAGGCGCTGGCCAGGAAATAAATCAATACCAAACTCTATTTATTATTTCGGGGTAATCCTGACAATTCCTCAGGAATTATATCAGAAAATTCTCTAATCACTGGAACTTGATTTACAAAGGTATACCTTATATCAACATCTCTCACCACTGCCAACTATCCTTGGCACCTTTTTGTAATCACTTATGGACTGCTAAAGCAGAGATTAGGTTACTGGGTATCTCACTAAGATTTCTTTGTATCAAGAGAAAAATATTCTCCAAAAATATTGAATTTAATCACCTTCTAGTGACATTTCAAAATGACATGACATAATGCCAACAAATTCATTCTCAATATCACATCACACTCTACCATATCTAGACAACTGAGTACAACAGATGTCACATTCAGAAACCATCATACCAGAGTTTGACCTCTTCCATACCTTGGTGGTATAGGATTTGCCTAAACTCAGCATTCCGCTGAGGTTTGCCCTACTACCATTCAAGAGGACACGCGGAGAGACTCTGTATGGATCTTTTCCCAAGTAACATCTCATATAACTGGTATCTTGTTATAAAACAGATATACCCCAACCGTCACTTAACCATGCCAACATAGCATACTATAAACTGACTTACTTGAACAAAAAGACAACATCCTATCGAACCCCTTTAGCAGCACCGTGAGTATAAGCATGTCCGGATTCATACCCATACTCAAAGTCCTACCTAAAGGTCCGTTACTCCATGAACACAGGGAAACCTAATGCTCTGATACCACTATGTCACGACCCCAAATGATGGAACACGTGACCGGCACGACATAAGGGTTTCCCCCTAGCCGCAAGCCTAACACATAGCATGCACAAACATCCAGCACACAATCCAGAGTACATAATAAATATAACTGGCCACATATGCCACATCCAATATCAGAAAATACTGTATATATGTATATATATATATCTCATGATATCTCATGAATCCAACATTCTGATTCAACTTGGCCCATGGCCTCATAATATTCATGTGATTCAACTTGGCCCAAGGCCTCATAATACCAACATTATTGTAAAATATAAAACCATTTTTCAAACAACACATCAAAATACGCAAGAAGCGAGGATCCTGCCTGTATGTTCATGGAGATACTCTAGACATAACTAAACTAAATAAACAATACAAAAGAGCCTTGCCCAAACTGGGGCTCACCAACACTATCTTCAGCCTCCTACGAAGCTGTAACTGGATCAAAGTCTCTTTGACTATCTGTGGGGAGGAAACAAAAGAGGGGTGAGATTACCACATCTCAGTGAATGAGTAAATCACACTATAACAGAAATAGGGCAAACCAAGCACGAGTGTTTCGCAATGGGTTTAATAATTGAAATCCAAATGTAAAGATAACAATAGAAACATTAAGCATTTAACCATAATTTATTGAAAGAATGCTAAACAATTCAAAAGATAAAACATGATTAAATCAATAACCGTAAGCAAATCAATTATGCATGGTAAGTAATACATGAAGATATTTATGCAATAACAATGATGAATGAGCTTGTTTAGAAATATTTAATCTTTAAGAAAAATGCATCAGTTTATTGGAGGTCTTTCCTGACAGATCTATCATCTCCCCCAAGCACACAGCAAGGGTGGGGTAATCACTGTAGGCGTAGACATAAGTCCACTCTAAATTTCCCCCAAGCACACAGCAAGGGTAGGGTAATCACTGTAGGCGTAGACATAAGTCCACCCTAAAATTCCCTGTGTCTTAGGCAGTCATATGCCCGTCACAGTATCCTAGGCCGAAGCCTTAACATGATCATGGTGCACCAAGGCTAGCACTACCTGCGGCTAGCTAACAGTGATCTAAAAGGGTTCCTCCAATAGAAAACATTTGAAAATATGTTATTCAAAGCGTTTAAAGTAAAACATTTCAATAACATTATAATAAAGTTATAATTCTCCATCTAGCTCTTTTCATGCATAAAATTCCGTTCTAAAATATATCTCATCCATGAATTCCCATGGAGACCTTTATAATCATAAACTTTCCCTTTTAAACATAGATCGTCCGTAGACGTTACATAGATGCTCATCATGCATCAAATCATTTTAAACATAGATCGTCCGTAGACGTCGTATATATGCTCCTCATGCATCAAATCATTTCATGGCTAACTTAGTTCATTTCTATGACTAAGTTCGCATTTCTATAAATCTAGCTCAAATGGAGAATTATCAGTCTAGATGTTTGCCCTGCATACCTAGGGTTCAACTAGGATTAAAATTTATAATTTCTAACATGGTTGGAACATATTGGTTTTCAAAGCAGTAAAACAATTTAGCATACATTCCAACTAGTTAAAATCATATGAGAGAGAGAGTTATAAACCGAATTCATAAGACATGCGCTATAGTATGAAAAACCCACTCACAGGTAAGGGCTCCAGATTGGACAGCCCTAAAATCCTAGTTCCTGGTCTGAATTCGGTAAAACAGACCCCAAAATCGAGTCCGGAAGGTCCAAAAACCTTAAATGAGCTTGGTTACTGTTCACCGCCGGAAAATACTATTCACGCCGGAAACACTATTCACCGCCACTATTCACCGCCGGAAAACACTATTCACTGTCACAAAAATTTTACCGAATCAACAAAATAATTTCATATCCTAATATTTATTTAGTTTCTGAATCCATCTACGGAGTCAGATTTCTAATTAGAAGTCCCTAAGTAAGGTTTTTCAGAACTTATCTTTTACCGAGATTTTCTACTTCAGATCTACGGCGATTCAACGGTTGATTTGAAAAACTGATCGGTCAAAACTGAAGTACTCTTCGTCCTGAATCCAATAATACGTTCAGTTTTGATATCGGAAGCCAATTGGTACGCCAAATCGAAAGATAAAATTAGATGTCACTATTCACTCACTATTCACTACTATGCATTTTTTTTTCCGTTTTTTCTCAAATCCGATCGTCGCCCCCGGTTTTCATTTTATGGTTTCTGTTTTTCGTTTTTTTTTAAATATAATAATTATTATTAAATAATTAATAATAGGATTTTCTTTTATATAAATTCCATTTTTCATCATAAATATCCCAAAAATTCTTAAAAATTTCCATTCTCATAAATCTTTAGTTAAACTCTTAAATCATGATTTTTCTTAATAAAAATAATAATAAAATAAATTTTAAAACAAATATCTTAATTCATATTAAAAGAAAGAATATTTCTAAAAATACCATACAAATTCATTAGAGGCCGATATAATTATTTTAAGCAACACAATACTTCTTTTACTTAAAAGTCCACTTACTTTTAACAAATCATAATTATTTCTACTTAAATAATAATATTTTTGCTAATAGCGCGCCAAAATATAAATTCTCATATTTCTTTTGTAATTCTTTAATCCATGTAATAAATATACATATTTTCACTGGTTCTTATCTCTATTGTCAAAATTCTCTTTTTTATTCTACATTCCCTTTAATTGGAATTTTTTTGTTAAATTTTACGGTTATTACAGGTTCCTAATTATATCGACTTGTGGATATAATATGCGAATTTGAGGATAGTTCAAATATTAGTGAAAATGATCCATAATGGTATGAGAATTTATTAGGATAAACTATATATGTATAATATATTGGGTATATTTTATCCCAAGGGTGTAAAATGTTCTAACCGAAAAATTTAATATGATAATTTTCTGTAAGCTATAATGCTTATACTATGAACACATATAAGTATGTGAATATTTATGTATAATGGCATTTTAAATAATATTTAATGATGGCATCCCTAATGGATATTAAAATAATAAATAATGATATAAGATTATAAGGTTATATGTAATGAAATGAGATATGACTATCAAATTAAAATTTCTTTATTCAAATAAACACAAGGATATATATACGTACACTTTAAAAATATAAATGAGTCAAAAGAAAATAAATGAATGAAAGTGATATGACTAAGTGTGATGATTATTAAATTTGATACTCAATGATGGTAAAGTATCCATTGAGGATATAATGAGTATGATGATATGATCACGATAGGTTATTACCAGATATTGATTAAAATAATATTTTATCTTAAATCTTGAAACAAAGAAATAATTAAATAAGATTAATAATAATTACATTGGATTCCTTTTCGGAAACACTGTCAGCTAGCGGCCTTTGGTGCACCTTGTAACCCTAGCTAGTAAGGAAATTGCTAGCCCCTTGTGCAAAAGGGCACATGAGAATTGAATTGTGAATAAGTATGGAGTTGAGTATGTCTCCTCCAATAGCCAGTGGCATTTTCCCTGGTTACCTATAATGAGAATGAGGTGATTTACCCGTCCTATTACTGTGTGCTTAGGACAGTCATCATATGAAAATGTTACGGAGTTGAGGAGAGTTCCTCCCAACCTTATGATATGAATAACGAGAATATGATGATGTTACTCGTCTCATTGCTATGTGCTTGGGATAAGACATGTATGTGGTGATTTACCCACCCTTGCTGTGTGCTTGGGTAAAAATGGTGATTTTTCCTTACCAGGCTGTGTGCTTGGGTATGTTGAAATGGTTCTAGATTGGAATCCTCCAAACTAACTAAAATATGCTAAAAATAATAATACTTTAAGAATAAAACTGAAAGATATTAATAAAAGAATAAGACTTATTAATATATAATAAATTAATATAATTATTTTACTTTAATTATACTCTTGAATATATATAGCTTGAGTATTAAATACATATCTATATACACACAAATAACATAGGATATTTTTATATGATGTAGGAGCATAATATTATAGTGGCATAGTTTTAAGAAAGATGATAAAGTGGATCTAGCCCATTTGATACAGCGTGTGCAAAAGTTTGCACGTAGAAATGTTCAAGTATCTACTTAAAGGAAGAACAATGTCACGGCCCCAAATGATAGAACACATGACCGGCACAGTATAAGAGTTTCCCCCTAACCGTAAGCCTAACACATAGCATGCACAAATATCCAGCACACAATCCAGAGTACATAATAAATATAACTGGCCACATACGCCACATCCAATATAAGAAAATACTGTATATATATATATATATATATATATATATATATATATATATATATATATATATATATATATATATATCATGAATCCAACATCCTTGATTCAACTTGGCCCATGGCCTCATAGTACAAATATTGTTGTAAAACTTAAAACCATTTTTCAAACAACACAAGAAGCGAGGATCCTGCCTGTATGTTCATGGAGATACACTAGTCATAAACTTAAACTATACAACCATTACAATGGAGTCTTGCCCAAACTGGGGCTCACCAATGCTATAGTTAGCCTCCTATGGAGCTGTAGCTGGATCAGTGTTTCTTTGACTATCTGTGGGGAGAAAACAGAAGAGGGGTGAGATTACCACATCTCAGTGAATGGATAAATCATACTATAACAGAAACAGGGCAAACTAAGTACGAGTGTTTCGCAATGAATTAAATAATTGAAATCAAAGTATAGAAAACATTAAACATTTAATCGTAATTTATTGAAAGAATGCTAAACAGTTCAAATGATAAAACAGGATTAAAGCAATAACTGTAAGCAAATCAATTATGCATGGTAAGTAATAAATGAAGATACTTATACAATAACAATGATGAATGAGGTATTTTAGAAATATTTAATCTTTAAGAAAAATGCACTAGTTTATTGGAGGTCTTTCCTAACAGATCTATCATCTTCCCCAAGCACATAGCAATGGGTATGGCAATCACTGTAGGCGTAGACATAAGTCCACCCTAAATTTTGTGTCTTAGGCAGTCATATGCCTGTCACAATATCCTAGGCCGAAGCCTTAACATGATCATGGTGCACCAGGGCTAGCACTACCTGCGGCTAGCTAACAGTGATCTAAAAGGGTCCCTCCAATAGAAAACATGTGAAATATGCTATTCAAAGAGTTTAAAGTAAAACATTTCAATAACTTTACAATAAAGCTATAATTCTCCATCTAGCTCTTTTCATGTATAAAATTTCGTTCTAAAACATATCTCATCCATGAAGTCCCATGGAGACCTTTACAATCATAAATTTTCCCTTTTAAACATAGATCGTCCGTAGACGTCACATAGATGCTCATCATGCATCAAATCATTTCATGGCTAACTTAGTTCATTTCTATGACTAAGTTCGCATTTCTATAAATCTAGCTCAAATGGAGAATTAATAGTCTAGATGCTTGCCCTGCATACCTAGGGTTCAACTAGGATTGAAATTTACAATTTCTAACATGGTTGGAACATATTGGATTTCAAAGCGGTAAAACAATTTAACATACATTCCAACTAGTTAAAATCATACGAGAGAGTTATAAATCAAATTCCTAAAACATGCGCTATAGTATGAAAAACCTACTCACCTTACTAGGAGTCCAACAACGAGAATTTCACTTCGTGATGGCTCAACAACCTAGAAAACATAGACATAACATGGAAATTAGAAAACTCTAAAAGTCACTATTCACGCCGGAAAATACTATTCACTCGCCGGAACACTATTCATGCCGAAACCTAAAAACCCTATATTCTAGTATAGGAACTAATTCTAAGACTATTTATGGAAAGAAATTCGGTAAAACGAAGCCTAAAACGCGATTAAACGGAGTTTTACCATTGATCGGCGACTTTCCGGCGAAATTGATCAGTGGGATTTGTAGCTCTTCTTCCCACGAGTCCAACGATACCTTACTTGCTCAAATCGAACGTCCGGATGATGAGATATCTTAGAGAGAAGTTTGAAGAAAATTTTAGAGAGAGAGAGTTAAGGTTCAGATGAAAGAGAAATGAAGAAAAAGGGGGGGTCCGCAAAAAAAAGCTATCAGACGAATCTCGCCGCCGGCGAACTCATTCTCGCCGTGGCGAGCTGAGATTTTCGCCGCGGCGAACATATTTTCGCCGTGGCCAGATTCGAAATCAGAAAACTCATGCTCTCAGGAAAAATACCGCATCATTCTCACCGCGGTGAACTCCATTTCACCGAATTTGACAAAATGTCCAACATGAAAGTTGTAGCCCTTTTTCTTTCCTTTCCATAGCCACTTGAATCACCTAATTTGGAGTTCATATGAAGGAGTTATGCATAAAATAGTGAGCAAAGGTCCAGACCACACTACACTTCGGTTTTTGCCTCGTCTCACTATGATATTCACGGAATTTGAAAAAGTTCCCAACATCAAAGTTGTAGATATATGTCTTATATTTCATTAGAAAGTGGAATTACTTAATTTAGATTTCATATGAGAGAGTTATGATTATATGAGTGATGAAAGATCAGAAGAAAAGGTCGAAAACGCTCTAAAATTTTACATTGTTCTCAACTTTCTTTGTTTCAAATTATTTATATTTAACCTTCAAAGGTTTTATTAGTTGAGGGTTATTACAAAAAATAAAGGAAAGTGATTGAGAAAAGTCAAGGAGTCTCTTAGAGGTCTAAATGTATATGATGATGAAATTAGATAAGAAAAAAAATATGAGAATGGCTTAAACCAAAGTAAACGAATGAACTAGTAATTTCAAATAATTTATAAATAAAGATACTATTCATAACATATTTCTAATGAGTATAAGTAAATAAAACTAATAAGAATACTTCAAAATATTCATAACTTAAACAACATAAGCTGAATCGTAACCTAATATAAAATATAATTTTTTTTACATGTTATAATTGTGTTATTTACTTGCTGAGTCGCAAGATTCACCCCAATCTTTTAAATGCTTCTAGATAAGGTAAAAATTGAAGGCATGCGCTGAAGAAGTAAAAATTCTTGAGGTAAGCCCAAATTTATCCTGATGGGCTTAGTTTCTTGTTGTCTTATGTATTTGTACTCTAAAGTTGTTCTACATTATCACAGGCGGGATCCTCGTTTTCGATGCACGAGAAGAAATGTATAATGTATGTGTATAATAAGGAATGAAAAATGTATTTGATATAGTTTTGAAGTTATATCTTTATTTATGTTTTACATATGCTTAAAGTTTTAAAGAGTGATTATATGATCACTTGCTAAATCAGACTAATCATTGAGTTTTAGATTCAGAAGGCAATAGTTAAGCTTACGGAGTGGGGAGAAATCCTCATTTCGTGCTGGTCTCGTGCTCGGATAAAATCAAGGACGTGACACTCTTCATTAATATCCTTCCAGCAGTTTATGATGTCATTTTGGATTATATTATAGGCCTCTTCTTCTGACATCCCATACTGCTTCATGCAATATTGCACTCCCGACGCAACATACAGTCTTTCCTGCTCAAACTTCATATCAAACCAAAGCCACAAACATCATAAATCAAAATTTATATACAAAAATAAAACTAAAACCAACTTCAATCTTTACAAACATTCAGGAGGTATTTAGTATACTATCATCTAGATTTTAGTATCTCATATGTCAAACGGCATCCAATACATTTGTATTTGATATATTGATATTCAAGGTGTCTGTTGTTATTCAAGATACTGAAATTCCATAAGATAATACTATTTTGGGTATCATAGAAATCTCACATCTCATCGTTTTTAGTGTGTTTCTAGTTTTGTTAATTTTTACAAAATGCTAAATGTATTTTTTTAAGATAATTTTCAAATGTCATACCAAACATTTGAATCTTAACTACCATAATATTATGATATAAGATAATACATGTACCCAAACAGCTCTCATTAATTAATTGGTGCAAGTTGATTCATGTTGTCTTCGTACCTTATGAGTGGCCATGTCGTCCAAGAGCCTGGCGACAATGGACACAACTTTGATGATTTTCGGATCTCTGGAAATCCAATCGAACACCTCTTTGGTAGCAAACTTCCCAAGGCCAAGAAACTACCTCAAATAGCACTTTCATGCATTCTAGAAGAGATTTTATAGGACAAATCACTACAAAAAAAGACTTTCAGCGGCGACTTTGCTAAAAGTCTAAAAATACTCCTAAAGGGCTTTAGCAGCGACTTTTTGTCGCTGCCAAGTCGTTGCAGATACTAATATCGCTAAAAGTTTCCAGTGGCTACTAATGGAGTCGCCACTGAAAGTACTTTTTGTGGCGACTATAGGTGCCACCGAATCTAATAAATATCGTTGCCTTAAGTGCTTAGTCGCCACGAAAGAGAAGATATTTTTAGTGACGACTTTATATAGTCGCCACTAAAGGTTTTGGTGGCAACTTAAGGTCGCCACTAAATGTTTAAATATTTATTTTTTGTGGCAACTATAAGTCGCCACTAAAAATTTTATTATTCATTTTTTCAACTTTTAAATTTTAGTAGCGACCAAATGAAGTCGTCACTAAAGATTACTTTTCGTGGCGATAATAAATCAATACCAAAGCTTTCAATGGCAATTTTATCGCCACCAAAAGTCTCAATATTCAAATTTTTTTCATGTAAGATTCAATGGCAACCTCTTTAGGTCACCACTATAAGTTTAGTGCAAAATTTTTTTATTAATAAATTTATTATTTTAATTATAATAATTAAAACTTTAATAAAAATTAAGATAAATAAAATTATTGATAAAATGATATATTAAATATAACAAATATTATACACTAATATCATGTCAATTCCATGTTCAAAAGAAACATCATGTCAAGTAAAAAGAAAACAATACACAGCTAAATATTAACAAAAACAATCAACTTGGTGCTTCATTAGGCGATGTTGATACTGCAGTTCTGGTCGTATTAGCTACAATGGTTGGAGAAGCACTACTCAGAAAGGTTATTGGAAGTTATCCCTGTTTAATCAAATGTAACAAATTAATATAATTTAAAAATTAATACAAACAAAACAATGACATGTAAGAAACTTTCTATAGCCAAACACACTTGAAAAATAACATTATGCAATAGTCAATAATATTATAACTATAAATACATGATTGTACCATCATATCTTTAAAAAAATGAATTGGAAGACATTATTAAATAGGAAATAAGTTAAATTGCATATTTTTGATAATATGATATTCTACTAAAAATAACAAAAGGACTTAAAAAAATATGATATTTTTGATTTATGGACAGAATATATTAAAACACAAGAACTATAATGAATTTCGAATTTAATAAACCCTCCATTGTTATTATTTTGAAGGACTTTTTAACGTACATATTAGAACCTGAATGATTTAAGGAATATAATTCAATCAACCCAAAATAGGACCAAATAAAAACAACAATAATGAGAATGAAGCAATTCCATTCCATCTAATACCTTGTCCTGATTTCTGAAGTTTTAGTCTATTAAATGCTATTAATAGTATCAGTTACAACTTAAAAGTAGTAGAAACTAGATCAGGTATACCACTTAAAAAAGCATGAATTTTAAGAAATAGAATATGTGAACTGTTGGACATGCGTAAAGAAGCTTGAACTTCAACAATTTCATATATAGGAAATACATACTTGAATGTGACAGTTGGTATAACAGAAAAAGCTATCATAAAAAACAATACAGCTTTGTAGGTTGGAATTCCTGAAACCCAAGAAGAACAATCGATACCAAGTTATAATTTATAACCAAAAGAATTGACACAAATTGTATGCACATACCAAAATGCATTTTTAAGCTTATAAGAATAAAAGAATGAAACCAAAGCACCCTTAATCAAACATTGTACAATATATATAGTATTATCTGGCTTCTTGCAACACAACGAAATATGATCTTAGTGGTAATGAGGATTCTCACTTGTCTTAAAGAAACTGAAAGTATAACCAAATATACAGGGATAAATTGAAAACATTGCAGAAGAATTTCAGCACTCTCGAACAATTAAACCATACATTCATCATGCCTATTCTCAATATCCAAGCTCATATAACATCTAGCACTCAACTAACTGAACTGAAAGCACTTTAAGCTTTCCAGTGGACATGCAAAATGAAGAGTTGAACCCAAAAAAATGGAAGAAAAACTATCAGAAGTAGTAAAATGCTCCTCATAAAATACATAGTAAAATGAACAAAAAGGTTTCCAAACCACATGGAAAGCTCTCTGAAAAAGCTACATCCAAACACCATTAAATAAAAGAATAATGTCATTTATGTAAACTTATATATGGCAAAGGCAATTTGAGATAAAAACGTAATATTTGAGAGAAACATAATTCAGAATATAATCATTTTTCAGAGCCATTTAAAAACCAACTCTTGCTGACTGAAATAGAAACACCCTTTCACTGACAGAAAGACGGTTAAAACAGACTGTATTGCTCCACAACAAGATGTAAAACCTTCCAAAGAAAGTTAATATCATATTTAGGAAAAAATTACGTGAGCCAGAGAAAAAAATAATATAAGAAACTTACTGTTCCCATGTTGCACCATAAAATGGAACTGCAAAAATTAACCAGAACCAGAAAGTACTTCTTCCACACATGGTGGTGCTCCCAAAAGCCAATGATTCAAACTGAAACACATTTGGAACAGATGATAATATTTGTTTCTAGTAAAGGTTAAATAAAACATCCTAAGATCAAGAAACATACTGCGCAAGCAAGTGCATCACATCCTGCAATACAGGAGAAAAATATTCATCACCATCAATTTGTTATTCAAAACTAAAAACAAAAGAATAAACTGTATGGCACAGGAAAATCACCATGATCAAATAATTCCCCCAATGGGCTTGAAGAGTTTGTTTGTCGAGCTTGCTTCCCATCAACAGCATCAAATGTCTAGCATATATAAATAAGAATATTAATAAAAGAATTGAATATAGCAAAGACAGGATATGCAGGCATCATATAGTAAAAGTTTTCCATGCATAAATGACCAACAAGAGTATTGCATAAATTTACTAAAAGGACAAGATCCACTTAATTATCAGGAAATGAAACTAGAGATGGCCAGATGGGATAAATAAAAGTATAAATCTAGTTCACTACAAATAATCATGAAAGCTTTGAAAGCAGTAGATGATACTGCATCTTAAGATCTTAAGCAGACCTGGTATAGAAACAGAAGCAATCCACGTGCAAAGTGAACCCATTTTGGTGGAGCAGAGTCCAAACGAGGTGAGTATATCTACACAAAATAGAAAAATAATAAATCACAATGAAGCATTTTAGTCACCCTTTCGGCACAGCCATTTACACTATTTCCAAATTGTCCTCCATGACTATGTTCAACAGTCAAAGATACAATTAAACTACTGAAAATAATTCAATCTAAGAAGGCATCAATAAAACATGAAATTGATCAGCAATCTTAACAAGACAACGTATACTTAATCCACTACTCGTAAAAATCACAATATCATTCAACAAGAAAACGTAAGGCATTGGAAAACTTGTGTCTTACTCACATAGCCAAGTAGAGCAGATAGGACTAAGAACATGAACCCTGTAAGAGTTATCTGCAGCCAAACCATACATCTAACGTCACTACCAAGGATATAGCTTATGGTAATCAAAGGGGCAGTTATAGATTGATGATACGGTAAGAGAGGGAGCAAATTTGTACCATGTTTGGACTGCAATAGAATTCCAAAATGCCAAGATGCCAACAGATGGGGGGAATAAAAGAAAATAGGTTAGTGAGATTCAGAACTCAAAAGCTAAACTCATCATCAGAAAATCATAGCCATTGTTGTCATTTTATTGTTCATTGTTGTCATTTTACACTCTGGTAGGTTCCTAAAACAAGATTCCGATCTCCATTGTTGTCATTTTATTGTTCAACAATCCTCTCAGCGAAACAAAGTTTTCCAGTATTATGTTTGTTAATCAACAGAAACCGAGCTCACCTTTGGGATTCCATTTCGATTTGACAGCAAAACAATCCAGCAACGGCTTCGCTGGCAATATAATGGATATTAAGAACGACTTACGTGGAGGTGGACGTTAGATGACTTAGCAATCGAATATGGGGTCTGCAGAATTTGAGCACGCCATGCACAGACTCGTGCCTGTGCACAAACAAGTGCTTGCATCTTTTGCAACCACTCTGTTGTCCGCTTCCTCTCGATGTGACCTCTCACCAATGCCTGGTGCTTCACCAGTCCTTTTAATGCTCGCAGTGCTCTCCTTGCCTACATAGTTTGGACATGGAAGAGTAAATGAGCAGAATTAAGATGGCAATAAATTCAAAGTTATTAGGTGATGATGAACTTATGCAACAATAGATAAGCCTCATTCTGTTCTCTTGACAATTTCACATTGGCACAACAGCACCTTTAATAAAAAGCGATTTAGATAAATTCATTCTGCTTCCAGCTATTCGGATTATCGCTCTATTCCATATGCCTCATTCTGTTCTGCTAACTTTCTTATGCAACAATAGATAAAAAAAAAACGATATTTGGAACAAGAGACGATGACCATCTCATTCCCCTGCTAACTTTCTTCTGATTATCGCTCTGCTTCCAGCTATTCGGAAAGAAGCTCCGCTATTCTATTCCATATCATAGCAACAATGAGCAGGAAAACATTGCGCCAAAGTAAATTCACTTCCCGCCTAGCAGGTGTTTCGGGCATCCCGTTTTTCGCACAACCAAAATATATTATTTGAAAATTTGTTTATTAAATATGGAGGTATTTTTCTATTTGGCGAGTGTGTGTAAATAATTAAATATTGTGTTCTTATAATAATGAATGAAATTAAATTAATGATAAATATCAAAGAGATAGCATTTTTCCAACTCAATTTATATTATAAATTAGCCGGAGATAATTCACTAAAAAAAATTTACATAAAAAGATACAAGTATGAAGACAAATTCTTGAATATTGAATTGCTTATTTGTATAAAAAATAAAAAGTTATAAAAATATTTAAAATATATCATTAATTAACAAGTTAGATGATTATTTAAAATTTAAAATTTATTTAAATATTTAAATGATATTATTAATTAAAGAGTCAAACAAATTAATTTTCTTTAGCTCAGTTTTTAAAACAAGTATTTTTTTTATTAACTGGGAAAAAGGTTTTCATTATTCCTTTTTTTGTATGGGTCAAAAGTTTTCGGCATAATTGTTTTTTATGTACATTTATAAAATTATAACTAAAAAAATTACATTAAACTCAAAAGACTAAAAAAAATATAAAACGATTAAAAAAGGTTAATCTTATACTTTTAAATAAACAAAAAATTTAGATACTAAAATTAAAAAAAATTGAGATAACAACTAGTCTAAGATATTTATTAAAAATTACAATTTAATATTACATAAATAAAGCTAATAAAAACAATAAAGATAAATTAAAATTTTATTGCAATACTGACAGTGAAATTAAAGGAAACAACAATGGTGCTAAGAAGAGTGATTACTAATCTCCTTTGGGAGCTACGAAACTTACAACCACAATCAAAACTTGGGAGCAGCTTCAACCGAAGGGAAAGAGCACTAGGGTGGAAGTCAAGGTACAGGGAAAGTTCTGGAGATTTTTTATTACTATTTATTTATTTATTTTTTTAAAAATCATGATATGAAATATCTTTATAAACTTATTATAAATTTAAGCATAATTAGTTATATTTAAATAAGTAGAACAATTATTTTTCTAAATTTTCTTAATAGTTTATTTTTTTCAACTGAAGTACTTCAGTTTTGTAAATTGCATGAATCTTGATTATAAATTATTGTAAAGTCACTTTTTTATTATATGTATGCTCATTTCATTCTGTTAGGGCTCAACTTAATTTTTTAGTAAAAAAATGAATTTGCACTATTAATTTTTACCAACAGTTTAATTTCAATTGGCGAAAGAAGTATAATTATTTTGTTTATTTTTCATATTACTATAGAGAAGTTTTTAATTGATTTAATTTTCGATTTTGAGGAAAATCATGTGCTAATCAAACACAAAAAAATTAATAAAAATTACACTTTCTAACAATAAAAAGATAAAATTAGATAAAATTCAATAAAGATAAAACGATCCAGCGATAAAAACAAAAAGAAGATTAAAAGATAACATTAATAAACTTAATAAATTTTTTGCACATGTTGTCGCCAACATCAATTCTGATATACTTTGTTGTATTTAATTATTTAAAATAATTAATTATATTATGATTCAAAAATTCAAATGTAAAGAAAATTACGAAGTCAATTTCTAACAAAAATAAAAAAAAGGCACAATCAAAAAGAATAATTTATGCCTAAAATCATTAAATCTAATTAATTATTTCATCATCCTTTAATTAATTGTATAATGACTTTGTAAATTATTTAATTTAAACCCCAAAGCTGCTTCTCTTTTGGATGATTTTATTTAGACATATAATAATTGTGAGAATTGTTTAAGTACAATTTCCATACTTGAAGAGATATATGCTCAAGGGTTTTGAGAAAATATATTGAATTTTTTTTAAATTTTGTCTTTAATATATTTCAATAAAAATAATTTTTTTCTTTTATTATTTTTTAAATTAAATAATTATTTTGAATTTTCAAAGATATATACATTATTAATTTGATGATTAAAATTTTACCTTATTAATTTAGTATTTAATAAAAAATTTACTCAGATTGAATATATTTTGAAATTTTTTTATTATTAAATATTTAACATATTTTTTTTATATTATAACTAAAATTTTATATATCTTAACTAAAAATATGGTTTTGTTAAATTTAAAAAGAGAAAAAAAATGATAAAAAGTATTTTTCTACTTTCAGTGGCGACCTAAGGTCGCCACTGAAAGGTTAACTACATAATTTTTTTTTTTAGTGGCGACCTCCTAGAGGTCGCCACTGAAAGTGTTTCTTTAGTGGCGATTGTTCATAGTCGCCACTAAAAGGTTACCTTTCAGTGGCGACTATATAAAATCGTCACTGAAAGTTTGACTTTTAGTAGCGACTATGAACAATCGCCACTAAAGAAAAACTTTCAGTGGCGACCCGTTGTCACGTCCCTACTTTAAGAACGCGAATAGCTTTACTATCCGATAAATTTTTCATTACACATATGCAAATGATCTCACGATAACACATATCCAAGTATTATTTAACGATCACAAGTTTACAAAACCAATAATTATACATGCCAAATCTATATACATCAAGTTTACAGCGGAAACAAGGATCCTGCCTGTGACTTTCAGAGCAACACTAGAGTACAATTTTATTACAATATAATACACTGAGAGCCTAGAAACAAGTTAGGCTCACCACTGAAGCACGACACCTAGGCGGTCAAGTAGCCGCGGGACCAAATTCTGGGTCTTTATCTGAAAAATATGTCAACCACGTGTAGTGAGTTTTACAACTCAGTGAGCAGATAACACCTCCTATGACTTATCAGGTCAAAATAAGGATGTACTCATATAGTAAAACTTATCATATCAAAATATACCATTCAGCAGTACATCCTTATGGGACCCGCATTTTCAAAATATTCTCAATTCAAATCACATTTAAATAGCTGTAACCACATATGATACAAGTACATATTTATCAATTTTGATATACATTTAAAAATCAAATCTTTTCAATAGATAAACATGGAATGTGAGTACATCACCCTTCTGCCTCCTCACGAATTCCATAAGCACAATCACAGTAAGTAATCAGAGAATGTGAGTACATCACCTAACTGCCTCCTCACAATACCACTGATTACAACTTCAATAGATCAACAGGGACTGTGAGTACATCACCCAACTGCCTCCTCACAATACCACTGTCATCATCACAATAAGTAATCAGGGATTGTGAGTACATCACCCAACTCCCTCCTCACAATACCACTGACTACAACTTCCATCAATAGGGAATGTGAGTACATCACCCAACTGCCTCCTCACATTCCCACTTCCATCAACTTCACATTCAGCAATATATATATGTATATACATGAAATGGCATGAAAAATTATCAAGCAACTCGCCATGAGTTTTACACTTGCCATGGTTATCAAGCAACTCGCCATGAGTTTTACGCTTGCCATAGTTATCAAGCAACTCGCCATGAGTTTTACGCTTGCCATAGTTATCAAGCAACTCGCCATGAGCTTTACGCTTGCCATTCAATTTCTTTTATAAAATAACATGCATAACATAGTTTCTTTGCCATGTCATGTGAAATACGTGTAAAAATCACATACTCAATGTGTTTCAAAACTTATTGCAAAAATCAAACTCTTTTTGAACTACATATCATATATCAAATATTTCAGACATTTCCAAACCATTTCAAGAACATATGGAAGTATAAATAACATGTAATCATACTCATTTATCAATGTAAAGTTCAAGAAGAGTAAAACCAAGCCATAGAAAGAATCATCTACTCACCACTTTGAAGCACAAAGTTGAACACTCTTAAAATCCTATTTTCTGATCCGAATTCAGTGAAATAAACCCCAAAATCGAGTTCGGAATGTCCGAAAACCTTGAAAACGACTCCGGATTTGCGAAATTTGGCCTCCGGGAGCTTGGTCAACGTAGGTCAACGCGAGAAGGTCCGGCTGCCACGCGCTACACGCGCCGCCCGAGGAGCTGCGCGTGGGTGTCACTCTCTGAGGGAGATTCGGCGCGTGGGGGCGCGTGCGGTGGTGGATCGATCTACGGTGTTAGTTTTTGCGTTTGAGAACTAAAAGTAGGAGTTTCGGGGGTTACCTTTTTGGTCGTTTTTCCCTTCAATTTTCCGACCAATTTTCGGCCAATTCTCCAAAAACCAATCGGATGGATTCGAAGAACTCTTCGTCCTGAGTCCGTTGGTGGTGGTGGTGTCGAAACCCAAGGTCCGTAGGCGAAGAAATCTTAGAGAGAAGTTAGAGGGTTTTCGAGGAGAATTTTCTGAAGAGAGATGGAAAAAACTGCAAATGACCATTTCCGGAGTGGTTGAGTCTCTTAAAATATCTCGGGGGACCTTTCTGCAAAATTTCACTTTTAGCGGGAGGTCCTTGCAAATTTTCCTTATTTACATTTTAACCCCGAAACTTTTAAGAAATTGCATTTTTGCCCCGAAACGTAAATTTCTAACATTACTTTTATAATTCTTTAATCCATGTAAATAATAACTTATTTTCACCGGGTCCTAACTCCATTTTCGAAATCCTCTCTTTAATTCCGCATTTTCCTTAATTAAAATCTCCATTTTTCTAAAATTATCTCTTTTATTCTAAATTTCTTTAATTGAACTTTCTTGTTAAATTTACGGTTATTACACCCGTGAAAGTCGCCACTAAAAATACCTTTCAATGGCGACTTTCTATAGTCGCCACTGATTCTTCAGTTTCTTATAGTGAATGTCCCATTTGAAAATGAAATAAAAAAGGAATTATTCAAAATAATTTGTTTGTTTAGATTGATTAATCAAAAAATTCTAGCAAGCTAAAGTAATTTAATCATGGAATTGTTTTGCAAAAAATAAAGAACGTCAAAAACTTTAAATGATGAAAATTCAAAGTCTACTTTCTTTTTCTTTTTTCTTTTGTCGGACAGAATCAAATTCTACTTTCAATTCCTTCCTAGTTGAACCCTAAATAGTATTAGACTGGATCCAACCCCTTGGCTCCAGATTGAATCCAGCCCTTAGGTTAGCCTTGACCCAAAGTTGAGACTAGGCACAAACTAGCCCCAACATTTATCGATAATCCAAACCCAAACTCAAATTCCCAACCACGACCTCGACACTTGTAACACCCTAAGATTTATTAATTTTAATTTATGTATGGATTAATAAAAAAAAATTTATAGGAGTAGAGATGTAATTGAAAGATTTTAAGGATGAAAAGTAAAACTTTTTAATATTTTTGGGGTCAAAGTGTAATTTTTTAAAAGTTTAGGGGTCAAAATGTAAATAATAGAATTTCAAGGACTTTCTCTAACAATTAGCAAATTTTCAAATTGTCCCTCCATCATTTTAAAAAAAAAAAAGATTTCCAAGCGAATGAATTCTGTAAAACAATAATAAATAATATTTCTCTCCTCCATTTTCTCTCTCTAGATTTGGAGTACTTTCGAGCATCCGATCTCAAAACTAAAGGTACCGCTGGATTCAAGACAAAGAGTATTGTGATATTGGCAGAATGACTTTTCAAATCAGCTGCAGAATTGCCGCAGATCAGAAGTAGAAAATCGTAGAAAAAGTTAAGTTCTGAAATTCTTATTTAGAGTCCTCAAATTGAAAATCTGACACCGTAGATAGATTCAGGAGATAGATAAATCTTAGGATATGAAATTTTTCAACGATCTAACAACTTTTTATGCGCTGTGAACAATAAATTCAACCGGTATGAATAGTGATTCCGACGATAAATAGTAATTTAACCTTGAATAGTATCCCTATCAGTTTATCAGTGTTGACCAAACTCTCAAAAGCCAAATTTTGTGATTTTTGAATCATTTTTTAGGTTTTTGGATCATCTAGGCTCATTTTTTTTAGGCCTATTTGATTAAATTTGAATTGAAAAGTATATTTTGAGGTTGTCCAACATAGAGCCCTTACCTTGTGAGTAGATAATTCTTTCTATGACTTACCATATACTCTTCTTGAACTTTAAATGTATAATTGGTTCTATTTACAAGTTATTTATACTTTTATATGTCTCTAAAATGGATTAAATTACTTGAATTGTTTATAATTTGGCATATAGTTCAAAAAGAGTATGGTTTTGAAAATAGATTTTTGAAATCATTGAATATGTGATTTTAAATGTATTTCTCATTATATGATAAAAAAATATTATGCAAGTGATATTGTTATGTAAAATTATAAGATTGCCTTAAAAAAAAGCATGTATATATGATTACCCTGATTGAAAAGTTTTTGACAGAAAAATTGTACTGAGACTGTAAATTCTGAATTTATATTGAAACTTCTGTTTTGAACGATATGGCATATGTGTAAATAATTATTTCTATGGAGGAATTTTATTGAAAATATTGTTTGCTAATATCAGGTGATGTTAGCTCTGGTGTACCTTGATATCTCAGCTAGTAGGAGTGGTGCTAGCCTTGTGTGACGGTCAATACACGGGATATGATATGTGAAAGAGAGCAGATACCTCCTATATGGGCAAGATGCTAACTATATGATATGTGATTTGCCCTCCCTTGCTGTGTGCTTAGAAAATATCCATATTAGAATCCCTTCGCGTTTTCTCTTGAATGGTGGCAGGAAACACTTTAGTTGGAGTGCTGAATTTAGGCAAATCCTACACCACCAAAGTACGGAAGGACTTGAACTCTGATATGGTGGCTCTAATATAGGATGATCTTAATATTTTTATGTGAAATATTTTAATGCATAACAACATTTTTTTAATGATCATACAGTATGGTATATGGTTTTGGATATCTAAATATATTTTAATTTGAGAATATTTGAAATACGGTTCCCATATGGATGTACTTCCGAACTGTAATTTTTTACGTGATAAATTTTAAAATATGAGTACATCTATATATTGACTTAAGAGGTCATAATAAGTATTATCTGCTCACTGAGTTATCAAACTCACTACATAATATCTACATTTTGTTTTTCAGATAAGAATACAGAGTTTGATCTTTTCCCTTCAGATAGTTGATCAGTTAAACGACATAATCTCTGGGTAATCCTACCTTGTTTTTAGGGCTCGTAGATTTTGGTTTTTATTATACTTGTACTATAGAATATGCTCTGAACGCCACGAGCAGGATATTTGTTTTCGTTGTTACTCTAATATTTATAAACTTGGTCTATATATTGTGTTTACACGAGAGAACCTATATGTATCTGTTTCTATAATGAATACTTGTATTATACTTATTACAGTAAAGATCTGTCCATAAAATATATGTTTCACGTGTCCTTAAAAGTAGGGACGTGACAACACCAGCCTTTAACACGAACCTTGGGACCCAATTCTAGCATGAACTCAAACTTTGAACCAAGTCCCCTGACCGAACGTGGTCCTAAATCATGAAAACTCCAAAAATTATTTAAAAATAATGAAAAAAACTAAAAAAAGTGTAAATTATTTTATAATAATTAAATATCCAAACATGAAAATTTTCAAATGAGTAGCAAGTTATATTGTAATATTTTAATTCCTTTGCATCTCAAATATTGTGTATTTCTAAATTTTTTTGTTCAAACACTGTTGTAATATAGACCAATGAATTTTTAATTAAACCTGTGGATGGCCTCTATGAAGAGTTCAAGTTCCTCAACTGTGTCATAGGCATTGTAGGTATCATTAAGAAGACAAATATTAGAAACCAACTTGCTCATTACCATCTTCCAGTCTGTCTTAAGGCACATAGGACATGGCCAAAGGCCAGAAGTAGGCCTCCACCACCCTATCTCTAGTGTAAGGGACATTTGTCACAAACTCTGATTTGTTCCACCACCTATAATACAAACATAAGTTAGTTATACCTAATTGATTATAAACTAATAATAATCTAAGTTCGAAGCTTAGGATAGCCTTTATTAAGATATGAATTGCACACTTGGAAACACATGTAAACTTTTAAAGGAAATTTGAGTAATATATAATACGTACTAGGTGATATTGCCAACTTCTTTTTGATGAAGTTTCTGCAACAAATTGAAATCTAGTTTTGCAAAGGCTAGGAGAATGTTTCTATGCAAAGGATCATCCTGGTAGAAATACTTGTAATGCCTTGCCTCTAACCTAGGCAAATCCCTTGTGAAGAGGTCGCCTTAAGCAGTGATTGACATGAGCAGCAAGAGAAGGGCTCCATTGATTGGTCAAGCACTTAAGGTGAGTGTAAGTGAAATGAAGAGCTTCATCAAGTATATCCTCTCCATGAACATTCAATTGTGCAGCTTCATACAAGGCCAACATTCCTTCAACATCCTTGGCAATTTTTTCTTTGAAGTTTCCATTCTTGTTCGTAAATTTGTTTAATTCATTCATCATATGAATTATTAGCCTTTAATAATAAAATTTTTCTCTAAGAAACTCAATTTGTTACATCATTTTCAGCATAAATCTATGTGGGTCATTTTCAGTATAAATTAGTATGGGAGTCAACTATTAAATATTATAATATTTATATGATAGAGCTCCTGAATTGTTTGCAATAAATACTGATTAATGATTCTACGCACGACCTCTTTGTTATGACAATACAGTTAAGATAACAACTCCTACATCTATAACAACCAGAAACTTGAAAGTATCATATATATGCTTTGACAATCTCAATTCTTCAAGATATTAGTCTTTTAACTACCAGCGAAAAGGATATTCTTGGTGCAAAAAAGAAGAAGTTAAATTGAAATAAAATCATAAATATGATACTTTCAAGTTTAAAATTCTATTTTTAAAAAATTGATCAGCTCATAATCTGATTTAATTAGAAGAGATATCACAATTATTTTTCATATAATAATACGATACCATAGATTCTGAAGCATATGGAAGAAAAATATTCCCCAAAATGGAGGGATGAAAATTGGCACAACTTCGCGTCAAATCAGATGGCGCAACAGCAGCCATGGCTTGCTTGCTATTCTCAGGTGCCTCTCTCCTTAAAGGGCTTAATTTTAGGGCGTAATTGTGTGGTGTATTTCCATATATTAATGGAGGTTAAGGATACGCGGATAACTATAACTTATTTTATTAGAAAAAGGGTACACAATCGGGCGTCATTATTATTTAACACACAAAACTGTACCTTATTTTCTTATCCAAAAAAAATCGATGAGCTAACGCTGATGAAAATTGAAAGGGCTAGATCAATTTTAAAAATTACTTTAAATAACTTATTTTATTAGGAAGATAGTACACGTTCTGACAATTATTATTTAACACGCAAAAGACTTTTCTTCTGAAGAGCTCCCAAATCTAATCGGCCTTGGCCGGCACGCTATTGGAAAGAAAGATATTTTACCAATTTCTGTTAAACTCGGGGCTGTTTACTACAATTTTTTTTTCTTCACTTTTTTGAAAAATTGAATTTAAACAAATTTTCATTTTTTAATTTTAAAGCAAAATTATCAAGAAACATAATTCTTGAATGATTTCTGTCAAAAAATTTCTACGCAAAGCAATAGGAATTAAAGTTTTTTACGTCATAAATATATTTTTTACAATATAAACAAATAGTTGCTCTGTCGTCTTTTTTTTCTTTTATCTCTTTTATTTTATTTTATTTTATTTTATTTCTCTTCTACAATTATTTTTTCTCTTATCTATTATTTTACTTTGATCCCTGATACTTTTTTTTATCATCTCTCTTTTTTTAATTTTTTTTCTATTTATTTTTTTATCTCTTATCTTAACACAAGTACTTTTAAAAATAAAATAAAATTTTTTATAAATTTTTTTATTATAATTAAATATAATAAGAAAAAATTCAAAAAAAAATTATCGCATAACAAATGTCCTTTGAGAGTATATTAAATTATAGGGTAAAATATTTTGAGATGTTGTGACTTTTGTATTAAATATATTTACCTTTTTAAAAATATATATATGAATTCTTTTACGTTTTACATTAAATATATTTATCTTTTCCTAATTTTAAAAATATAGATAGAACTCTCTTCAAATTTACATTCAATGCACTTATCCTTCTTATTTTAAAAAGTATAGAGACATTTTTTATATTTTAAAAATACTATAATGTAGCCTTTTTCATAATGATACTTATCATATTTGTTTCATAAAACATTAAACTTATTCATGAGATAAGTAACTTGCCGACTCAATCAAACTTGATTAAATAAATAAATTTTGACTCTAAATTTGATCCAAAATAGATTCGAGCTCTTTAGTTTGACCCAAATAACTTATTTGGGTTAGCTGGGGTTTAGCGTTAATGCAAGCCTAAATTTGACTCGATATCCTAATAACTTAAAAAAAATGCACATATATGAATTTATTTATTTTATTGTAAAAATATGTTATTTAATAGTCTTAATTTTAGTCCAAACCGAAAAACATAAATCTAATTTGGGTCTCAAATTTAAAATCCAAATTCATTTTTTTTTTTGGGTTGGGCTATAGAACGCTATGCAAGTTACTCAGTCTATAATCAGATCTAGTTCTAATGTTTTAAATAATAAGTATATTAAATATTATTTTAAAAAATAATTAAATTATAATATTTTAAAATATAAACAAATTCTATATATATTTTTAAAAATAAAATGAAATAAGTATATTTAATGCAAAATACATCGAACTCAAAGTGTTTTACTCTAAATTACAAATATGAAACATAAAATTATATAAAGAATGTTAACATATAATGCAGGTGAAACTTTTTAAAGTATATAACATTATTGACCGATATAATAGTTTAAGTAATTAATTAAGAATATATATCACTTTATAAATCAAGAAAAAAAATATAATTTGACTAGACATGAACGAAATGTCAAAATACGACTGACTTCAAAGAGTGTGGATACTATAAATCAATTTATTACATCATTTTCAACATAAATAAGTGTCGATCAATTTCAGCATAAATTAGTGTGGGATTCAAGTATAAAAGAATATAATATTTATATGATAGAGCTCCTGAGTTGTTTGCAATAAATATTAACTAGTGATTCTATGCGCTGCCTCTTTGTTATGACAATAGCATAGCTAGCGTGGCTTAATTATGAGTGTTGAAGTATAAAATATATTTTTTTAAAATCTAACATTTTGTAATATGAAAGCATAACTCTTTTTGAAAAAATCACAAAGGATCATTTTAATTTATCTAAAAAGGTTAAATTAAAATAAAATCATATTTTTTAGTACTAATATGATACTTTTTAGTCACGGTCAAAAGACTCATGAACCATGATTCTCTTATGATCAGACCATTCATTTGTCTATTTGTTGTCTTCTGTAGGACACTAAGAGCAAAGAATATTTTGTGAAAATTTCCTAAATCTTATAATATATATTTTGTTGCAAACTAGTGCAGATTATAGTTCATTATGGTGGAACGTTTTATAAATTTGTCACATGGAATGGTGTTATTAATTGGGAAATCACTCCTTGGGGTTACTGGTCTATGTCTACAGACAATGGGAGATATATGGTAATTTTATCTCTCTATCTCTACTTGATTGATAGATTCAATGTATTATGTTTTGGCAGGTTGAATTAGAGGCAACAACAGAGGATCCAGATATCACATTGCAGAAGATATGATGGTAGCAAGGGGAAGGTTTTTTCTTTTTCACACCTGATATTAATTCTTTTTGGATTCGGTGTTTTGTTCCCCTTGTCTTTGTTTAGTTTAAGCAGGTACCCTGTCACTAGTTATAACAAAGAAGTGATTATCAGATAGTTATATCAGCCCTATCAGGTTTCTGATTTATTTATTGAAAGCTTAATAGTGAAGAATGCACCATGTAGAAGTATTAGTATATATGTACATGCAGTCTGATTAACTTATTTAACTAAGCTCTCGCGCAATTACAAAATTTTGCTGCTGGTAGGCTTACTTCTCAGAAACTTGGAATGACAATTTACTTACCCATGGGACAATTTAAACAAAGGAATTGGAGACTGCATGAAACTTCACTAAGTTTTTTTGTTTTTAATTGGTCTAGTCTCTTTTTGTTGTCAATTTGATTATTAATAACTAAGTTTACTGTGACATGATTTAGAAGTCTTCTTAACTTTCATTTGCATGCACGAATTTTGAGTTTCATCATAAAGACAAAATTAAGAATGGAATTCTCCATTAAAAAAAAAGGAGCAAGAAGAGCTGTATTCTGAGTTGTTAAGTTCTCAACTGATTCAACATTGTTAAGTTTTCCATAAAGGTCCGAAGAAGCACCAAATGAAGGCATATAAAAAGAATTACCAGCATTGTTAAGTTTTCATTGTGTTATAGTTAACTAGTTTTATTTGTAACTAATTACTCTCTCTCTCTCTTTTCTTGGAAATGTAATTAGTTACACTATATAGAATATTTGTATTTAAACTAAATGTAATTAAATATAAGTTTAAATAATAACATTATTCTTTTTATTATGATTTTAGCAAGACAACTAATTTATACATTACATTTTTTATTTTTTTCACTATTATGTTTGTAGCAATATCTACAAATTTTAATAATAAAGAGATTCATATGAGGAAAAAAAAATATTAGACATTAAGTGGTGACAACTAGACTTTCAATGATGACTAATGTCATCACTAAAATTAGACATTTAATAGTGACTTGTTAAATTTGTCACCAAAAATAAATTTTTGATGGTAACTTTGATGATTTTCGATAACAACAAAAGTTGTCATTGAAAGTTATTTTTTGTGATAATTTCAAAAGTTGTCACAAAAAATTCAACAAAAAATTTATTGCCAATTAAAAACAGTGACTTGTTTTAAGTGGCAACGTTTAGGCATTCAGCAGCGATTTTGGTTGCCCCTAAAAGCCGATAATCACCACAAAAACTTAATTTCATATAGTGCATATTTGAAATTTATTGTTTGACACAAAGTTGAGCCTAGGCATAAACTAGGCCCACACATATATTTGGCCAGTAGACTAAAGACTTGGACCCATTCCCAACTCCAAGCTTGAATTTGGTGACTAGATCTTGAATCGATAATCCAAACCCAAACTCACTCTAGACCATGACCTCGATCTAAACTCCAGCCCTTAACCTAAACCTTGGACCCAATTTTAGCATGAACTCAAACTTTGAACCAAGTCTCCAGAGTGATATTGGTCTCAAATCACGAAAACCCCAAAAACTATTAAAAAATAATGAAAAAAACACTTAAAAGGTATAAATTTTTTTATAATAATTAAATATCCAAACATGAAAATTTTCAAATGAGCAGCGAAGTTAGATTGTAATATTTTAGTTCCTTTGAATTTCAAAAATTGTGTATTTCAAAAATTTCCCATTCAAACACTAATGTGAATAGGCCAATGAATCTTTAATGTAATCTATGGAGGGCCTCTGTGAAGAGTTCAAGTTCATCAATTGTGCCAGAGGCATTGTAGGTATCTTAAAGAAGACAAATATTAGAAATCAATTTGTTCATTATCAATTTTCTGGTGTTGTCTTGAGGCACATAAGACATGGCTAAAGGCCAGAAGTAGGCCTTCACCGCCCTATCTTGAGTGCAAGGGACCTTTGTCACAAATTTTGATGTGTTCCACCACCTGTAATACAAATACAAGTTAGTGATACCCAATTGATTATAAGCTAATAATAATCTAAGTTCATATCATAGGATAGCCTTTATTAAGATATGAATTGCACACTTGGAAACACATGTAAATTTTTAAAAGAAATTTGAATAATATATAGTACTTACTTGGTGACATTGCCAACTTTGTTTTATGAAGTTTCTGCGACAAATTGAAATCTAGTTTTGCAAAGGTTAGGAGAATGTCTCTATGGGAAGGATCTTCCTGGTAGAAAGACATGTAATGCCTTGCCTCTAACCTAGGCAATCCCTTGTGAAGAGGTTGCATTAAGCAGTGATTGACATGAGCAGTAGTAAGATAAGGGCTTAATTGGTTGGTCAAGCACTTAAGGTGAGTGTAAGTGAAATGAAGAGCTTCATCCAATATATCCTTTCCATGAACATTCAATTGTGTAGCTTCATACAAGGCCAACATTCCTTCAACATCCTTGGCAAGTTTTTCTTTGAAGTTTGCATTCTCGTTCTTAAATTTGTTAAATATATTTATTTAATTCAATCAACATATGCATTATGAGCCTTTAATAATAAAATTTTTCTTCAGAAAATTCAATTTATTACATCATTTTCAGCATAAATTAGTGAGGGTCATTTTTAGAATAAATTAGTGTGGGAGTCAACTATAAAAAGAATATCATGTTAATTTATCTAAAAAGGTTAAATTAAAATAAAATCATACTTTTAGTACTAATATGATACTTTTCAAGTTTAAAATTCTATTTTTGAAAAAAATTTGATCAGCTCATAATCCGATTTAACTAGAAGAGATATCACAATTAATTTTCATATAATAATACAATACCATAGATTCTGAAGCATATGGAAGAAACATATTCCCCCAAATGGAAGGATGAAAATTGGCACAACTTCGCGTCAAGTCAAATGGCCCAACAACAGCCATGGCTTGCTTGCTATTCTGAGGTACCTTTTATAATATACTGTAATTTTTAAATAATAATATTTTACTATAAACAAGTATTATTATTTTTTAAATAATTATGCATGTTTTGCTGAAAGTAAATATATTTTTAATTAAAATAATTTTTGTTTTACTTAAAATAATTATATTTACCTCTAATAATTTTTTATTTTATTTTTAAAAATATTCTTTCTTTTATTATGCATAAAGATATTTTAGTTTGTAATTTGTTTTATTAAATTTTTTATCAAGAAAAGTCATGATTTAAGAGTGCAACTAAAGTTTTGCAATAATATAAATTTTTTAAAATTTTTGGGATGCTTTAGGATGAAAAATAATAATTATATGTATATAATTAAAGAATAAATTTTAAATATTTAATTATTAAATAATATTAAGTAAAAAAAAAGAAGAGGCAAAAGCAAAAGGTGAGAGTAGAAGCAAAAGCAAAAGGCTCGGGCATCCCCTCCATTTTCTTTCTCTAAGTTTTATCTTGTCTATAAGATATCTCCCATTATAGACATTCAATTGAGATACCAAAGATACTGTTGGACTCGTAGCGAAGAAAGCTTCAAAACCCATCGATTAATTTCGTTAGAAGTTCGACGAAAAATCATAAATAGTAACGCAAAGGTAATGTTTCTAAAATGCTGAATTTTTTTTTATGGTTTTTCGAGTTTCCAAGTTAGGAGTTTTGTTAAGGATATAAAGTATTTGTTGTATGATAAATTTTATGGTCAAACAACGTGATTTGGTGCTTTAATTTTACAAATTGTTCTTCAGTGAATAGTAACTATAAACAATATTTTTATTTGTGTAAACAGTGCCGAGCAATATTTTAGCCTGCATTAATAGTGATTTCAGCCGATGTGAACAATATTTTCGGTCATGAATGGTACCCCATCAGTTGACTGGCATTGACTGATCTCTCAGAGTCAATTCTTAGGTTTTTGGACCCTTCGGACTCAATTTTGAGGTCTATTTAGTCATTTGAATTAGAAAAGTGCATTTTAGGAGTGTCCAAACTAGAGCTTTACTCTGTGAGTAGATAATTCTTTCTATGACTTACCCTATACTCTTCTTGAACTTTAAATATATAATTGATTCTGTTTATAAGTTATTTATACATTTATATGTTTCTGAAATGGATGAAATTACCTAAATTGTTTTTAATTTTGCATATAGTTCAAGAAGAGTATGGTTTTAAAAATTGATTTTTGAACTCATTGAATATGTGATTTTAAATATATTTCTCATCATATGGTAAAGGAAATATATTGTGCACGTGACATTATTATGTAAAGCTATAAGATTGCCTTAGAAAAGGGCATGTATATGTGATTACCCTGATTAGGAAGTTTCTAACAGAAGAATTGTACTGAGACTGAAAATTCTGTATTTATACTAAAACATCTGTTTTGAACGATATATCATATGTGTAAATAATGATTTCTGTGGAGGAATTCTATTAAAAACACTGTTTACTAACAGTAGGTGATGTTAGCTGTAATAACCTCAAAATAAAGGAAAAAAAGAAGAAGAAAGGAAAACCCTAAATAAATGGAAATTTTGAATGAAAGGGAGGATTATGGGAAGATAAGTATCATTGGAAATATGTTTATTTATCATATTGTTTGAGAAATTGTGGAGCTAATATGAAGATTTAAGTTTTTGGCCAAAATATAATTTCTTAAAAGTTTAGGGGTCAAAATGTAAATAAAAAAATTGCAAGGACACCCCTCAACAATTGGAATTTTGCCAATAGGTCCTTTGGATGATTTAAGAGAAATCAAATGCAGAGTGGTGTGAATATTTTTCTACACTCCCAAAATTTACTTTCTCTCTCTAAAAACTCTAAAACTTCTCTAGATTTCTAACACTTCTGGACCTCGGATTTCAACACCATCACCTCCTATGGATTTAGAATGACGAGGACTACAATTCTATCTGATTGGTTTATGAAAATTTGGCCGAAAATCTATCGAAAAGTGGAGGAAAAACCCTATAAAAGTAAGTTCTAAATCTCCCACTTAAAATTCTTTGAATTGAAAATCTGACACCAAAGATAGGTTCAAAAGGTGGAAAAACCATAGGATATGAAATTTGACTACCATCTAACAATTTTTGTATGTCGTGAACAGTAAATTCGACTGTCATAAATAGTAATTTTTGACAGTGAATAGTACCCCCACAGTTGACCAGCATTAACTAAACTCTCAGAGGTCAAATTTTGCGATTTTGGGGTCAATTTTCAACTATGAATAGTACCCCTATAGCTCCCAGAGGCGTTGACATAGGCCACATTTGGACCCTCTAGACTCAATTTTGGGGTCTATTTTGCCAAATTCGGACAAAAAACGTGGATTTTGGAGTTGTTCAACTTGGAACCCTAACTTTGTGACTAGATAATTCTTTCTATGACTTGTCATATACTCTTCTTGATCTTTAAATGTGTAATTGATTATGTTTATAAGTTATTCACACTTTTATATGTTTTTGAAATAGATTAAATTATCTGAATTGTTTGCAATCTTGAATATAGTTCAAGAAGAGTATAGTTTTGAAAATGAATTTCTAAACTTATAGTATATCTGATACTACATGTATTTCTCATTAAATGATAAATTAAATATTTATGCACGTGGCATTGATTTATAAAGCTATATGATTGCCTCAAGAAAGGGCACGTATATGTGATAAACCCTGATTGGGTAATTTATAACAGATGAGTTGTATTGAGACTGAAATTTTGTATTATACTAAAAGCTCTCTGTTTTGAAAGATATAGAATATGTGCATATGATAATCTTGTGGAGAAATCCTATTAGAAACACTATTTGTTAACAGCAGATGATGTTAGCCCTGGTGCACCTTGATACCTCAGCTAGCAAGGGTGGTGCTAGCCTCGTGTGAGGGCTAACACACGGGATATGTTATGTGATGGAGAGCGTGATGTCTCTTATCTGGGTGAGATGCCAATTATATGAGATGTGATTTACCTTTCCTTACTTTGTGCTTGGAAAATTGCTCATATTAGAGTCCCTTCGCGTGTCCTCTTGAATGGTGGTAAGAAAAACCTTGGCTGAGATGCTAAGTATAGGCAAATCCTACACCAACAAAGTATTGAAGGTATTGAACTCTAATATGGTGGTTTTGATAAAGGATCCTCCTAATATTTTTATAAGAAATTTTTTTAATGCATATCACTGTTTGATTAATGATTATATTGTATCATATATGGATACAGCCATCTGAATTGATTTGAACTGAGAATATTTGAAAATGCGGGTTCCATATGGATGTACTTTTGAACTGTAATTTTTAATATAATAAATTTTAATAAATGAGTACATCCATATGTTGACCTAAGAGGTCATAAGAGGTATTATCTATTTACTGAGTTATTAAATTCACTACACGATATTTCTACATTTTTTAGATAAAGATACAGAGGTTGGCCCTACAGCTATGTGATCCGCTAGATGTTATATTCTCTGGGTTAGCCTACATTGCTTCCAAGGTTTAAAATATTTTAGATATTATGTCATTGTAATCTAGAGTATGCTCTGAACATCACAGGCATGATCCCTGCTTCTGCTGTAATATTGTTAAGTTTAGCTTTGGCATGTATAATTAGCTATACTGAAAACTTGTAAACGTATGATATTTTCCTGATATGTGATATTGTGATCCGTATGCAAATAAATAAGTGGTGAAGTTTTCTGATAGATGTGTTATTCGCGTTCCATTAAATTGGGGTGTGACATTAGCCTTGGTGCACCTTGACACCTCAGCTAGTAGGGGTGGTGCTAGCCTCGTGTGATGACCAATACACGGGATATGATATGTGAAGGAGAGCGGGATGCCTCCTATTTGGGCGAGATGCCAACTATATAATATGTGATTTACCCTCCCTTGCTGTGTGCTTGGGAAATACCCATATTAGAGTCCATTCGCATGTCCTCTTGAATGGTGATAGGGAAAACCTTAGCTGGGATGCTGAGTTTAGGCAAATCCTACACCAGAAAAGTACGGAAGAGCTTGAACTCTGATATAGTAGTTTTGATATAGGATCCTCCTAATGTTTTCGTGTGAAATATTTTGATGCATAACAATATTTGTTTAATGATCATACAATACAGTATATGATTTTAAATATCTGAATATTCTTTGTTTTGAAAATATTTAAAATGCGGCTCCCATATAAATATACTTCAGAATGGTATTTTCTATGTGACAAAATTTACAATACGAGTACATCCATATGTTGACCTAAGAGGTCATAGAAGATATTATCTACTCACGAAATTGTCAAAATCACTACACAATATTTCTACATTTTTCAGATAAGGATACAAAGTTTGGTCATTTCTTTTCAAATAAGTGATCAGTTAGGCAACATATTCTCTGGTGAGCCTATTTTGTTTTTAGGGCTTGTAGATTTTGATTTATAATGTACTTGTACTCTAGAGTATGCTCTGTGTAACATCCTAAGTCTTTAATAATGTTAGATAAATCTAAGAAAAAGTAAACGAAATATATGACCAAGAATTAAATTACTTAGTTATGGAACAATAAGGTATTTTAAAAAAATATAGGTTACATATAATTAATAATGAATTATACAAATAAAATTCTTAGGATCATAATGGATGGGGGAAGGATACAAATACATTTTTAGGACATTACTAATTTAGGATTAGCAGTAAATTAAGGTAATATAAAACAACTAAGGAGCTGCCAAGTAGCACCACCAAAGGATGCTACCTTGCAGCCACCATGAACCTTCCTCATTTTGTTTCTACAAACCATGACAAGAGGGAAAGAAACCATGCACCTCCTTAATTTTGTTTTTACAAACCATGACGAGAGGGAGAGAAACTATGCACCTTCCACATTTTGTTTCTACAAACCATGACAAGAGGGAGATAAACCATGCACTTTCCCCATTTTGTTTTAGTCAATTGTTTCTTTGCTCTATAAATACCATTGACAAGAGGGAGTCTAAGATAGAAAGAAAGGAAGAGAGAAAGAGGGAGGGAGAGAGAGAGAATAACCAGATATTTGAGAGAGGAAATGCCTAGAAATTGAGAGAATTCTTCTTTCCTTCCTTCACCTTGTGGCAGTGAGAATGGGAGTTTGAGTGTTAAAAAATTAAAACTTTACCCACCATTTTTCTTATAAGAACAGAGCTAGGTGTGCAAGGGAAGCTAATAGAAGAAGCTAGCTGAAAATTTGGCGCAATAGAAGTATTTTACACAAGGTAAGTTTGCCTTCTTGTAAAAATCTGGTTTAGAGTTTAATATGCTAACTTTAGGTTCTATATGGATGAATTTTTGGCTAATAATTATATAAAATCTAAAAATATGTTCATCAGAGAAGTTGTAACCCTATGTCTTAGATTTCTATAGCCTTTAGAATCATATCAAGTGGATTTAATATGAGAGAGTTATTCCCTAGTGAGTGATGAGAGGTCAGAATCGGGTATGGAATTTAGAATAGTGATAATAGCTTCAGTTTTTACATTTTTGGAATTAATCTATAAGGAATATGAAGAAATGGTTAACTTACAAAATGTAGATATATGTCTCACAGGTAAATGGAAACTAGAAACACCCAATTTGGAGTATATATGAGTGAATTATGGTCTAATTAGTGAGTAAAGATCATAAAGTACATAAGGGTTAGGTTTGAGAACACAGAACCCTTTTTGCATCTGAAAACTTGGCTTGGTAAATTGAGTAAATGGCCTTTAAATATTGATAATCAATTCTGGAAATTTTTGTGATTTTTGAGAACCTACAAATATGACATTTGCAATCAAAACACTGCAGAGAAAAAATCTGTTGGACAGCTTAGACTGTTGATGGAAATACTAAACATTGAAGATGTTAGATTTTTAATTTTCATATGAAAATTTTATTACATATTACTAAAATACTAAGTAAGGCCCCCACCAAATTTAAGAAATTTTTGGGCAGTTTAAGGCATATAATAAAATATAGAAGTTCTGTGGGATAGGAAGTGAGTCAGAACAAATCAGAACTGGGGGCAGCTATAAAAATTAGGTTATTTGAGGGGTCAAATGAATTATAATTTACTTGAAAGTTTTTATGGTGATTATATAACATATCTAGGATACTATATATAAAATATCACAAATTTTAAAGAAGTTTTACCCATATAAAGGAATGGAAAACAGAATAAAAATGGAACCAAAACCAATATGCACTGTTCTGTGTTAAGGAGTTACTTCTTGAGGTGAATAGAAGATTTAAGGGTTGAGATATCCACAAAATCAAATAGACATGTAAAAGAACTTCCATGCAAAATTTTAGAATTTTTTAAAGAACTTTTATTATATTTAGTAATAATTCCAGAACAGAACAGGATCACAAGTCTTTTAGAGGAGCAAGAGCTCTTAAACTAAATACTTAAGATTTTAGGTGTTCATATGCATGCATTAACCAAAGGCTTTATATGTTTTAGTTTGAGTAGCTGGTTGTAACCTTGGCATCCTTGGAAAGGAAGTGATTGTGCTAGAATTGAGGTAGCTGACTTTTCCTTAAAATACTCTTTATGTTTATAATCTTGAATTTATCAATTTCATTAATTGCCTGACTTTTATGCTATGATGAATGATGGTCTAAAGATATGTTATGGATGCATTCTCGGGAATTAAGGGGTGCCTAAAGTGTGTCAAGTAAGCCTTATTTCCCCCACGTATTGGCCAATAATAGGAGATGCATAACCCTTTGTAAATATGGGACTGCATTGGGTAAATAGACCAACATATTATGGGTCCCTAATGTGACCAAGATGATGTATGTATGTATGGTTAGTGCTTATGTTTCAGTGAAATAAATTGAGATATTTTAAGGAATGGAATGTGTACTATTTTTATAAAAGTTTTGCTAGCTATTGAGATTGTCATCTCATCTTTTTATATCTATACAATCACATTCTAGGTACTTCAGCAAGAAGTGAGCAACAAGATTTCCAAGGTTGACTCCTCTAAATATAGATATGGATTATATATTTTCTGGGAATGCAATATATGTGAGATGGCTTAGTAAAATACCAAGTCCCTTTTAGATAGCACATAGTTTGATGTAATTTAAGTGATGAAATGCATACTTTTCTTTTATAGTGTGAGAGCCTTTGTGTGCATGTAATGCATATCATGCCTAGTTAGTTTGATTCTCCTATCTTTAAGAAAATGAAAGTTGAAAATATTTGGAATAACCTGAAACTCATGTATGCTATATATATATATATATATATATATATATATATATATATATATATATATATATAATAGAAATAAAGATAAGTAACAATATAAGTGAATAAGTAAATTTATGGACTAGGCAGTCATTGACAGAAATTTATAGATAATAAGGAACATTCTACGATATAGATATATGAAAAATGACGCTAGTAAGTAGGTGTTACACTCTGAAAGCCAAAGGCAGGATCCTTGCTTTTGTTGTTACTGTAATATTTATAAACTTGGTATGTATATTGTGTTTATATGAGAAAATCTATATGTATCTATTTCTATAATGAATGCTTGTATTACACCTATTATAGTAAAGATATGTCCGTAAAGTATGTGTTTCATGTGTCCTTAAAAGTAGGAGCATGACACCTCTCTCCTTAAAGAGCTTAAGTTTAGGGTGTAATTGTGTGGTGTATTTGATAGGAGCTAACCACGGCTTTGGATAATATCCCATGTTATCTTAACTGTAAATATTTCCCTTATCATTCTGGTTGTTATAGATATAGGAGTTGTTACATTTTGTGTTTAAATTTCAAATACTTGCACAGTTGTATATATACAGATTTATATCTCTTAATAAGATAAGATCTTCTTCGTCAATTGTATCAAATATCTTTATGGTATCAGAGCATTCCTAAGCTCTCACAGGCTGCATCAATCCAAGAATCACATCCACCATGGCTAAATCCTTCACAAGTCAAACCCTTCAAACTTTAGTGGCAAACACCACACCAGACCTTGTCATTATAAACATATCCAACCTAGTCATCAAATTAATGCCCAACAACTATGTAGCGTGGGCAAAACAAATGAAGTCTATGCATAAGGCTATGGACTCGTAGGGTATATCACTGGCTCTAAACCATTCCCTCCACCATTCATTGACAATAATGGAGAACAAGTTGAGAATCCACTGTTTACCCACTGGGTACATCAAGACTAGTTTTTACTACTGGCTATCATGGCATCATGTGAACTTGATGCCCATGCAGTGATCACCTAAGCAGAAATAGCTTAGGAAGCTTGGGACTAGTTATCAGGTGCTTTTGTCAATCGCTCCAAGTCACGTATCATACACCTCAAAGAGTGTCTATCTACCCTCACCAAGGGAACCTCCACTGTATTTGAGTATCTATGCACTATCAAAGGGATAGCTGATGAACTTGTTCTCATTGGACAACATCTAGATGAGATTGATCTCATTTTGCACTGCTCAATGGTCTGGGACCTAACTATAAGGAAATATCAACAGTTCTACGTGTCCGTGAGACACCTATCTCTTATGATGAGCTCTACGAGATGCTCACTGAACATGAAGCTCATGTCATGAAGGAGGAAAAACTGACTAAAACCTCCATTGTTGCCAACCAAATCAGAAAGGTATTTTCTAATCCAAAACCTCATTATAGACGACCTCAACCTCATCATGATCATAACAACTATCCTATATGTAAACCTACTTCTCCTTTAATCTGTCAATACTGTAACAAACGTGGTCATATTGCCAAGTTTTGTTATAAGATTACGAATAACCCCCATATTTCTCCAAGTACTAATGTTGCAGCTACTACTCCTCGTCCCACCAACCATTGCCTTCTTAACTCAGGCGCTACCCACCACATTACCAATGACTTCAACAATCTCACACTTGCATCTAAATATGATGGCCAGAATATCTCACTATGGCAAATGATAACACTCTTCCCATCACTCATAAGGACACCATGATTCTCCCTCCTTCCCTTTAACTTTTTGATGTTCTTTATGTCCCTAATGTCAAGGATAACTTAATCTCTGTTTCACAATTATGCAACCAAAATCAAGTCTTAGTTGAATTCTTCCCTTCCCACTTTCAGGTCAAATCTCTAAAGGTCAGAATGCCAATAACTCCTACACTATTCTCGGATCTTCTCCTTCCAGTTCATCTCCCTCTACTGACTCCATGACCATGTCTTTACTTCCCAGCCTACATTGGTATCACAGACTAGGGCACCCCTCGAACACCACACTACGCCAAGTTCTCCTTTTAGAATATATTCCCACATCTTCTTGTTTTCATTCTTGTGTTGATTGTCATTTAAATAAAAGCCATAAAATTTCCTTTGGCAACTCAAATCTCACTAGTTAGAGACCCCATGAATTATTGTATTCTGATGTATGGGGACCTACTGCATCTCCCTCAATAGATGGCTACCGGTTTTATGTAATTTTTATTAATCATTTCCCAAGATACATTTGGTTGTATCCAATGAAACATAAATCAGATGTCGCTCTCATTTTTCCTACATTTAAAGCACTTGTGGAAAAACAATTTAACTCTCACATTAAGACTATTTACTCGAATAATGGAGGTGAATATATTGGCTTGTACTCCTTTCTCACACAAAATGGCATATCCCACTTAACATTCCTACCCTATACTCTAGAACATAATGGCATCTCTGAAAGGAAACATCACCACCTTTTTGAGACTGCGAGGTATCTTCTTAATCATGCCTCTCTTCCCCCCAAATACTGGACATTTTCTCTCAAGACTGCTGCTTACCTTATCAATAGGTTGCCCAGCCCAATTTTGAACTCACACACCCCCTTTTTCACTCTATTCAATTGTTCTCCCAACTATCTCTAGCTTCGCACCTTTGGCTGCTTATGTTTTCCTTGGTTAAAACTATATACCTTTTCTAAACTTCAACCTCTTTCTACTCCTTGTATCTTCCTCGGATATTCTACCACCCAAAGTGCATTTATCTGCTATGACTTCCAAACTCACAAATTTCAAAACTTCAGACACGTTCAATTCCTTGAGGACTCATTTCCCTTTGCACACAACCCCTTCTTCATCCTCTCATTCCTCTTTTACTCCCCTCAACCCTACTCCACATGACATAGTCCCTTTTAACCCCCTCCTCTTCTCCCAACTCTCTCACCCATCTCACAGCCACCATCCCTGTAATAACCGTAAAATTTAACGAAAATTCCAATTAAAGAAAATTTAGAATAAAAGAGAGAATTTTGACAATAGAGATAAGAACCGTAGAAAATATGTATATTTATTACATGGATTAAAGAATTACAAAAGAAATATGAGAATTTATGTTTTGGCGCGCTATAAGCAAATATATTTTTATTTATGTAGAAATGATTATGATTTGTTAAAAGTAAGTTGACTTTTAAGTAAAAGAAGTATTGTGTTGCTTAAAATAATTATATCGGCCTCCATTGAATTTTTATGGTATTTTTAGAAATATTGTTTTCTTTTAATATGAATAAAGATATTTGTTTTATTACGATTTTTATTAAGAAAAATTATGATTTAAGAGTTTAACTAAAGATTTATGAGAAAGAAAATTTTTAGAAATTTTTGGGATATTTTATGATGAAAAATAGAATTTATATGAATTTTTATAAAAGAAATTCCTATTATTAATTATATAATAATAATAATTATATTTACAAAAAAAAGGTTTCAGAAACATAAATGAGAAACCGGGGGCGACGAATTCGAAGAAAAAAAATGAAAAAAAGATGCATAGTAGTGAATAGTGTAGGAATAGTAACATCCAACATTTTCTTTCGATTTAGAGTACCGATTGGCTTCTGGTTTTAAAAATGAAAGTGTTATTAGATTTAGGACAAAGAGTACTTCAGTTTTGACCGATCAGTTTTTCAAATCAACCGTTGAATCACCGTATATCTGAAGTAGAAAATTTCGATAAAAGGTAAGTTCTGAAAAACCTTACTTAGGGACTTCTAATTAGAAATCTGACTTCGTAGATGGATTCAGAAACTAGATAAATATTAGGATATGAAATTATTTTGTTGATTTGGCAAAATTTTTGTGACAGTGAATAGTATTTTCCGGCGATGAATAGCGGCGGTGAATAGTATTTTCTGGCATGAATAGTGTTTTTCGGCGGTGAACAGTACCAAGCTCATTTAAGGTTTTTGGACCTTTCGGACTCGATTTTGGGGTCTGTTTTACCGAATTCAGACCAGGAACTAGGATTTTAGGGCTGTTCAATCTGGAGCCCTTACATGTGAGTGAGTTTTTCATACTATAGCGCATGTTTTACGAATTTGGTTTATAACTCTCTCTCGTATGATTTTAACTAGTTGTAATGTATGCTAAATTGTTTTACCGCTTTGAAAACCAATATGTTCCAACCATGTTAGAAATTATAAATTTAAATCCTAGTTGAACTCTAGGTATGCAGGGCAAGCATCTAAGCTGATAATTCTCCACTTGAGCTAGATTTATAGAAATGCGAACTTAGTCATAGAAATGAACTAAGTTAGCCATGAAATGATTTGATGCATGATGAGCATCTATATGATGTCTACGGACGATCTATGTTTAAAAGGGAAAGTTTATGATTATAAAGGTCTCCATGGAAATTCATGGATGAGATATATTTTAGAACGGAATTTTATGTATGAAAAGAGCTAAATGGAGAATTATAGCTTTATTGTAAAGTTATTGAAATGTTTTACTTTAAACTCTTTGAATAGCATATTTCAAATGTTTTCTATTGGAGGGACCCTTTTAGATCACTGTTAGCTAGCCGCAGGGAGTGCTAGCCCTGGTGCACCATGGTCATGCGAAGGCTTCGGCCTAGGATACTGTGACGGGCATATGACTGCCTAAGACACAGGGATTTAGGGTGGACTTATGTCTACGCCTACAGTGATTACCATACCCTTGCTGTGTGCTTGGGGGATTTAGGGTGGACTTATGTCTACGCCTACAGTGATTATCATACCATTGCTGTGTGCTTAGAGGATTTAGGGTGGACTTATGTCTACGCCTATAGTGATTACACTACCCTTGCTGTGTGCTTGGGGGAGATGATAGATCTGTTAGGAAAGACCTCCAATAAACTAGTGCATTTTTCTTAAAAATTAAATGTTTCTAAACATACTCATTCATCATTGTTATTGCATAAATAACTTCATTTATTACTTACCATGTATAATTGATTTGCTCTACTGTTACTGATTTAATCCTGTTTTATCTTTTGAACATACATTTGAACTGTTTAGCTTTTCTTTCAATAAATTATGGTTAAATGCTTAATGTTTCTATTATTATCTTTACACTTTGATTTCAATTATTAAATTCATTGCGAAACATTCGTGCGTGGTTTGCCCTGTTTCTGTTATAGTGTGATTTATCCATTCACTGAGATGTGGTGATCTCACCCCTCTTCTGTTTTCTCCCCACAGATAGTCAAATAGACTTTAATCCAGCTACAGTTTCATAGGAGGCTGAAGATAGCGTTGGTGAGCCCCAGTTTGGGCAAGGCTCTTTTGTACTGTTTGTTTAGTTTAGTTTATGTCTAGTGTACCTCCATGAACATATAGGCAGGATCCTCACTTCTTGTGTATTTTGATGTGTTGTTTGGAAAACAGTTTTATATTTTACAACGATGTTGGTATTATGAGGCCTTGGGCCAAGTTGAATCACATGAATATTATGAGGCCATGGGCCAAGTTGAATCACAGATGTTGGATTCATGAGATATATATATATATATATATATATATATATATATATATATATATATATATATATACATATATACAGTATTTTCTTATATTGGATGTGGCATATGTGGCCAGTTATATTTATTATGTACTCTGGATTGTATGCTGGATGTTTATGCATGCTATGTGTTAGGCTTGCGGCTAGGGGGAAACCCTTATGCTGTGCCGGTCATGTGTTCCATCATTTGGGGCCGTGACAATCCCCTCCCTCCTTTACTGACCCTGTCCCTTCCTCTCATTCACCTTTATCATCTACCAACCTTCCCAATCCTTCAGCAACAGTGGCTCCACAACATCTTAATCCAAAACCTACCTGCACTCATCCTACGACTTCTCTAACCAATACACACCTGATGATTACACGTACCAAAAACAATATACATAAACCTAAACGGGCCTTCATTGTGTCCAAATATCCTCTCCCTGAAACTCCAAAACCTACCTGCTTCTCTTAAGCATTAAAATCATCTCATTGGCGTGATGCTAAGTCTGTTGAATTCAATGCTCTCTTGAGTAACAGCACCTGGGACCTGGTTCCTCCTTCCTTTCACTGCAATATCATTGAGAACAAGTGGATCTTCTGTGTCAAGAGAAACCCTAATGGATCTATAGCTCAGTACAAAGCAAAGATGGTGGCAAAAGGGTTTCATCAATGACCCAGGGTTGATTAATTTGACACCTTTTGCCCTATCATCAAACCTCAAACAACCAAGATTGTATTATCCATTGCTCTCTCTCATGGGTGGACCCTAAGGCAAATGGATGTCAACAATGCTTTCTTGCAAGGTCCTCTAACTAAAGTTTTCTACATGAAGCAACCATCAGGTTTCATTAATCCTCAATATCCTCACCATGTTTGCAAGCTCAAGAAGGCATTATATGGTCTTAAACAGGCTCCCCATGCATGGTACTATGCACTACGTAAGTTTCTACTCTCTTATGGCTTTTTTAATTGTAAAATAGATGCCTATCTTTTTATCTACAACAAAGGCTTGATTTTGGCTTATTTTCTTATCTACGTTGATAACATTGTCCTCACAGGTAATGACTCAGTATTTCTCCAAGCATTTATGCACTCACTTGCCACCACCTTCTCCTTAAAGAACCTCATATTTCCTATTTACTTTTTGAGCATTGAACTAGTTCCATCTTCTCAAGGATTATTTATGTCTCAGCACAAATTCATATGAGAAATTCTAACCAAGTCTAATATGCTTAAAGCTAAATTGGTCACCACACCTATATCTACCTCCTACTCCTTCTCCCTTACATCTCCACCCACTGATGCCCCCGCTTATAGGCAACTTGTTGGCTCCTTACAATATCTTTCCTCCACTTGCCCTGATGCAGCCTTCACTGTTAATCGTCTGGCTCAACATATGTATGCTCCCACCAATGATCACTTCCAAACTCTGAAAAGATTACTCAAATATCTCAAGGCCACCGTCTCCTTTGGCATCAACCTCACATGTGATTCAAATCTTTTTCTCACAGTTTATTGTGATGCAGACAAGGCAGGTGATGTTGCAGATCGTAAATCCACAGGTTCCTACATTGCTTATCTCTTCGTGTTCCAAGAACCAAAAGACCGTAGCCCATTCTTCCACTGAGGCAGAATATAGAACCATTGCTTCCACCATTGTAGAAATTCTCTGGCTCCAACAACTGCTGCATGAGCTAGGTATTACTCTTCCCAACTCTCCTTTGGTCCACTCAGACAACATAAGAGCTACATACCTCTATGCCAACCTGGTTTTTCACTCCAGAATGAAGCATCTATCTATTGACTATCATTTCGTTTGTGAGCTGGTTACCTCCAAATCCTTATGTGTGGCTCATGTTCCCTCCTTCCATTAGTTAGTGGATCTTCTTACTAAACCACTATCTACGCCTCGGTTCTAGCATCTTCGGTCCAAGACTGGAGTCATTGACTCCTCCATCTTGAGGGGGCGTAATAGGAGCTAACCTATAATATCCCATAATTTTCCAATTTATAATTTTTTATTATAAATAATTATTATTTTATTTTTAAATGATTATGTTTTGTTACAAGTAAATATACTTTTAAATTAAAATGATTTTTGTTTTGCCTACAATAATTATATTTGGCTCTAAATAAATTTTTGTTTTATTTATATAAATATTACTTCTTTTAATATACATGAAGATATTTTATATTGTGATTTGTTTTATTAAAAATTTTATCAAAAAAAGCAATGATTTAAGAGTGCAATTAAAATTTTGCAAGAATATAAATTTTTAGAAATTTTTGGGATGTTTTAAGATGAAAAATAAGATTTATATGTATATAATCAAAGAATAAATTTTAAATATTTAATTATTAAATAATGATAAGTAAAAAAAAAAAGAGAAATAAGAGAATGGAAACGTGAAGAAATACACCACACGGATGGCAGGGGGCACCATTTTTTTCTTCTTTTTTTCTCTCTAAGCTTCTCTTCTTCTCTCTAAAATATCTCCCAATCTAGACATCCATTTGAGATGCCAGAGGTACCATTGGACTTGTGGCGACGAGAGTTTCAAAAGCCACCGATCAATTTTGCTGAAAAGTCGCTAGAAGTTCGCAAAAAATGATGAACAGTAGCCGCAATGGGTAAGCTTCGGATTTCAAAATTCTTTGGTGTTTTCTAGTGATTTTGGTTCTAGAATAATGTTTAGGAGGTAGAATAATCCTTATATACAAGTTTTTCTGACTAGATAATATCATTTGAGGCCTCAAATTTTGAAATTTTCCTCCGATCAACAGTAGCATGAATAGTGTTCTATGCTTGTGTGAATAGTGTTTGAGCCATCGTGAATAGTGTTTCTGCACAAGTGAACAGTACTCACAGTGTGGATTTGTTTCCTAGGTGATTGAACACTTTAGAATCATTTCTGAGGATCATTTTGCTCGATTCGGCTCCAGAAGTTGTCATGGGCTTTGCCCTAGATTCGAGCTCAAAACTTTGTGAGCTGATAATATATACCGTAGAATGATTTCAATATTGTTTCAGTTTCTAAACTACATATTGTGTAAATGTACATGGTGGATTAAGATTTATGTGGTTGATGCTTAACATTTACATGTATATTTATACCAACTGGTTAAGATTTTCATTACGAAATCTTAGGATGCAGGACAAGCATTATTTGAAATTTGTATTGAAATGGTTTAACTTTGAATTTGGAATTTGTGTTAGATGGTTGAAGCGTTTTATAGATAAATTGTATTATTTGTTATGGTTTAAGGACCTTGGAGTTGATTGTACATTGTGGTATAGAATTTTGACAAGAAATGGATCATGATAAATATTTTTTGAGAGATGTATATTCCTAGTGCTAATTGGGAGATATAAGCTCATAATGCTATTGGAGGATGTATGCATATACTAATAATTGGGAGATAATTGTGCATGACACGAGCTTTAATTCTTTATTTTGAGAACTTGAAGTTTTTAAATGATTTTTTTGACAATAGAGTTTCCTAAAATCATATTTTAATTTTACCATACTATGCTTTTTTATAAACTTTGAGTTGTGGCTTTATTGATACGAACTTGGGTTTTCTGATATGAGGCTCATGATGAGGCCTATTAGAAATATTTAGAAAGTTATGTTCAGATTTGAATAACTTGTTCATGGAAATAATAGATTATAGGAAATGCCTTGATTCTTATTTTTCCTTATGAATGACGTTTTCTAAAATTGTTTTTATGGGAAAGAATCTTTTCAGAAACAATGTTTGCTAGTAGCAGTAGATGCTGGCCTTTGTACACCATGTAACCCTAGCTAGCAGGGAGTTGCTAGCCCCTTGTGCAAAAAGGCACATGAGGATTGGAATGTGAATAAGTATGGAGTTGAGGTATGTTTCCTCTAATAGTCAGTGGCATTTGGCCTAGTTAACTATTATGAAAATGTGGTGATTTACCCGCAGACTGTGTCTATGGCCCTGGTGATTTACCTATCTAGACTGTGTGTCTAGCCAGAATGGTGATTTACCCACAGACCGTGTGTCTGTTTAGTACTATGCTTTCCCTGATGAGCTGTTTGTCCTGTTGATTTGGTTCTGATTAGGAGTCCTCCCAAATGTTATGATTTTAAAAGTTAAATATTTATCTGCTGATTCACTGATTATGTTTTAAATTATCTTGCATACTTTTATATCATAGTTAAACCATGATATTTTTACTGAGTTATTTTAATGTGTTTTTCCATACCTCTCCGAATTTAAATCTTTTGTTAAGGCTATGGCTATCTGTTTTAGCTATTGCTATTATGGCATCTTGATAGTAGTTTATTTCCTTGTTGATAACCATGGTATACAAGATGCTTGGGGTTTTAGTTTTGATATTAAGTATATGCTTGAGGTTGGCCTGAGGTGTGTTATATATGATCAGGGGTCATAGATTTTCTAAATTGAGAAATGCTGAATATGTGAGTTAATGATAAATTCTTTTGGCTATGTAAGTATGAAATGAGGATGCAAGTTATGATGGAAGCATAGTTTGGAGACGTATATGTGCTAGTATAATAAGTTAGTGGTTCCGAATTTATGTATTTTCTTTGGAAATTATAATATGTTGGGCAAAGAGCTGTTTAAACATTTATTTACAGTATTTTGCTCTTCTAGCAAAAAGAAACGTGTTTTAAATTTAAATTGTTTTAAGCTACCTTAAATTAATTTATTTTGACTAATTTGACTATGCAATATATAGGGGTGATTTATTTTTAGCTATTCTATTCTTATCCTTCTATATTTTTGTTATTTCAATAAATTTCTCCCTTCTTTATTAATGAAGGTTTATTATGATTTCTCTACCATAGATTTCTATTATATTTCCTGTAAATTTATATGTTTATCATTGCTGACTTTTGTTTAGTAAAAACTATTCTTTGTATTTTGAAACTTTGTTTTGAGAAAACTAATGTTTACTACCGATTTGGTTTCTTTTAAATTTACCTTTTGGCTGTGACTATTATTCTAAGATTTTCTAAATGTGAAAATTACGTTTTGTCTAAATTATCTTTGAAACTTATAGTTTAAACAAAATTCTTCCTCAAACCGTACCTTGAGCAAAATAAGACCATTTGGCTTATGTCTTCTGTTACCTTTTTCTTTTAAAGACAAAATCGTGTTTAAATAAGACAATATTTTCCCTTTTTCTTTTCTCCTTCCAATGAGATTTACAAAGAAGTATTGAAATGCTTATTCTTTGAGTTTTCTCTTCATTTTAGGTGTTTGATTTATTCAAGCCTTTTAATCTTTCACTTGTGTTCTTTTATTTAAACTTCTTTAATTGATACGATCACAATATTTTTGATACAATTGAACGGTATGTATAGTTATATGCTTTAAGCATGGTTTGACTTTCAGAATCACGTACTTATTAAACTTGGCAATCGGTTAGGCATAGTTGTTTAGCAATTTTTATTATGGGATTGCTATGTATGTTTGAATAATAAGCTTTGATTTAAAGAGTGTGCTTTTATAGAAATTTGTTTTATGGCTTGTCTTGATCCTCTATAGTATATGCTATCTATTCACTAAGTCGCAAGACTCACTCCCTTCTTTTAAATGTTTCTAGATAAGGTTAGAATCGAAGACATGCACCGAAGCAGTAGAATTTCCTAAGTGAGCCCAAATTTGTCTTGATGGGCTTAGTTTCTTGTTGTCTTATATATTTGCTTTAGAGTTGTTCCACATTATCGCAGGTAGGATTCCCGCTTCCTATGCATGATAGTTGCTTCGTTTTCAGATAAACGGTTTTGTATATAAATGAGAATGATATTTTTAATTATGTTGAATATAAGTTTTTGGCTAGTGTTTTATATCGGTTATTGAATTTTTTTTTGAATGAAGAAAATTATTACAATGTTTTCAAAATATGAAGTTTTATTGTTGAAGCTTTTTAGAGAACAGTTTTCTGGAAAATTCTCAAAATTTTAAATGATTTGAACTGTTTAAATTTTACAATTGACGATGTGTTCTTTAGGTTTAGGCTTACGAGGTGAGCTAAGCCTCACTCTCGTGCTGGTTATGTACTCAAAAAATTGGGCCATGACATAACCACGGCTTTGGATAATATCCCATGTTATCTTAACTGTAAATATTTCTCTTATCATTTTGGTTGTTATAGATATAGGAGTTGTTACATTTTGTATTTAAATTTCAAATACTTGCACACTTGTATATATATATAGATTTATATCTCTTAATAAGATAAGATCTTCTTCGTCAATTATTATTTAACACACAAAACTGTATCTTATTGTCTTTATCGAAAAAAAAATTGATGAGCTAATGCTGATGAAGATTGAAAGGGTTAGATCAATATTAAAAATTACTTTAAATAACTTATTTTATTAGAAAGATAGTACACAATCTGACCATTATTATTTAACACGCAAAAGACTTTTTTTTCTCTTGGAAGAGCTCCCAAATCTAATCGGCCTTGGCCAGCGCGCTATTGGAAAGGATTTTTTTTATCAGTTTCTATTAAACTCGGAGGTGTTTACTACGAATATTTTTTAATTTTTTGAAAAATTGAATTTGAAAAGTTTTGATTTTTCAATTTTATAACAAAATTATCAAGAAACATGGATTCTAAGAATGATTTCCATAAAAAAATTTATGTATGAGATGGTGAGAATTCAAATTTTTCATGTCATAGACATTTTTAAAAAAATATAAAAAAACTATAATACTTTCAATTCTCTTGGTCTCTCTATTATCTCTCTCTTTCTTTTACTTTACCTCTTTTCTCCTCTCATTTTTCTCTCTCATCCCCTTTCTTTTTCTTTCTTTCATCCCTCTCTTTACTACTTTCTTTTGCATAATCTCTTTATTTCACTTTGATTTCTCTTCTCCTTTCACTTTTTCTCTCTTTCTTACCTTAACATAAGTAAGAAAAATTATAGAAAAATATTAAAATTTTCATAAAATAACTTTATTAAGACCAAATATAATGATAAAAGATTCTCATAAATAAAAAATATTACAGCATAACAAATGGCCCCTTAAGAGTATATTAAATTATAGGGTAAAATATTTTGAGATGTTGTAACTTTTGTATTAAATATATTTATTTTTTAATATATATATATATATATATATATATATATATATATATATATATATATATACATTTTACATTAAATATATTTACCTTCTCCTATTTTCAAAAATATAGATAGAAATTTTTTCAAATTTACATTAAATACACTTATCCTACAACACAATTATAAAAGAGGATAATTTTACAACTTAATAACATATATACAATGTTAACTACAAGTAACATAATTCAAATACAACAAAAAAATCACAAGATTATGCAGCATAATTTTTGTTTATCTTTTTATTTTGGGTGTTAGTAATAATGGGTGGTATTCAATTAGTGGATGCCCAAGAAAGGGTGGAGGAGTCACAATAGTCTCACTTAAAATCCATACTTCTTAGGAATTTTTATCCTTGTTGTCAGAATCAACTAATTTTACACACTCAAATTACCACACAAATTTTTAATAAATACTTTTTTCACAAAGAAAATTTTCTATAAAATAAATAAATAAATATTCTAAATAATAACTAGTGGAAGAATTATACTTACCTGAATCTAATTAGCTTTTCCATCAGAATCTCTAGCAACGACAATAAAAACTTGTTGTTTTAATTAAAACTCACAAGTGTACAAATCTATTGGGACTATAGATTTAGTGGTATGCGAGGTTGATCCCACAAGGATTGCCAATTGAGAGAAAATCTAATTCAGAACTAAAATAAATATTTCTAACCCAGTTGCCAAGATTTTCTTTTGTGAGAAGAATTTTGAACAAAGTATGCAAGAAATAAAATACTGAAATTAAATAAGAATGTATTCAAAGTAAAGAAACATGCTAATGTTAGGAGATCCACTCTTGGTAAATCAAATAAAAATAAATTTTAACTCTTTTATTACTCAATTGGAATCCTTACATAAATGAGGTTCCATTAAGAAGATATTACTTTACACTCGCTTTGGTTTACATATCAAGTGTATTTTCCTTCTTATTATTGTGTTACTAATAATAAAACAACACTTGTAAAATAGATTCAAGTATACACTATTTATGTATCCCTTTTTTCCTCTATGTCCGTGTATATTTGTCTCTTTTCTCCTTCCACTTTTATATGCCAGGGTTGTCGTCTTGGTGAGGTGGCCTCTTTTTGCAGCTTTTTCTCCTTCCAGCCTGTACTCCTACCAGTGCCCTTTTCTTCCACGTTCAGTTGTGGAGATAGCACCTGCTGTGGTAGCTGATCATTCCTTTTTTTCTTCCATGCTGACAAATGGAGACAGAACCTGCTGTAGTAGCCGAATGTCCCTGTCAACCTTTCACATCCCTACTTTAAGGACGCGAAAACCTCTCATATCCGATAAACTTTACTATTATGTACTTGTAAATAATTTCACAATATAACATATCCGAGTATTACCATATGTTTACAAATTTGTAATACTAATTACAATCGACCACATAATATGTCATAACAGAATAATATCATACATTTACACATTTTCAGTATAGCTAATTATACATGCCAGGTCTACACTTATCAGTTTTACAGCGAAAACAATGATCCTGCCCGTGATGTTCAGAGCAACTCTAGAGTACAAATATATTACAAGTTTACATACTGAGAGCCTAGAAACAATTTAGGCTCACCACTTAAATATGACACACAATCGATCAAGTAGCCGCAGGACCAAATTTTGGGTCTTTATCTGAAAAATATATCAACCACGTGTAGTGACTTTTACAACTCAGTGAGCAGTTAATACCTCCTATAACCTCTCAGATCAACATAAGGATGTACTCTTATTTTAAAAATTTATCATATTAAAATCTACAATTCATAAGTACATTCTTATAGGATCCGCATTTTCAAAATATTCTCAGTTCCAATTACATTCAAATATCTGTAACCACATATGATACAAATTGATCTTAAATCAAATTTGATATGCATTAAAAATTAATTCTTTTTATAATGCTCAAGTATGTTACAACTATCAATAATCTCAATAGATAAACATGGAATGTGAGTTCATCAACCTTCTGCCTCCTCACATTACCATAGTCCCAACCACAATAGGTAATCAGGGAATGTGAGTTCATCACCCTACTGTCTCCTCATATTACCATTGACTACAACTTCAATAGATCAACAGAGAATGTGAGTTCATCACCCTTCTGCCTCCTCACATTACCACTGTCATCATCACAATAAGTAATTAGGAAATGTGAGTTCATCACCCTACTGCCTCCTCACATTACCACTAATACCACCTTCACAATACCGTCTCAAGCCATATAATCCCATCATCACTCATCACTACATATATATATAAACATGTATAAAAGTGCATATCCATCAAATGCAATGCATAATTATCAAACAACTCACCATACAATCATATTCGACAACTTATCACTTTACATATCATTCAAAACAGAGCTTTCAGTCTCAGTACAAAATCCTTTATCATAAATTTTCCAATCAGAGGAATCATATAATCATGCCCATATCCGAGGCAAACATAACACTGTAAAAATCAATATCACATGCATGTCATATTTTCTTTGCTATGTAATGCGAAATGCATTTAGAAATAACGTATTCAAAGCATTTCAAAATCTATTTCAAAAATCATACTCTTCTTGAACTAGATATCATTTCTTAATCATTTCAAATATTTCAAACCATTTCAGAAACATATGAACATATAAATAATATGTAATCATACTCATTTATCAATGAAAAGTTCAAGAAGAGTAAAAACAAGGTATAGGAAGAATTATCTACTCACCACTTTGAAGTACAAAGTTGGACACCCTTAAAATCCTAGTTTTTGATCCGAATTCAGCAAAATAAACTCTAAAATCGAGTCCGAAACGTCCAAAAACTTTAAAAAAAACTCCGGATTTGCAAAATTTTGCTTTCGGGAGCTCGGTCAACGCAAGGAGGTCCGGCTGCCACGCGCTACACGTGCTGCCCAAGGAGCTGCACGTGCGCTTCACTCGCCGAGAGAGATTCGGCGCGTGAGGGCGCGTGTGGTGGTGGATCTGGCTAAAATTTGAGATCCAAAGGTTTCGGTGCCTTCTGGATCGATCTATGGTGTTAGTTTTTGCGTTTGAGAACTAAAAATAGGAGTTTCGGGGGTTACCTTTTTGGCTGATTTTCCCTTCAATTTTCCAGCCAATTCTCCAGAATCCAATTGGATGGATTTGAAGAACTCTTCATTGTGAGTCCATTGGTGGTGGTGGTGTCGAAATCCGAGGTTCGTAGGCGGAGAAATCTTATAGAGAAGTTAGAGGATTTTTAGGGAGAATTTTCTGAAGAGAGATGGAAAAATCTGCAAATGACCAACTTCTGGAGTGGTTGAGGCCCTTAAAATATCTCGGGGAACCTTTCTGCAAAATTTCACTTTTTGAGGGAGGTCCTTGCAAAATTTTCTTATTTACATTTTAACCCCGAAACTTTTAAGAAATTGCATTTTTTCCCCAAAATGTAAATTTCTAACATTTCTTTTATAATTCTTTAATCCATGTAAATAATAACTTATTTTCACCGGATCCTAACTCCATTTTCAAAAATCCTCTCTTTAAATTTCAAATTTTCTTTAATTGAAATCCCATTTTCAAAATTATCTCTTTTATTCCAAATTTTCTTTATTTGAAATTTTCGTTAAATTTACGGCTATTACACAACCTGCAACGTACCACAAAACATTCAGCCCCCACTCATGCACAAAATAGCAATATACCGAAAATAACCAGCATATTCAGGCTTATGTGACCCCTATTTCATGCAATGCAATCAAAATTTCACTATTAGCACCATAGGTACACTCAGGAAATGCAAAAACCATATCTATTTAGGTGGCATTTTTACTAATTCAACCAAATTGTATATTTATAAGCATGAGAAAAGCATGTAATAACTCTAATAAATTAGATTTAACACCAATCATTATATTTTCTATAATTAATAGAGAAAGATTCAAGCATTTATTGTGTCAAAAATTGTCTACAATGTATCAAAATTCACACTTTACAAAATTAAAAATGAAAAGATGTAAAAAGAAGAAAAGCATAACAACATATAGGTGGCAATATCAAGAATAATAATATAAAGTAGGCGGTAAAACCAGCCATTAAGAAATAACATAATAACAGAGGGGCAAAAAAACCTTCCCCCGTCCTCTCAAAAAGAAAATAAAAGAAAAAATAACAACAGAAGGGAAACAAAGCCGTCCTCTAAGAAAAAAAAATAACAATAAAATAATAACAGAGGGGTGACAAAGCCATCCTCTAAGAAAGAAAATAACAACAGAGAAAATAACAAAAAAAACAACAGAGGGACAACAAAGCCATCCTCTAAGAGAGAAAATAACAAAAAAATAACAATGAAGGGGCAACAAAGCCATCCTCTAAGAAAGAAAATAACAAATAAATAATAACAGAGGGGCTGACAAAGCCATCCTCTAAGAAAAAAAATAACAAGAAAATAACAATAGAGAAAATAACAAAAAAAAATAACAATAGAGGAGCAACAAATCCATCATCTAAGAAAGAATTAACATAAGAAAATAAATAAGAAGATAAATACAACATCAAATATAAACATTGAAATTAAGAGTTAGATAAATTATTATTTTTATACCAAGAGTTTCACCATTTCACCTTAGGAGATTAGTTCTCCATAATCAAGGTAAGAAAGCAAAATCAAAGATGAAGAAGCATGATAAAATTATGAAAGAAAGTAAAGATACAAAATGTCTAAAGAGAGAAAAATATTACAAGCACTTAGAACTTCAACAAAAGCTTGCCTAAGATCACTCTCAGCTACCTCACAAGCCTTCTTAAACCCTCTATTTATAGATGCAATTAGGTGTGGTAATTGTCAACAATGGTGGCTAAAAAGTTGCATTAAGTTGACAAATTGGGTACCAAAAGTAATCCTTAAATTATTGCTTCATATCCACCGAATCTGCTAACCCCATAAACATAAAAGTTGTATATAATTTCATTCTCTTTCTAGCCATATAAATTTTGTCAAATTGATATGTAATTTGTGACTTATGACTAAAATACTAGAACAAGGTCAAGCTGGACTATAACAGCAAATAGATTCTATTCTAGCCTAATTTTGACCCTCTTAATGTCCGAATTATCTAACTACGTGAACATGAAAGTTTTCAAAAATTGTGTTATCTACTCACCTATAAAATTTTGTATGCATTGAATATTTATTTTCTAAAATAGGGCCCAAATACTATAGGAAGGGTTTGCTAGACTGCAACAGTAAATATGTTCTCTTCTAACCCAATTTTGGTCCTTTTGATGTCTAAATTTGTTTATCACATAAACATGAAAGTTTTATAAAATTGTGTCTGCTATTCATCTACTAAATTTTGTACGTATTATATACGTATTTTATGATATATGGATAAAATACTACAGTAAAATCAAATTGAAAAGCAAGTAGTAAACAAATTTTTAACATTGCGTGTTTTACCTTGAATCTTTATGTTTCAATTCTTTTAGAAATGTGGTCATAAATCAAGATTGAATTGATGCATATATTCATTAGGATGCGTCTCAATAGTCAAAAAGATAATGCTCCTTACTCAGGCATTCTCAATGAATTTATTTTGTCTGCTTGATTTATAGACATCACTTTCAAAGAACCACAATTTAGCTTTGATACATCCAATTGAGTCTATTTTATATTCTTCTCTCCATCTGTAAAACATATACAAAAATAAAGACAAATAAGGGAGATAAATACTTAATTAAGGCAAAAAGATAAGATGAAAAATATTTAATTTATGAGTATAAAACTCACTCATCACAATAAAACCTATACTTTTTTATTTTTTCTAGATAACCAATGAAGAAACCACTAATTGTTCTTGAGTCTAGTTTCTTTTCATATGGATTATAAATTCTTACTTCCATCAGGCAACCTAAACATGAAAGTGCCTTAAACTAGGTTTCCTTCTTGTCCACAGTTCAAAAGGAGTATTTGAAATTGCCTTACTAGAAACCTTGTTTAACAAATACATGGAATTTTTTAAAGTATGCATCCACAATGATAGTGGTGAAAAAGATAAATTCAATATGCTCCTAATTATATCCATTAGAGTAGAGTTACACCTTTATGCAACACCATCATATTGCAGTGCTTTTGGCTTGTGTATTGGGCACATATGCCATACTTTCCAAGGAATTTAGCAAATGGACTAGGATGTTATCCTATTTCATCATACCTTCCATAATATTCACCACCTCTATCAAACCTGACAACTTTCACCTTTTGTCTAATTGTCTTTCAATCTCAGTAACAAACACCTCTAGGGCATCTATTGATTGATATTTCTCATGCAATAAATATACAAAACTATAACATGAAAAATCATCAATAAAGGTGATAAAATACTCTTCTCAACCAAAAGATGGAACATCAAAAGGCCTATCTGTGTGTATAAGTTCAAGGAGCTGTGTGCTTCTTGCGGTTTCTATACTTGTCATCTCAGTAACATGATCATGCATAGTATATGAACGATTAAACTTCATGGTGGTTAATGCACCCATTAGTGACCCAGTTGATCGCTTATCAGCAACATCAAACTAAGAGCACTATTCCCCAAATTTTATGTATTCCTTTGCACTTTCAATTTTAGGAATTATGGACTTGATGTTGTTTGCTACTCTTATTTATTGCATGTTTGGTTTAGAGGAATGGGAAAAAGAAAGAGAAATAGAAAATGAGATTCCACCATTTGGTTTAATGGAATAAGTATTCTATAGAATGCTCTATTCCATTGTTTAACGAAAAGGCTATTCCTTCGTAAAACCTTGGGAATATGATATTCCTTAACATATTCCTACCTCTTTTACCATCAGACCCTCGAAGTAGAGCCTTTCTGCCCAACCCCTTTCATTCCTGCCGAGTTCTTCGGCTTCACATTTGTTTTCTCTTCTTCTATGTTCCTCTGCTTTTGCTTTCATCTCTCTCTTCTGCTCGTGGCGTCCATCCTCCTGCTTCATCCTTCTCTTCTTATACTTGCAATAGAGAAAGCTTCGCTCAATATCGATTCAAGAATTGTCTAGAAGGTAAAATCCACCCTTATTTTTTCTTCTTCATTTACAGATATCACATTCTGACTTGGATAACTTGATTGATTTCAACCGATTTGGGGTTTACATGTTGAGTGACTTGGATAACTTTATTTATGTCTCATTCTCATTCTCTAGTGAATCACGTGGAAGACATAAAATTGCCATTCCACAACACAAAGCCCCTCACAAAATTGGGAAGCGTTGAAAAGTGGCAACGCAAGTCGCGTTGTTGAGGGTCCCGAAAGTCCCATTGGCATGGACCAATCAATAAAGCCCTTCCTCCTCCTCTATCTTACAGTATCATTCTATGCTCTCTCACATTTTTGAAGATTTGAATTTTTTTCCTGAGCCTAGTTCTTTTTATTCCCCCTGGAAAGTACTAAAGATGCTTCACCAGCCATTACTTTGCAGTTCCAGTGCTACTACTCAGTGTACACTACTTGCCTCAGTTTTCTCTAGCAGTGGCAATTGTCAGCGTAGTTCATTTATAGGAAATTCTTCTGAGCATGACTTCAGGGTACTTAATTTATACTTGTTTTGATTTTGATAAGGTTGGTAAAATATTCACATCCTTTGTAAGAATTAAAAAATTTAAGAGTTAAAAAAATTGCTAATTCGATTAGATTGTTGGTAAGTGCAAGTGGTTAATTTTTACTATCTATATGATTTTGCCAGCACTGTAACTTATTTTGTTATTCCATGATGGCTTTACAAAATTGGACAAGTTTTATTTGTTTATTAGATTTTCATTTATCTTGATCTTAGCAGGTTGAACTTAAGCGAGCAAGCATCAGGGAACATATCAAACACTAAGCATAAAATTCTTAGTATGGTATGTCATTGCAATGCACAGAAGTACTCCAGAGACATATCAACACTATTGCAAATTTTCATTATAATTTTGGCATAGGTTAGACAAGGGATTGTGCCAAGGATATTTGTTGCTTGCATATTTGGTTGTTAGAGTGCCATAAGAATTTTTTCCTTAGTTTTCATTTATGCAATCTTTCCCTCTCTTCTGATAAGTTTAATCCAGCTTCCAGCCATTCTAAAGAATCAAGATGGCCTTACTGAACATTGGTGCTTCAAACTGTGATGATACCTTCTATAGGTACAAGATGCCAAAAATGATACCCAAGATTGAAGGTAGAGGAATTGGCATCAATACTAATGTTTGCCATATTTGCTAATAAAAGATGTTTGAAATATTTTGTTTTGGTCATTTTGATGTCTTCTTAAAGTTATTAATAATTGTCTAAATCTGAACGAAGACCCATTGGCATAATTCCCCATGCCTCTTGTCGCTTGTGTTTGATATTAGATGTTATGGTTGTATGACTACTTGCTTTATGTGAGGCATCGTATTGGACAAGCATCACCATGGTTAAGTGATGAGTGAGTTTTATACTCATAAATTAAATATTTTCATCTTATCTTTTTGCCTTAATTAAGTATTTATCTCCCTTATTTGTCTTTAATTTTGTATACTTTTTACAGATAGAGAGAAGAATAGAAAATGAACTCAATTGTAGGAATCAAAGTTAAATTATGGTTCTTTAGGAATGATGTCTATAAATCAAGCAGACAAAATAAATTCATTAAAGATGAATGAGTAAAGAGCATTACTTTTTTGACTCCTGAGATGCATCCTAATATTTATATCCATTAATTCAATATTGATTTATGACCATATTTCTAAAAGAATTAAAACATAAAGATTCAAGTCAAAACACCCAATGTTAAAAATCTGTTTACTGCTTGCTTTTCAACTTGATCTTACTATAGTATTTTGGTCGTATCTCAGAAAATACATATATATTATGTACGAAATTTGGTAGATGAATAGATAACACAATTTCCTACAACTTTATGTTTATGGTATCAGCAAATTCAGACATCCAAAGGGCCAAAATTGGGCTAGAAAAGAAAATAGTTACTGTTGAAGCCTAGCCCAATCTTACTGTAGTATTTGAGCCTTATTTCAGAAAATAAATATTTAATGGATACCAAATTTGGTACGTAAATAGAAGATACAATTTGATATAACTTTCATGTTTAAGTAGTCAGCAAATTCAGACATTAAAAAAGCCAAAATTGGGTTAGATGAGATCATGTCTACTGCTGTAGTCCAGCCTGACCATGCTCTAGTAGTTTGGCCGTAAATCACAAAATACATGCCAATCTTTCTACACCTTATATGGATGGAAAGATAAGGAAAGTATCTACAACTTCTATGTTGATGGGATTAGTAGATTCGGTGGATATCAAGCAGATATCTCACAATGACTTTCAGTGAACATAATGCAACACAACTTGTCAACTTTAGTGCAATTTACTACCCACCATCTTTGTCACCTACTCCCTTTGTTGTGTCTACAAATAGAGACATCTTGTGAGTTAGAGAAGAAGAGAAAGGCTGGAGAATGGGTTTGGAAAAGTTTTGTTGGAGTTCTAAGTATTTGTAATGTATTTTTCTCTTTAGACATTTTGCATCTTTACTTTCTTTTATAAATTTTATCATGTTTCTTCATCTTTCATTTTGCTTTTGTACCTTGGTTATGGAGAACTAATCTCATAATGCTAAGGTGAAAAGGTGAAACTCTTGGTATGAAAATAATAATTTATCTAACTCTTAATTTTAATGTTTATATTTGATGTTGTATTTATCTTCTTATTTATTTTCTTGTTATTTTCTTTCTTAGAGGATTGCTTTGTTGTCCTTCTGTTATTTATTTTCTTGATAATCAAGTTCACATGCCTGAAAGTAAAGAACAAAGTCAGCATAAACCATAAATTAATGACTCAAGTGAGAATAAAAGTGAACCTATTCCTTGTGACCTTAAAGCTCTATTCCCACAAAGACTTGAGACAAATAAGAAAGATACTCAATATAGTGACATTTTAGAGGTATTTAAGTAAGTAAGCATTAACATCCCTTTTCTTGACACTATTAAACAAGTACCTACTTACTCAAAATTTTTGAAAGATCTTTGCACGGTAAAAAAGAAAACCAATGTTTTGAAAAAGACATTTTTGACTGAACAAGTGAGCTCCATAATTCAACAAAAACTCCTGTCAAGTACAAAGATTTCAGTTGTCCTACAATTTCTTGTGTTATAGGTGACCATATGATTAACCGAGCCTTACTTGATCTAAGAGCTAGTGTGAATCTGCTGCCATACTCTGTGTATACGAAACTTGGGTTACAAAAAATGAAACCTACACCAGTAACCCTTCAGTTAGCTGATAGGTCCACAAAAATTCCTAGAGGTGTCATAGAGGATGTGCTTATTAAGGTTGAACTAAATATATTTAATGTCTCTCGTCAACCTGTGAACACTGGTGATTTATGTGAGATTAACATGATTGAGAATATAGTTAATGACTCATTTTTAAGTTCTTTTGATGATGACCTTCTGAAAAAATGTTTGGCTCATTTTAAAATGGACATAGATGAGGATTATTTGGTTAGTAAGGTAAAATCTTTATTAGAGACCACTCCATTAATAGATACTGATAAATGGGAAGCCAAAAAAGTAATAGTTTCACCTTTTGAGTCTATTCCACTACCATCTGTAGAAAAACCACCCTAGTTAGAATTAAAACATTTGCCTAATTATCTTAAATATGTGTTTTAAGGACTTTCTAAGACCTTGACTGTTGTTATAGAGTCTGAATTAAATAAAGAACAGGAAGATGAACTCATTAGAATCCTTAGTAAGCAAAGAGAAACCATAGGATGGATAATAGCAACCATCAAGGGTATTAATCCATCAATTTGCATGCACAAGATACATTTAGAGGATAATGATAAATTTTGAAGATAGTCACAAGGACGGCTAAATCTAGGAAAACTAAGTTCTCGGTGGTCAAGCCCATTCACTATTCATGCTCTTTACCCACATGGTGCAGTAAAAATTGAAAATCCCAAAAATGGTGATGTATTTAAAGTCAATGGCCAAAGATTGAAATAATTTTTGAAATTATGCAACCTCGAGGTAGAGGAGACACTTCTGTGTGATACTATCTACCAAGATTGATTTGCTACTTTTGTCAAAAGTTGCTACGTACACTATTTAGATAAGACTTTTTTTATTTAGTTTGCATTAATTTGTTCCCTCACTTATATCTTCTTTTGAATTGCTATTGTTTTCTTGGTTTTTTTGCTTTTGATGTTTCTTCAAAAAAAAATTGAATTAAGAATGGAAGACATACTCTTAAACTTGAAAAATCATTTTCTTTTTTTTTTCCACCTAATGCATTGATGAAAATTTAGAAAGCTCAGGTTGAAAAATTGAGGTTGATGATGAACATGAGAATAACAGCTGATGTCTGTTGGTTAATTGACGTTAAGGTATGATTGGTAGATGAGTCTACAAATGGTTTCATTTCTTACATGCCAGGTCTAGAAAAAAGCAGTTTTGCTAAAAAGTGTAGAGCTAAAAGAATGGGTGTATGCGATAAATGTGTACATGAAATTTGTAACACACATTGTCATTCTTTGGGATGGGTTCATATAAATTGAGAAGATAAAATAAAATTCATTAAGGATGACCTGAGTAAGGAGTCAATCGACGATGACTTTCGTCCAACGTCTCTTGAGACATATGCTAGTGGATTTGTGCATATCGGGATTGTTGGTTTATGCCCTCATTTTAAAAAAGAACAGAAACGATACATTCTTAGGAATCTGACGTTAAAAGACCTTGCTTGTCAATTTATAAGAAAATTAGATAGGAAGCATATCCTCGACCCATAGAGGGCATTTAAGCTGTTATTGGACGTAAAACTAGAATAAGATGTGAGCCACAATCACAACTACTGTACATATGCATGCATGCCGTCATTTTTTATTTTTTGAATGTTTAATTTAGCTAATATCCAACGACCTACTCACATAGCTATTGTAATTATACTTCTGGACTACTCGCATAGCTACTGTTAGTATGTCCTTATCTGAGTTCTATAAATGTACACATTATTACCTTTATTTTTAGACTCAAAGTTAGGGTGAGTGCAGTTATGGAGGGAGTCGCATTTCGTTAATTTTGAAATATTTGTGTTTTTTGTGGTTCCAGTCCTAGAAAAAATGCTGAGTATATGAAAGCAGCACAAAATTTGGGTATTGTATTGGCCAAGAGAAAAATTCATTTAGTCTATGGTAGAGGTAGCCATGGGTTAATAGGATGTATGTCTGCAACTGCACATGGAGGAGGATGCCAAGTTCTTGGTATTATTCTTACAGCTCTAACTGTATCATGTAACATCCCTAATTTTGTTTCATTTATTAATAAAGGTACATAAATATTTAATGTAACATCTCTAATTTCATTTCTTTTATTAATAAAGGTACATAAATATTTAATTAAGGAAATAAAATTTATTAGACAATTTTTAGATATTTAAGGAAATGTAATCCTTAGAAATTCTTCACCTTATTTATATGTATAGAAAATGTTTCTAACATTAAGGGAATAGGTAATGAGAGAAAACCTAATAGGAAAAATTAGAAATAACATACTAAAGAGAGGCAAAATTATTGGGTAAGGAAGATAAATTTTTGGGAGGTAAGTAAAGGTTTTAAAATTTCAAGAAGATTGAATTACGGTAATTTTTCCTAATTCAAGAGTTAGAATTACTAAATTTAACATCTCTACCCATAAATTTAGATTTCACCTATGGACACTTCATATAGAGTTTTTCCACTTCACATGAGTTTCTAGCTAGCCAATAGGATAGCTCAAGCAAGAAATGAAACATAGGTTTGGACTAGAATATAGAAGTTGGACAGATAGCCCAAAAATCATGAAAATGCGACCAAGCCCTTCATGAAAGGTAGAATTTCAGTCAAAGAAAAGGAAATGGTAAGAATGAGATGAAATCCAAGAGAGAAAAATAAGAATCATGTGAGGAAATAGTAGTGTAATAATAATCAAGATTAGGTCACATGGAATTAGGACAAAACATCTATATCTTACATTCATAATTTTAACAAGTAGGTAATAATACATGGCATTAGAACAAAACATCTATATCCTACATTCATAATTTCAACAAGTAGGTAATAATACAAAGCATTGTGATAGAACATCCTTATCCTACATAAATAATTTTAACCAAGTAAGAGAGATTCAAGGGCTAACAATTTGCCACCTAAAAAAGTAAACCTATCATACTTAAGTAAGACAAAAGAAAAAAGAAATGAATCCCTAAATCAAAGGGACCTTGTCCCTTGTCTTAAGAACATTTTATCATGATTTTCAAAATACAAATCTCCTTTTGCTATGCATATCTTGACTAAAGGAGAGGAAGACAAGAACATGAGTTGTCTTTCCCTAAAAAACAACCAAGTGCATCCTAATTGTGATAAGGTAGACTCATTATCATGAAAGGTGAACCACTTGATAGTTTATTTGAGAAAAACCCACCCTTACAACATTATAATTTCGTCCAAGCGAGGGAGAGGAAAAATAGAAGCAAGGTAGAGTGAGGAAAGGAGAGAAGGAGAGGAGAAGTCTAAAGGACTAAGTATTCAAGGTAAGTTAGCTTAATCTCTACTTGAATCCATCTTTTCTATTCATCCTTGGGGTTTAAAACTCACCCTTCTTCTCTTATTTAAGTTGCTAGAAAAGCTAAGGAAATAAGAAAAAGAATTCACTAAGTGAGCTAGGGAGATCTTTAGGTAGGTTTAACAATATCTCTTTTTGAAGAAAATATTTGAAATTTATAACATTTACATGGGATGTTTATCTAAGAACTTTGATGAAAATTTCTACTTTGATGATTGGTCATGGATGTTGCTATATCATATTACATGTTATCTTGCATATGATGGATGTTTTAAACATTTCGATTGGTGTGGAAAGTTCTACATAGGTATGGTTATGGGTGGCAAAATTTTTGGATTTTTATGCTGCTATTTTGTATATTTAAATGTGGTGAAAAATTGATGGAATATGATTATATATAAATTATGAATAAAATGGAAGAGGACATAATAAAATGATGAACTGAAACCTTAGGAAAGGTTTGGTTAGGAAATGAGGAATACATGTATATATGTAAAAAAAATGAAGTTGTTACATATCAAACATCATCAGAAAAATAGTTGGGGAAGAATTTAGAGTAGCCTCCATGCATGAGCGCATTGCTAGAATGATGAGCAACACTAATGCTTTCATTGCCTTACTTGGTGGTTTTGGTACTCTGGAGGAAAATTTTTAAATAGTCTCCTGGGCATAACTTAATATCCACCATAAACCCATATGTCTGTTGAATGTTAGCCATTTCTTTGATGGTTTGTTGTCTTTTCTTGATCAAACTGTAGAACAAAGGTTTATCTCACACTCAGCACGATGAATTCTCATCTTGACTTCAAATGCCGATGAGTTGATTAATGCATTACAAGCATATGTTCCTATTCATGATCTAGCTATAGTTCAAATAGATTGAATGGCAGACAATCGCAAAAAGCATAAATTGGACTTGGATCTTCATTTGTAATACCTTTTATTTAATTGAATAATTTTTTATTTTATGTTTAGTTTACTGCAAATTCATCTTTTTATAGATATCTTTCTAGGTAATATCTCTTTCAATCTTTGTTGTTTGTTTTGTGTTTTTTCTTCATAAAAAAATGCATGGGTGCCTAGCCTCTTATCTCTGTATAAGGTCCAGCTCCTAGATTTCAAAAAAAAAAAAAATTGAGTGATGTTTTGGGATTAGACAAAATTAGCACCAATGATGAAAATGGTTTAAAGTGCTTGTAACCTTAGGAAAATAGATGAATTCTAAGTTTTACGTGTGAACTTAAACTCTATTATAACCTATGTTTTACTTGAGAATCTTAATATCTTGAGCACTTAAACTTTTACATTTGATTGATCGTTTATTCAGAAAAGATTTATGTGATTCAAATATGCTAAGTGATCTCATAAGACTCTAGAAACTATTTGATTGTCACTTGAGGCGAAATCCTAGACTATTCTCTATTTAAGAAATGAATTAGGCATTGTTAGAATCGTTTGAACCTTTCAAACCAACCTATACATTATGCCACCCTAGTAACCCATTTTGAGCCTATATTTATCCTTTCTTGTACACTTATATTATTATCTATCCTTTAAACAAAAATATTTCTAACTTTTACCTTTCACTCACAGGAATGATCATTTGAAAAGCTATGGTTAATGGGTGAATGGAAGAAGTTTAAAAAAATTATAATAGAACTTCCCAAATAAATAAGTTTGGAGGTGTTTACATAAAAAAAATAGTATGAGCAAATAACGTAAGGATGAGGATAAGGTTGGAGATAGAATTCACATGATAATATTAAAAGCATTTGGGGGGACTTAAATGATCATGTATGTTGTAGAGTAAATTGAGCTTTCATTAATATCCTTTTATCCACATTTAACCTATGACATACATTACAAGCCTAAAGAAAGTCCTAATGATCTTAAATATTATAATTAGTCTACATTAATGGAGAGTGACATGAAAAATAAGTTTATGGAGTCTCAAATGCATAAATATGGAGATCTGTTTTAAATATTTGATTACATAAATTTATTTGAATGCAAAAAGTCTAATGTCATAAGATTATCACACACACACTTGGGATTTAATAGTAAACTATGCGTTGCGTTTGAATTGAAGTTCTACATAACCTTGGGATTCTGATTTTTTCTTAGTTGCACATTTTAAATCCTTGAGGAATGCCTAGTAAACCAGAAATAACTCATCACTCACTCATCTTTTGAATTTTGAAATTTGCGTTTTACTTGAGGACAAGAAAAAAATTAAGTTTGGGGATATTTGATGAGTGAGTTTTATTCTCATAAATTAAATATTTTCATCTTATCTTTTTGCCTTAATTAAGCATTTATCTCCCTTATTTGTCTTTATTTTTGTGTATTTTTTTACAGATGGAGAGAAGAATAGAAAATGGACTCAATTGGAGGAATCAAAGCTAAATTGTGGTTCTTTAGAAATGATGTCTATAAATCAAACAGACAAAATAAATTCATTGAGGATGGCTGAGTAAGGTGCATTATTTTTTTGATTTCTGAGACACATCCTAATGGATATATGCATTAATTCAATCTTGATTTATGACCATATTTCTAAAAAAATTAAAATATAAAGATTCAAGGAAAAACACCTAATGTTAAAAATATGTTTGCTGCTTGCTTTTCAACTTGTTCTTACTATAGTATTTTGGTTGTATCTCAAAAAATACATATATATTATGAATGAAATTTGGTAAATGAATAGTTGACACAATTTCATACAACTTTCATGTGATTAGCAATTTCAAAGTCCAAAAAAAAAATTAGCAATTTCAGATATTCAAAGGGCCAAAATTGGGCTAGAAAAGAATATATTTACTGTTGTAGTTTAGCCCAATCTTACTATAGTATTTAGGTCATATTTCAGAAAATACATATTTAATGGACACAACATTTGGTAAGTGAATAGAAGATACAATTTTATACAACTTTCATGTTCAAGTGATTAGTAAATTTAGGCATCAAAAGAGCCAAAATTAGGCTAGAAGAGATCATATATACTGTTGTAGTCTAGCCTAACCTTGCTCGAGTAGTTTGCCCATAAATCACAAAATATGTGGCTAATCTTTCTACACCATATATGGCTAGAAAGATCATATATGCTGTTGTAGTCTAGCCTGACCTTGCTCGAGTAGTTTGGCCATAAATCACAAAATATGTGGCCAATCTTTCTACACCTTAAATGGCTAGAAAGATAAAGAAAATATCTACAACTTTTATGTTGATGGGATCAATCGATTCGGTGGATACCAAAGAGATATCAACATAACATTTCAACTTTAGTGCAATTTGCTACCCACCATATTTGTCACCTACTTTCTTTGTTGTATCTATAAATAGAGACATCTTGTGAGCTAGAGAGGAGGGGAAAGGCTAGAGAGTGAGTTTGGTAAAGTTTTGTTGGAGTTCTAAGTATTTGTAATCTATATCTCTCTTTAGACATTTTGTATCTTTACTTTCTTTCATAAATTGTATCACGGTTATTCATCTTTCATTTTGCTTTCTTACCTTGATTATGGAGAACTAATCTTCTAATGCTAAGGTGAAAGGGTGAAACTCTTGGTATGAAAATAATAATTTATCTAACTCTTAATTTTAATGTTTATATTTGATGTTGTATTTATCTTTTTATTTATCTTCTTGTTATTTTCTTTCTTAAAGGATAGCTTTATTGCTCCTCTGTTATTTATTTTCTTGTTATTTTTTTTAGAAGATGGCTTTGTCACCCCTCTGTTATTATTTTCTTGTTATTTTCTTTCTGAGGGGATAGCTATGCTGCCTCTCTATTATTTATTTTCTTATTATTTACTTTCTTAAAAGATGACTTTGTTGCCCCTCTGTTATTTATTTTCTTGTTATTTTCTTTCTTAGATAATGGCTTTGTCACTCTTCTGTTATTTATTTTTTGTTATTCTGTTATTTATTTTCTTGTTATTTTCTTTCTTAGATAATAGCTTTATTGCCCCTTTGTTATTTATTTTTTGTCCTTCTGTTATTTATTTTCTTGTTATTTTTTTTCTTAGAGGATAGCTTTGTCACCCATATGTTATTTATTTTCTGCCCTTCTGTTATTATTTTCTTGTTACATTTTTCTTAGAGGATGGCTTTGTTGCCCATCTATTATTTATTTTATTTCTTAATAGCTGGTTTTACCGCTTATTTTATATTATTATTATTATTGACTATGTCACCTATTTGTTATTATGCTTTTCTTTCTTTTACATCTTTTCATTTTTTATTTTGTAAAGTGCGATTCTTGATACATTGTAGACAATCTTTGACACAATAAATGTTTGAATCATTCTTGATTTATTATAGACAATATAATGATTGGCATAGTGTATACTTGAATCCATTTTACAATAGTTATTTATTATTAGTAATATAATAAAAAGAAGGTGTAATAATCGTAAAATTTAACGAAAATTCCAATTAAAGGAAATTTAGAATAAAAGAGAAAAATTTGAAAATATGAGAATTTATGTTTTGGCGTGTACTTTTTATTTTTAAATGATATTATTTTGCTATAAGAAAATATATTTTTATTTATGTAGAAATGATTATGATTTGTTAAAAGTAAGTGGATTTTTAAGTAAAAGAAGTATTGTATTGCTTAAAATAATTATACCGGCCTCTAATGAATTTTTATGGTATTTTTAGAAATATTCTTTCTTTTAATATGAATAAAGATATTTGTTTTAAAATTTGTTTTATTACGATTTTTATTAAGAAAAATTATGATTTAAGTGTTTAACTAAAGATTTGTGAGAAAGGAAATTTTTAAAAAATTTTGGGATATTTTATGATGAAAAATGGAATTTATATGAATTTTTATAAAACAAAATCCTATTATTAATTATATAATAATTATTATTATATTTAAAAAAAATGAAAGCTGATAAATGAAACCAAGGGCGACAATTTCAGAAGGAAAGAAAGGAAAAAAAAACAGAGAGGAATAATGCTGCATAGTGAGTGAATAGTGACATCAAATTTTATCTTTCGATTTGGAGTGCTTAAAGGCTTCCGATATCAAAACTGAAAGTGTTATTGGATTTAGGACGAAGAGTACTTCAGTTTTGACCGATTAGTTTTTTAAATCAACCGTTGAATCGCCGTAGATCTGAAGTAGAAAATCTCGGTAAAAGGTAAGTTCTGAAAAACCTTACTTAGAAACTTCTAATTAGAAATCTGACTCCGTAGATGGATTCAAAAACTAGATAAACATTAGGATATGAAATTATTTTGTTGATTCGGTAAAATTTTTGTGACGGTGAATAGTGTTTTCCAGTGATGAATAGTGCGGTGAATAGTGATTTCCGGCGGTGAATAGTGACGAAACTCCCGAAGTTATTTTTCAAGTTTTTGGACCTTCCGGACTCGATTTTGGAGTTTGTTTTACCGAATTCAGACCAGAAACGAGGATTTTAGGGCTGTCCAATCTGGAGCCCTTACCTGTGAGTGGGTTTTTCATACTATAGTGCATGTTTTACGAATTCGGTTTATAACTCTCTCGTATGATTTTAACTAGTTGGAATGTATACTAAATTGTTTTACCGCTTTGAAAACCAATATGTTCCAACCATGTTAGAAATTATAAATTTCAATCCTAGTTGAACCCTAGGTATGCAGGGCAAGCATCTAGACTGATAATTCTCCATTGAGCTAGATTTATAGAAATGCGAACTTAGTCATAGAAATGAACTAAGTTAGCCATGAAATGATTTGATGCATGCGAACATCTATGCGACGTCTACGGATGATATGTTTAAAGGGAAAGTTTATGATGATAAAGGTCTCCATGGGAATCCATGGATGAGACATATTTTAGAACGAAGTTTTATGCATGAAAAGAGCTAGATGGAAAATTATAGCTTTAATATAATGTTATTGAAATGTTTTACTTTAAACTCTTTGAATAGCATATTTTCAAATGTTTTCTATTGGAGGAACCCTTTTAGATCACTGTTAGCTAGCCGTAGGTAGTGCTAGCCCTGGTGCACCGTGGTCATGCAGAGACTTCGGCCTAGGATATTGTGACGGGCTTATGACTGCCTGAGTTACAGAATTTAGGGTGGACTTATGTCTACGCCTACAGTGATTTCCACACCCTTGCTATGTACTTGGGGGATTTAGGGTGGACTTATGTCTACGCCTACAGTGATTGCCATACCCTTGCTATGTGCTTGGAGAATTTAGGGTGGATTTATGTCTACGCCTACAGTGATTACTCTACCCTTGCGTGTGCCTGGGGAAGATGATTGATCTGTTAGGAAAGACCTCCAATAAACTAGTGCATTTTTCTTAAAGATTAAATATTTCTAAAATATCTCATTCATCATTGTTATTGCATAAATAACTTCATTTATGAGTTACCATGCACAATTGATTTACTTTACGGTTATTGATTTAAATCCTGTTTTATCTTTTGAACATACATTTGAACTGTTTAACTTTTCTATCAATAAATTATGGTTAAATGCTTAATGTTTCTATTATTATCTTTACACTTTGATTTCAATTATTAAACTCATTGCGAAACACTCCTGCTTGGTTTGCCCTGTTTTAGTTATAGTATGATTTATCCATTCACTGAGATGTGGTCTCACCCCTCTTCTGTTTCCTCCCCATAGATAGTCAAAGAGACTTTGATCCAGCTACAACTTCGTAGGAGGCTGAAGATAGTGTTGGTGAGCCCCAGTTTGGGTAAGGCTCTTTTGTACTGTTTGTCTAATTTAATTTATGTCTAGTGTACCTCCATGAACTTACAGGCAAGATCCTCGCTTCTTGAGTATTTTGATGTGTTTTTTGGAAAACGGTTTTATGTTTTACAACGATATTGGTATTATGAGGCCTTGGGCCAAGTTGAATCACATGAATATTATGATGCCATGGGCCAAGTTGAATCACGGATGTTGGATTCATGAGATATATATATATATATATATATATATATATATATATATATATATATATATATATATATAGATACAGTATTTTCTGATATTGGATGTGGCATATGTGACCAGTTATATTTATTATGTACTCTGGATTGTGTGCTGGATGTTTGTGCACGCTATGTGTTAGGCTTGCGGCTAGAGGGAAACCCTTATGCCGTGCCGGTCATGTGTTCCATCATTTGGGGCTGTGACAGAGTGGTATTAGAGGTTTAGGTTTTCCTGTGTTCATGGAGTAACGAAGCTTTAGGTAGGACTTTGAGTATGGGTGTGAATCCGGACATGCTTATACTCACGGTGCTGCTAAAGGGGTTTGATAGGATGTTGTCTTTTTGTTCAAGTAAGTCAGTTTATAGTATGCTATGTTGGCATGGTTAGGTGACGGTTGGGCTATCTCTGTTTTATAGCGAGATGCATCGTAAAGAATTTAAGAAATTGAGACAGATACCAAATATGATAGTTTCTGAATGTGACATCCGTTATACCCGGTTGTCTAGATATGGTAGATTGTGATGTGATATTGAGAATGAATTTGTTGGCATTATGTCATGTCATTTTGAAATGTCACTAGAAGGTGATTAAATTCAATATTCTTGGAGAATTTTCTCTCTTGATACAAAGAAATCTTAGTGAGATACTCAATAACCTAATCTCTACTTTAGCAGTCCATAAGTGATTACAAAAGAGGTGCCAAGGATAGTTGGCAGTGGTGAGAGATGCTGATATCAAGTATACCACTGTAAATCAAGTTCCAGTGATTAGAGAATTTTCTGATATAATTCCTAAGGAATTGCCAGGATTACCTCGAAATAATAAATAGAATTTGGTATTGATTTATTTTCTGGCCAGCGTCTATATTTCCATATAGAATGACACCCACTGAACTTAAAGAACTGAAAAAGAAATAGTTATAAGACATGTTAGACAAGGGATTTAAAAGCCCTAGTACTTTTATTTAGAGTGATCCAGTTCTATCTATGAAAAAGAAAGATGAATCACTATGAGTGACAATGTGGAATAAATACTCATTACCTCATATAGATGATATGTTTGACCAGCTACAAGGTGCTCAACATTTAAAAAAAAATTGAATTGATTTGATATCTGGATCTCATCAATTGAGGATAAGTGAAGAGGATATTCGAAAAATTTCTTTTAGGACTCGTTATGGCATTATGAGTTCTTGGTGATGTCATTTAGTCTGACAAATGCCCAGTTGCATTCATGGACTTGATAGAAAAAAAAGGAAGAGTATTGAAGCCATCCCTGGATTAATTTGTTATTATAATTGTTGATAATATACTAGAATATTTCAAGAGTGCAGAGGATCATAAGTATTATTTAAAGATAATATTTAAAGATAATATTACAAACTCCAAGGGAGTATCAGCTATATGCTAAGTTCTCAAAATATGAATTTTAACTTAGTAATAGTACTTTCTTAAGGTATGTGGCTAGCAAGATAGTATCCAAGATAACCCTAAGAAAGTAAAAGTGGTACAGCAATGTCCACATCTTGCTACAGTTACAGATAAAGATCCAAGTCCAATTTGTACTTTCTACTATGGTCTGTTGTCCATTCTATTTGAGCTGTGATTGGATCAGGTACATGAACATATGCTTGTAAAGCATCAATCAACTCCTCAGCATCTGAAGCTAAGATGAGAATTCGTCGTGCTGAGTGTGGGATAAACCTTTGTTCCACAGCATGATCAAGGAAAGATAACTGATGCATATTTTCGCAAGTGTATGAATTGTTCAAGTAATAAAGTGTACAAAAGTACGGATATCGAACCCACAAGGAATGGCGTTACTAAGTACCGAAATTGACTAATCTTAATTTTATCTGAAAACCAAATTGTTGATTGTTTAAGAGGAAAATTGACTTACAAATAAATGCAAAGAACACAATTAAATGTTGTTCACAAATGATTAAAAAGGCTAAGGCATTTGATTTCGCTGAATCAATTAAATCCGATTTCAAGTCATGTTATATGAGAATCAAAGATAAAAGTAATGGTTGAAATACCCAAACTTATCTAATACTCTCTCTCGAGTTATATTAGAATTACTTATCTATGACAATCAACTATATTTTTATGAAGATTTAATCCCAAACAAGCACATTATGATCTATGAAATTTCTAGGATAACCACATACATCATGCATTAGTTCTCACACTCGCATTCAACATATGGTATTTATCACAAGAAGCATTCATTACACATCTCCTCTCGGTCTCAATATAATGCAACAACTCATCTAAATTTTGGCCAGAAATTCAGAAGCATTAAGCAATGAAATAAATACTCAACTTGAAAGCAATGAACTCATATAATCATAACCAAAGAAATTAGAGTTTCTTGATTCAACTATATCATAGCCTTAGCAAAAATGAATTAGTTCATAATGGAAATAAGAACAACAACTATCTCAACTGAATACATGACTATAAAAACGAAATAAACTGCAGAAAAACGAAGCTAAGGAAAAGAGATGAAGAACTCTTGGAGATGAACACTTGGCAGCAACAATGGTGATGATCCTTCAAGATTCTCCAAGCTTTCTCTCCAAAATGGCTTTCTCTCCTCCAAAATTGCCTCTCCTCGGTCTATTTTGCCGTCCCCTCTCTCTGTACCTTATGGTATTTATAGATCTAGGGTTTTAAAGACAATTTTGGAACAAAAAGTCACAAAAACGCATTTCCAGAACGAACCTCGCTGCCGGCGAATGGATTCTCGCCGCGGCGAGAGTTCTAGAAAACAATCTCGCCGCGACGAACATATTCTCTTCGCAACAAGTTTCTGGAATCTCGTTTTTTGCCGGCGGCGAGACACACTTGGCCGGCGGCGAACTTATCTCGCCGGCGGCCAGATTTGAGTCCAAAATTCGCGCTCTCGGGAAAGTTTGCTGCAGCATTTTCGCCGCGGCGAAAATATTTTCGCCGCAGCCAGATTTCCAAACCTTGAAACTTGATTTTCTTGATTCTCACTCAACCCCGGTCATTGGAATTTGTCCCAAACTTCTCCAAACTTATGATTTTACCTGAAATTTCACTTTAAACATAAAATACCCGTGAAATGACATTTGTAGATTAAATAATCAAATAACCACAATTTTCACACAAATATCAATATTTAAATCATAACAAAAGTGCAATAATATGACTCTTATCAACAACCCCCAACCAGCTTCTTGCTAGTCTCTAGCAAGAAAAGCGATTTATAAATAAATTCAAAGAAAATTTATTCTATTTACAAAATTGCATTAAGCGTATGCAATAAGCCTTTAAACCCCTAGGCGGCCGTAGTAGGACGAGTTGTAGTCTCGTGAGGGCTTCCAGTGATGATACCCACAAACATCTTACCCTAAACTATACTAACTCAAACTAATCAAATCACACAACAATTAATTTGCACAAATGTTTCAAAAATTGTAAATAACACACAATACATAGAATAATTAAATGTCACCTAAGCTTTAAGAAATCTCAAATGCCAATTTCACTTTTATTATTGACTCTTAAACATCCATCAAACCACAAACCAATAGCCATAATGCCTAGATAATATTATGCACAACATCCACAAACTAAAAGGTGAAATCTCAAACTCCATAGGCTCATTTTTCAAACCTTAAAACTGATAAAGGAAAAATACACCATTTTGGATCAATAGGACTTACTATGGCTTGTAATGTTAGGCTTAGGTATTTGGTTAAGAAAAATGGGAAGTGTCAAAATACAAATAAGAGAACTTATTAGATTAAACACAACCAATTAAGTAAAAGAATAACACCATTAAACCCACATTGTTTCTTCCGATCATATCCCATTTTTCCAAAGATAAACAAAATTCTTTCTCAATCATTCACCTCAGTATATCCATCACTAACACTCTTTTATTTACTAGAATGTGAAAGCCCTCTTGTTTTTTTTAAAGCAATAGATAACCCCCAACCAATTTCTTCCAATATATGTGGAAGATATTTAGATTTTTTTTAATTCCATCCTTATTCCAAGTGCTCTTGAAAAGTTTGTGTTCAAAATTAAGTGCTCTTAACAAATAAGGTAGGAAATATATATATATATATATATATATAAATAGGCTCAAAGAAGTAACTAGTGACATAAGGATAACAAGGTAGGCTTAAAACTGGCACAATATATATATATATATATATATATATATATATATATATATATATATATATATATATATATATATATATATATATATATATATATATATATATATATAAATAGGCTCAAAGAAGTAACTAGTGACATAAGGATAACAAGGTAGGCTTAAAACTGGCACAATCGATCCAAAAATGGCCTATATCATATCCTAAACAGTGCAATTCCAAAATATTTCGCCTCAAGAGGTTTTCAAATGAGTTCTAGAGTTTGTTGAGATCACAAAAATGTCTATGAAAAATTTGCACATAAGACTTTTCTAAGTATTTAGACTAATCAACCAAGTCATACCACATACCAAAAGAGTCGCCAACTAAGTAAAATTAACATTTGAAATTATCTTTAAACCGAAGCAAAATTTAATGTCTTCTAAAAGCTACGTGTTATCACAATCACACTATTATCATCAACGTGCAAATTAAAACAAGTAAAATGCAAATGAGACAAAATATAAAAAATTAAAATAAGACAATAAAAGAAATTAAATTGAAATGCAGAAAAATAAATGGAAAATCAAAATTAAACGCAATTAAACACACAAACAAAACTACTAAAAATGAAACAACAAAATTAAACACACAAACAAAACTACTAAAAAAATTGAAACTAAGAAAAATGTACCGTTTATCGCACCCCCAACCAAAACCTTACATTGTCCTCAATGTAAGAAAGGAAAACAGCGGTGGACGTAGGTTGTTTTTAAACCTTAGATGGGAATGGTAGTGGCTTTAGCTCAATCTTGTTGGCTTTCTTCTTGACCACTGAGATTGAAGTTTTATTTGTTCCCAACTCCTTAAATGTTTTATCACTGAACAAAGATTCATCAAGTTCTGCCAGGAATTCAGAACATTGTCTCACTCCCTCATCTTCCTCCTCAATTGTTGCAGATTTTACAAGACAAGCTTCTATTGGTAGCAATGGAGGTCTCTCCTCAAAAGTTTTCGAGATTAACATATCAAGGGTGTTAATTTGAAAACAAGAATGTACCTCACTTGGAGATTTTATTGCTTCAAAAACATCGAAAGTCACTTGTTCATCTTGCACCCTTAGAATGAGTTTTCCTTGCTGAACATTAATCAATGTTTGTCCAGTTGCAAGGAACGGTCTCCCCAATATCAACGATATCTCTTTATCTTCCTCCATGTCAAGCACCACAAAATATGCAGGAAAAATGAATTTTTCAATTTTAATTAAAACATCCTCAATTACTCCTCGAGGATATTTCACCGATCTATCCGCTAATTGTAGAGAAATTGAAGTAGGCTTGACTTCTCTCAGGCCTAGTTTCCTGAAAATAGAAAGTGGCATCAAATTAATGCTTGCTCCTAAATCACATAGGACTTTATCAAAATTTCAACTTCCTATAGTACAAGGTATAGTAAAACTCCCTGGGTCTTTTAATTTCTGTGGCAGTTTTCTTTGAAGAACTGCACTTCACTCCTCATTTAGCATGACAGTTTCATAATCTCCCAGCTTCCTCTTCATTGATAGAATTTCTTTCAAATATTTTGCATACTTGGGCATTTGTTCCAACATCTCTGCAAAAGGAATGTTAATATGCAATTTCTTAAAAATTTCCAAAAATTTACCAAATTGATTATTAAGCTTTTTCTTCTGCAATCTTTGAGGATATGGGATAGGAGGATCATATTTTGCATATGGAGAAGGTTAAGCATCTTGGGATGTTGATGGCTTTTCTTTAGATTCCTCCATCTTGTGCTCCGATTTCTTCTGCCATTCAAGTTCTTTACCACTTCTCAATGTGATAGCCTTTACATGCTCTGTAGGATTTATTGTGTCACTTGGCAACGATCCTTGAGACCTTTCTGCAATCTGCTTTGAAAGCTGCCCCAGTTGGTTTTGGATGTCCCTATTGATTGCCTCTTGATTTCTGAAATTTGTTCTTGACTCCTCAATGAACTTTCCCAAAATTTCTTCCAAATCTGTTTGTTTCTTCTCTTGGGGTTAGTAGGAAGATGATGACGGTTTGAATCCTCCTTGGTTATTTCCCCATGACAAATTTGGATGATTCCTCCAACCTGGATTATAGGTGTTTGAATATGGGTTATGTTGAGGTCTTTGGAAATTTGAAACATAATTGCCTTGTTCAGCATTTGGTGAAGAAAATGGATTTCCAACTTGGCACTCGATACTAGCATGATTTCCACCACATAAATCACATTGTACAGTTTGTTTGGCTTCAAACTTGGATGACAAAGAATCCACCTTTCTTGAAAGAGCAGCAACTTGGACTGACAAAGCATTCACTGAATCAATTTCATGCACTCCTGTTGGTCTTTTTGCAGTTACCCGCTTTGAATGCCACTGATTGTTGTTTTCTGCCATAATCTCTAACAACTCATGAGCATCCTCTGGTGTTTTTCCCATTAAAGACCCTCCAGATGCAGCATCAATCATTGCCCTATAGTTTGAAACGAACCCATTATAAAATGTAGAGACTTGCAGCCAAATTGGTATACCATGATGTGGGCACTTCCTCAACATTTCTTTGAATCTCTCCCAAGCTTCATACAATGATTCTTGATCATACTATGTGAAAGATGTGATTTCATTCCACAATTTTGCAGTCTTAGCAGGAGGAAAGAACTTCGACAAGAACTTCTGAACTAACTCATTCCATGTTGTAATTGATCCCGATGGTAATGAGTTTAGCCACTCCTTGGCTCTATCCCGAAGTGAAAAAGTAAAAACCCTTAATCTTACGGAATCTTCAGACACACCATTTATTTTGTAAAGATCACACACCTCCAGAAAGTAAGCAATATGTGCATTAGGATCATCCTTTGACATTCCCCCAAACTGATTTGATTGAACCATTTGGATAAAGGATGGATTTATCTCAAAGTTATTGGCTTGAACAGTTGGCCTCCTTATACCCAAAGTGGTTCCAGCAACATTAGGCGCAACATAATCCCTCAAAGCTCTACGATTTCCACCTCCCTCAACAAATTGTGGATCCATGGCTGATTGTCTATTAGGAGCTGAGGTTGAACGCCTTCTCTCTCTGTTTAGACGCCTATATGTTCGATCAATTTTCGGATCAAATGGAAGAAGGTTAAGGCTTCTTGCACGTCGCATACAAAAATCCTACAACCTGAAAAATCAACAAGCACTCACACAACACAAAGTTACCCCTTTTTCTTTTATGATAAATAAAATAAAAGAGCAAAATAAACAACTGAAAATTTTGCAAGAAATGACTAAAATAAATAATGCAAACAAGTAGCAACAACTCTAAATGAACAAATGTTCAATACAACTCACAAACTCAATTTAGAATAAAAATAAAACTGAAACAATGATAAAGCAAATTAACTTCAGATTAAAACTAAGATTAGGTAGTATCGATATTAATAATCAAACCATTCTCCGGCAACGGCGCCAAAAACTTGATGCGTATTTTCGCAAGTGTACGAATCATTCAAGTAATAAAGTGTAGAAAAGTACGGATATCGAACCCACAAGGAATGGCGTTACTAAGTACCGAAATTGACTAATCCTAATTTTATCTGAAAACCAAATTGTTGATTGTTTAAGAGGCAAATTGACTTACAAATAAATGAAAATAACACAATTAAATGTTGTTCACAAATGATTAAAAAGGCTAAGGCATTTGATTTCGCTGAATCAATTAAATTCGATTTCAAGTCATGTTATATGAGAATCAAAGATAAAAGTGATGGTTGAAATACCCAAACTTATCTAATACTCTCTCTCGAGTTATATTAGAATTACTTATCTATGACAATCAACTATATTTCTATGAAGATTTAATCACAAACAAGCACATTATGATCTATGGAATTTTCAGGATAACCACATACATCATGCATTAGTTCTCACACTCGCATTCAACATATGGTATTTATCACAAGAAGCATTCATTACACATCTCCTCTCGGTCTCAATATAATGCAACAACTCATCTAAATTTTGGCCAGAAATTCAGAAGCATTAAGCAATGAAATAAATACTCAACTTGAAAACAATGAACTCATAAAATCATAACCAAAGAAATCAGAGTTTCTTGATTCAACTACATCATAGTCTTAGCAAAAATGAATTAGTTCATAATGGAAATAAGAACAACAACTATCTCAACTGAATACATGACTATAAAAATGAAATAAACTGCAGAAAAATGAAGCTAAGGAAAAGAGATGACGAACTCTTGGAGATGAACACTTGGCAGCAACAATGGTGATGATCCTTCAAGATTCTCCAAGCTTTCTCTCCAAAATGGCTTCCTCTCCTCCAAAATCGCCTCTCCTCGGTCTATTTCGCCGTCCCCTCTCTTTGTACCTTATGGTATTTATAGATCTAGGTTTTTGGGGACAATTTTGGAACAAAAAGTCACAAAAACGCGTTTCCTGAACGAACCTCACTGCGGCGAGAGTTTTGGAAAACAATCTCGCCGCGGCGAGTTTCTAGAATCTCGTTTTTTGCCGGCGACGAGATTTGAGTCCAAAATTCACGCTCTCGGGAAAGTTTGCTGTAGTATTTTCACCGCGGCCAGATTTCCAAACCTTGAAACTTGATTTTCTTGATTCTCACTCAACTCTGGTCATTGGAATTTGTCCCAAACTTCTCCAAACTTATGATTTTACCTGAAATTGCACTTTGAAAACAAAATACCCGTGAAATGACATTTGTGGATTAAATAATCAAATAACCACAATTTTCACAAAAATATCAATATTTAAATCATAACAAAACTTCAATAATATGACTCTTATCAATAACAAACCATCAAAGAAGTGATTAACATTTAACAAACCTATTGGTTTGTGATGCATATTCAGTTGTTCCCAAGAGACTATTTGGAAAATCTCCTCTAAAGTACCAAAACCACCTGGTAAGGCAATGAACGCGTCAGCATTGCTCATCATTCTAGCCATGCGTTCATACATGTAAGCTACTCTATATTCTTCCTCAATTGTTTTCTCTATGTTGCTGGATGCAGCTAAAGCTGTAGGAATAATACCTAGAACTTGGCATCCTTCTACATGTGCAGCTGTAGCCATACACCCCATTAACCCACAGTTACCTCTACCATAAACTAGATGAAGTTTTCTTCTGGCTAACACCATACCCAAGTTTTGTGCTGCTTTCACATATTTTCCATCTTTTCCAGGACTGGAACCACAAAAGACACAGATATTTCGAAACTGACGGAATGTTGTTCCCTCCATAATTGTTCTTACCTTAACTTTGAGTATCGACAAAGATACTAATGTAAGTATTTGTTGAACTCAGAGAAGGGCATATTTATAATAGCTATGCGAATAGGTCGGATATTATTATAACAGCTATGTGAGTGATTGGTGGATATCAGCTAAATTAAAGGTAAAAAAAACGGCCAGCATGTATATGTACAGTAGTTATGACTGTGACCCATATTAAGCACATAAAGAGCATAAGATAAGATATCACCAGAAATCTGTCTTTTTCTTGTTGTCTTTGATGAAGCATTGATGTCTTGAAAGGTTGTAGGTGATAGCCGTCATTGTAAAAAAGAAGAAAAAGAAAAAGAGTGAAAATGCAAACCAATTAATTGTTGAAGAGGAACAATCAAATGGTTTATTTTGTTTTCTCAATGTTTTTACCCGTCGATTATTGGTTTATAAGTCGACAAGCTATTTTGAGAAATTTTAATTTGGATTGGTTATTTACAGTTGATTGATTATATATATTTTGAAGCAACCAACTGCATCCTACCAGTTAACTATGTGCTCTTGTTATTCACAGACTTTATAGGCTCAGAAATATTTCTTTTCCATATGATATGCTTCCGCCGAATAACAATATCTTTGAATTAAATTTTGGCACATATATTCAAAATTTGCGGCCACCGATTTTTGCCAAAATCGTAGATAGATTTTGTTTATAGATTTTCAAAAATTACGGCCTCTGATTTTAATGCTTTTCAATGTTTGTCCAAATTTTTGACTTTCTATTTTGGCACCATTCTCTATTGTGCTTTTCGTCTCTTTCACTGCATTCTCCCTCATTAACGGTTGGCATTAAAGGCAAGATTGTTTTCCCTCATTTCAAGGAAAGATAATTTCTAATCTTTGGAACTCAATTATTATGGTGTTCAACTGATTAGTGGATTAAAGTAATAGAAATTTTGAAAATAATAGATGGATGATGATGTAATGGTGCTTTGACGAATGTAATCAAAGGAATTAACGGTGTTAAAATTTTTGAAGAGTAAAGTATGAAAAGTAAGATTTAAGATAATCTCGAAATTTTTAATTTGGACATACGAAGAATATTTTGAGAATCATCTCTGAGAATAATGTAAGTGATTAAGATATTTATGTTAAGGATTTATACCATGCTAAACTGAGTCTAGTATTTGGAATGTAAATTATGTTGAGATTGGAAATTCACGTATGGATAATTGTTGAGAAAGGAGATTTTAGAAGAAGCCATAGATTGTGAATATGGATTACCCAAGGTAATAAGGATATACTGAGATAAAAAAAATTGTACTAGTATAATGGTAAAAAGAAGATACAAGTGAAATTTTTCATTAGCGAGTATGTTGGTAAGTACGAATTGAATATATTATCTCAAGAGAGTAATTCAGGAAGTCTAAGGATCTTTATTAGATTATAGTATGACTGATACTAAAATTAAATGATGTGTCTATACATTAGAAGTTATGCTTTAAGTATCTTTATATTATTGTGGTGAAAGTTGGGAGAAATTAACAATTGAAGTTTTACATGAACATCATAGGTTTCTTAATATGTGATTAAATTGAGAAAAATTAAACTTTTTGGAAATCTAATTTGGAATAACATGCAATAGATAGAATATGACTTATCTAAATTGATGATGTTAGCTTGGAGAGCATGCTACAAGCATATTTTTTTGAGATTGGTAGGAGATTTCTTAGCAGAATTTGTCTATAATAAAATGATATTAGAAGATGTAAGCCTTATGTAAGAGGTGTTACAAATGTTCTGTTAAATGACTCAGTGGAGTTAGATTTATTATAAGATGTTATTGATTAAGTGAATTTGATTAAAAAAAAATTATGGAAACTCAATACAAGTCAAAAGTTTATAAGGACTATGAATGTTGAGCACGAGAAAGTATTAGTTGGTGACTATATATATATATATATATATATATATATATATATATATATATATATATATATATATATATATATATATATATATATATTCTTGAAGGACTCACCCATAGAAGAGGTAATAAGGTTTTGAAAGAAAGGGAAGTTACCCTCTCGGTATATAGAATTATTTGAATTCTTGATCGGATCATTTCAGTGGCTTATTGTTTGGTTTTACCACCTGCATTGGATAATGTTTATCCAGTTTTTCATGTGTCTATACTACGGAAATATTTACCAGATTTTACACATGTTATACAGTGTCCATAGATTCAGTTACAGAAAGATTTAACCTAAGAGGAACAACTAGTATGGACAGACAAGTAAAGAAATTACGGTCAAAAGAAATATTTACAGTAAAGGTGATATGGAAAAATCACTCTTTTGAGGAAGCTACTTGGGAAAGAAAGAAGGATATATGCGCCAGATATCCGCATTTATTTGAACAATGAGGAAAGTATTTATTTGCAACTATGGTGATGAAATTCAGGGACCGAATTTCTTTAAGGGGGAAGAATGTAATAACCGTAAAATTTAACGAAAATTCCAATTAAAGGAAATTTAGAATAAAAGAGAAAAATTTTAAAATATGAGAATTTATGTTTTGGCGTGTACTTTTTATTTTTAAATGATAGTATTTTGCTATAAGAAAATATATTTTTATTTATGTAGAAATGATTATGATTTGTTAAAAGTAAGTGGATTTTTAAGTAAAAGAAGTATTGTGTTGCTTAAAATAATTATACTGGCCTCTAATGACTTTTTATGGAATTTTTAGAAATATTCTTTCTTTTAATATGAATAAAGATATTTGTTTTAAAATTTGTTTTATTACGATTTTTATTAAGAAAAATTATGATTTAAGAGTTTAACTAAAGATTTATGAGAAAGGAAATTTTTTAAAAAATTTGGGATATTTTATGATGAAAAATGGAATTTATATGAATTTTTATAAAATAAAATTCTATTATTAATTATATAATAATTATTATTATATTTAAAAAAAATGAAAGCTGATAAATGAAACCGGGGGCGACAATTTCAGAAGGAAAGAAAGGAAAAAAAACGGAGAGGAATAGTGCTGCATAGTGAGTAAATAGTGACCTCAAATTTTATCTTTCGATTTGGAGTGCTTAAGGGTTTTCGATATCAAAACTGAAAGTGTTATTGGATTCAGGACGAAGAGTACTTCAGTTTTGACCGATCATTTTTTCAAATCAACCGTTGAATCGCCGTAGATCTGAAGTAGAAAATCTCGGTAAAAGGTAAGTTCTGAAAAACCTTACTTAGAAACTTCTAATTAGAAATTTGACTCCGTAGATGGATTCAGAAACTAGACAAATATTAGGATATGAAATTGTTTTGTTGATTCGGTAAAATTTTTGTGACGGTGAACAGTGTTTTCCGGCGATGAATAGTGCGGTGAATAGTGATTTTCGGTGAGTGAATAATGACTAAACTCCCGAAGTCTTTTTTCAAGTTTTTGGACCTTCCGGACTCAATTTTGGCGTTGGTTTTACCGAATTCAGATCAGAAACAAGGATTTTAGGGCTGTCCAATATGGAGCCCTTACCTGTGAGTGGGTTTTTCATACTATAGCGCATGTTTTACGAATTCGGTTTATAACTCGTATGATTTTAACTAGTTGGAATGTATGCTAAATTGTTTTACCGCTTTGAAAACCAATATGTTCCAATCATGTTAGAAATTATAAATTTCAATCCTAGTTGAACCCTAGGTATGCAGGGCAAGCATCTAGACTGATAATTCTCCATTGAGCTAGATTTATAGAAATGCGAATTTAGTCATAGAAATGAACTAAGTTAGCCATGAAATGATTTGATGCATGCGAACATCTATGCGACGTCTACGGACGATATGTTTAAAGGGAAAGTTTATGATGATAAAGGTCTCCATGGGAATCCAATCATGTTAGAAATTATAAATTTCAATCCTAGTTGAACCCTAGGTATGCAGGGCAAGCATCTAGACTGATAATTCTCCATTGAGCTAGATTTATAGAAATGCGAATTTAGTCATAGAAATGAACTAAGTTAGCCATGAAATGATTTGATGCATGCGAACATCTATGCGACGTCTACGGACGATATGTTTAAAGGGAAAGTTTATGATGATAAAGGTCTCCATGGGAATCCAATCATGTTAGAAATTATAAATTTCAATCCTAGTTGAACCCTAGGTATGCAGGGCAAGCATCTAGACTGATAATTCTCCATTGAGCTAGATTTATAGAAATGCGAATTTAGTCATAGAAATGAACTAAGTTAGCCATGAAATGATTTGATGCATGCGAACATCTATGCGATGTCTACGGACGATATGTTTAAAGGGAAAGTTTATGATGATAAAGGTCTCCATGGGAATCCATGGATGAGACATATTTTAAAACGGAGTTTTATGCATGAAAAGAGTTAGATGGAGAATTATAGCTTTATTATAATGTTATTAAAATGTTTTACTTTAAACTCTTTGAATAGCATATTTTCAAATGTTTTCTATTGGAGGAACCCTTTTAGATCACTGTTAGCTAGCCACAGGTAGTGCTAGCCCTGGTGCACCATGGTCATGCGGAGACTTCGGCCTAGGATATTGTGACGGGCTTATGACCTCCTGAGTTACAGAATTTAGGGTAGACTTATGTCTACGCCTACAGTGATTTTCACACCCTTGCTATGTACTTGGGGGATTTAGGGTGGACTTATGTCTACGCCTACAGTGATTGCCATACCCTTGCTATGTGCTTGGGGAATTTAGGGTGGATTTATGTCTACGCCTACAGTGATTTCCCTACCCTTGCTGTGTGCTTGGGGAAGATGATTGATCTGTTAGGAAAGACCTCCAATAAACTAGTGCATTTTTCTTAAAGATTAAATATTTCTAAAATATCTCATTCATCATTGTTATTGCATAAATAACTTCATTTATTACTTACCATGCATAATTGATTTGCTTTACGGTTATTGATTTAAATCCTGTTTTATCTTTTGAACATACATTTGAACTGTTTAACTTTTCTATCAATAAATTATGGTTAAATACTTAATGTTTCTATTATTATCTTTACACTTTGATTTCAATTATTAAATTCATTGTGAAACACTCGTGCTTGGTTTGCCCTGTTTTAGTTATAGTATGATTTACCCATTCACTGAGATGTGGTCTCACCCCTCTTCTGTTTCCTCCCCACAGATAGTCAAAGAGACTTTGATCCAGCTACAGCTTCGTAGGAGGCTGAAGATAGTGTTGGTGAGCCCCAGTTTGGGCAAGGCTCTTTTGTACTGTTTGTCTAGTTTAGTTTATGTCTAGTGTACCTCCATGAACTTACAGGTAGGATCCTCGCTTCTTGCGTATTTTGATGTGTTGTTTGGAAAACGGTTTTATGTTTTACAACGATGTTGGTATTATGAGGCCTTGGGCCAAGTTGAATCACATGAATATTATGAGGCCATGGGCCAAGTTGAATCACGGATGTTGGATTCATGAGAGATATATATATATATATATATATATATATATATATATATATATATATAGATACAATATTTTCTGATATTGGATGTGGCATATGTGGCCAGTTATATTTATTATGTACTCTAGATTGTGTGCTAGATGTTTGTGCACGCTATGTGTTAGGCTTGCGGCTAGGGGGAAACCCTTATGCCGTGCCGGTCATGTGTTCCATCATTTGGGGCTGTGACAGAAGGCAAATACACTTCATCTATAAACCAGAGTGAGTTTAATGTAACATATCTTCCAAATAGAACCTTATTTATGTGAAGATTCCATTTGAATAATAAAAGAATTAAAATTTATTTTTATTTGATATACCAAGAGTGAATCCCCTGACCTTAGTATATTTCTTTACTTTGAATACATTCATATTTAATTTCAGTATTTTAGTTTTTTGCATACTTTGTTCGGTACTTTTCTCACAAAATAAACATTATGGCAATTAGGTTAAAAATATTTATTTTGGGTCTAAATTAAATTTTCTCTCAATTAACAATTCTTATGGCATCAACCTCGCATACCATTAAATTTATACTTTAATAGATTTGTACGCTTGCAAGTTTTAATTAAAACAATAACATTAAGTTTTTCTATTTTCATTAATTGTCAATTCTATTTTGTGTGCTTGTCCAAAAAAAATGTTGTGTTAATTTGCATAATTTGTAGTTGAGTTTTCGAATGCCAAACTATTAATTCTATTTTCTATTGAGGCACTTTACTACTGTTACTGCATCTTTTTGCCAAAAGAGCCTAAATTGGATTTGAACATAGGAAGAGGCTTCTGCACCAATGAAATTTTACTATCATTTGAACTATAACTCATACAGGATCTATTGGAGTTGGAGTGTAAATTTATTCTTTTTTCTTTTGGATATAAATTTTTATTTCAAATAACAAAAAATGCACAAAAGAGTTAAATTTTATTCTAAATATAAATGTAATCTTAAATTTTCATGAAGGTACTTTTTTATGGAAGAGGGGGATGAGATGGTGAAATGAAAAGGATAACATAGAAACTCTTCTTTTGAGAGTAGACATTTAAAAACGTGAAATGAAGAGTAGATATTCCTTGAGTAATTAATGGGGCAATTTTTTTTTTGAAAATTTATATAATTTATTATTTTATTGGTCAAATTAAATTGATGAAAAAAAATTACTTATTTTATAATGTATATTAAGATAAGAATTTTTATAATTTAAAATTCAAGAGTAATTGGGTCTTTTCATCTATATTGTCTTTCAATTCTTTTAATTTTTTCTCATACCAAATAATAGAATATCATATTACCTCATTCTTTCCATCACATACCAAACCAAGTAATGGGTTTCTATTCCCACTGTAATTCATTTCACCCAACCAAACGGGCACTTACATAAATGTCAGCTTAGTTTATTTGATCTTTTCCAAGTCTTATGGAAAGACCTTTGTTCTGTGATACTTGAATCAATAAGAGTAGCAGGCTCATAAGTTAGGATTGCCAAATTAAGATCCAGAACATCTAAGTGAAATTAGACTTGTTCACACCATTTAGAGAAATTAAGCCCATTATACTTTAAGTAGATGAAGCTTGTGAATGAAGAGAAATAGAAACAAATACTTGCAAATAGATAGAATGCTCATACATCAATGCTTTGAGTTATAAATTTAAACACATAACTTATATTCATATATTATCATTAACGTAAACAATAAATGGACATTGAAGTTCTCCTTTGGATGATCCAACTGTAATAACCGTAAAATTTAACGAAAAATTACAATTAAAGGAAATGTAGAATAAAAAAAGAGAATTTTGACAATAGAGATAAGAACCGGTGAAAATATGTATATTTATTACATGGATTAAAGAATTACAAAAGAAATATGAGAATTTATATTTTGGCGCGCTATTAGCAAAAATATTATTATTTATGTAGAAATAATTATGATTTGTTAAAATTAAGTGGACTTTTAAGTAAAAGAAGTATTGTGTTGCTTAAAATAATTATATCGGCCTCTATTGAATTTTTATGGTATTTTTAGAAATATTCTTTCTTTTAATATAAATGAAGATATTTGTTTTGAAATTTGTTTTATGATTATTTTATTTAAAAAAAATTATAATTTAAGAGTTTAACTAAAGATTTATGAGAAAGGAAATTTTTAGAAATTTTTGGGATATTTTATGATGAAAAATAGAATTTATATGAATTTTTATAAAAGAAAATATTATTATTAATTATTTAATAATTATTATTATATTTAAAAAAAATGAAAGTTGATAAACGAAAACCGGGGGCGGACGATTTCAGAAGAAAAAGAAAGGAAAAAAAGAAGAAGAAAGAAAGGAATAGTGCATGCATAGTGAGTGAATAGTAATCTCAAATTTTATCTTTCGATTTGGAGTGTTTAAGAACTTCCAATCTCAAAACTGAAAGTGTTATTGGATTCATGACGAAGAGTACTTCAGTTTTGACCGATCAGTTTTTCAAATCAACCGTTGAATCGCCGTAGATCTGAAGTAGAAAATCTCGGTAAAAGGTAAGTTCTGAAAAACCTTACTTAGAGACCTCAAATTAGAAATCTGACACCGTAGATGGGTTCAGAAGCTTGATAAACATTAGAATATGTAATTTTTTTGGTCATTTAGTAACTTTTTATGTGGCGGTGAATAGTAATTTCCGGCATGAATAGTAATTCCGGCGATAAATAGTGACGGTAAATAGTATTTTCAACGGTGAACAGTACCCCGAGCTCATTTAAGATTTTTGGACCCTCCGGACACGTTTTTTAAGCTTATTTGGTCAAATTCAGACTAGAAACGAGGATTTTAGGGCTGTCCAATCTGGAACCCTTACCTGTGAGTAGATAATTCTTCCTATAGCTTACTTTTACTCTTCTTGAACTTTTCATTGATAAATGAGTATGATTACATGTTATTTATATGTTCATATGTTTCTGAAATGGTTTGAAATATTTGAAATGATTGAGAAATGATATCTAGTTCAAGAAGAGTATGAGTTTTGAAATAGATTTTGAAATGCTTTGAATACGATAATTCTAAATGCATTTCGCATTACATGGCAAAGAAAATATGATATGCATGTGGCATTAATTTTACAGTGTTATATTTGCCTCGAATATGGGCATGATTATATGATTTCTCTGATTGGAAAATTTATAATAAAAGATTTTGTACTGAGACTGAAAGCTTTGTTTTGAATGATATGTAAAGTGGTAAATTGCCGAATATGATTGTATGGCGAATTGTTTGATAATAATTCATTGCATATGATGGATATGCACTTTTTTTTTACATGTTTATATATTCATATAAATATATATGTATTGATGAGAAATGACGAGATTTTATGGCTTAAGACGATATTGTGAAGATGGTATTAGTGGTAATGTGAGGAGGCAGTAGGATGATGAACTCACATTCCCTAATTACCTATTGTGATGATGACAGTGGTAATGTGAGGAGGCAGAAGGGTGATGAACTCACATTCCCTGTTGATCTATTGAAGTTGTACTCAGTGGTAATGTGAGGAGGCAGTATGTAACATCCTTAATTTCGTTTCTTTTATTGATAAAGGTACATAAAAAATTTAATTAAGGAAATAAAATTTATTAGACAATGTTTAACCATGTATTTTAATTCCTTATAGATTGTTCCCAGAAATTAAAATACCGAAGCTTAAAATTCTGCCACCCATAGCCATAACCATGCAGAACTATCTACACCAACCTAAGTATTCAAACATACATCACATGCAAGATCAATATGTAACATGATATAGCAACATCATGACCAATCATAAAAGTTCTAAGATCAAAATCTCATATAAATATTATAAGTTTCAAAAGTTTTCTTCAAAAAGAAATATTGTTAAACTTACTTGGAGCACTTAGTCTTCTAGACTTCTCCTTCCTCTTTCTTCCTTTCTTCCTCTCCTTTCCTCACTCTACCTTGCTTCTATTTTTTTCTCTCACTCACTTGGACGAAATTCTAATGTTGTAAGGGTGGATTTTCTTATATAGACCACCAAATAATTCACCTTTCATGATCATGGGTCTACCTTATCACAATTAGGATACACTTTGTTGAATTTTTGGAAAACAAACAACTTATGTTCTTGTCTTCCTCTTCCTTAGTCAAGATATGCATAGGAAAAGGAGATTTGTATTTTGAAAATTATGATAATATGTTCTTAAGATATGGGACAAGGTCCCTTTGATTTAGGGATTCATTTCCATTTTCTTGTCTTAAACAAATATGATAGGTTTGCCTTTTTAGGTGGCAAATTTCTAGCCCTTGAATCTCCATTATTTGATTGATATTATTTGTGTGGGCTATGAATGTTTTGTCCTAATACCATGTATTATCATACCACTTGCTAAAATTATGAGTGTAGGATATAGATGTTTTTTGTCCTAAAGCCTTGTATTATCATGCCACTTGCTTAAATGATGAATGTAGAATCACACCACTTGCTAAAATTTTTTGTCTTAATGCCATGTAACCTAATCTTTATTCTTATTATTATATCATCATCTAATTTATTTTATTTTATTTTTCCTCTTGGATTTGGGCTTATTCCAACCCATTATGGGCTTGTCCTACCCATTTTCTTTGCTTTGGATAAAATTCTTCCTTTCTTGGTGGGCTTGGTCACATTTTCATAATTTTTGGGCTCTTGGTGAAATTACTATATCCTAGTCCAAGTCTATGTTTAATTTCTTGTTTAGGTTATCCAATGGGCTTGCTAGAAACTTATGTGAAGTGAAAAAACTCTATATGAAGTGTCCATAGGTAAAAGCCCAATGTATGGGTAAAGATTTTAACTTAGTAACTATAGTTCTTGAATTAGGAAAAATTACCCTAATTCAATGTTCTTTGAAATTTTAAGACCTCTACTTGTTTCTAAAAATTTATCTTCCTTATCCAAGAATTTTGCATCTCTTTAGTATGTTATTTCTAATTTCTTTCCTATTAGATTTTCCTTCTTTATTTGTTCTCTTAATGTTAGAAACATTTTCTATGCATATACATAAGGTGAAGAATTTCTAAGGATTATATTTCCTTAGATATCTAATTAAAGATATATGTGTCCCGGATTTTTAGCCACTGGAATCATTCCATTTGGAGTCCATATGAGGTAGATATGGTCTGATTAGTAGTCAAAGGTCAGAAAATGAATCATCAGGGAAGAATATGTTAGGATAGCTTCGGTAATTTAATTTATGGGAATTATTGGTAGGGAATTAAAATAAATGGTTAACATAAGAATTAAAGATATGTATGTCATGGATTTTTAGCCACTGGAATCATTCAATTTGGAGTCCATATGAGGTAGCTATGGTCTGATTAGTAGTCAAAGGTCAGAAAATGAATCATCAGGGAAGAATATGTTAGGATAGCTTCGGTAATTTAATTTCTGGGAATTATTGGTAGGGAATTAAAATAAATGGTTAACATAAGAATTAAAGATATGTATGTCATGGATTTTTAGCCACTGGAATCATTCAATTTGGAGTCCACATGTGGTAGATATGGTCCGATTAGTAAGCCAAGGTCAGAAAATGGTTCATCAGGGAAGATTATGTTAGGACAGCTTTTGTATTTTAATTTCTGGGAATTATTTGTATGGAATTAAAATAAATGGTTAACATGAACCTTATATATCTATGTCTCATGGAAATATGCCCACTGGAATTATGCAATTTGGAGTTCATATGAGGTAGATATGATCCGATTAGTAAGCAGAGGTCAGAAAATGTTTATTCAGGGAAGAGTATGTTATTAATGTTTTAGTTTTTGAATTTCTAGGAATATTCTGTAGAGAATTAAAATAGCGCGCCAAAATAAAAATTATAGATATATGGCTCATGGAATTTTACCAACTGGAATAACTCAATTTGGAGTTTAAATTTGAGAGATATTGTCTAATTAGTTAGTAAAGGTCAGAACCTAAACGAGAAGAAATAATACTAAATTTAAAGGAGTAATAACACCACAATATCATACTATTTTGTTGATATGATTAACATAATAGTTTTAGATAATTGTCTTAGATTTTCATAGACACTAATATCATCTTAATCGGAGTTAAAATGAGAGAGTTATGCTCTGATTTGTAAGCAAATGCTGTGTTAAAAGTTAGTAAACCTATTTTCATATTTTTCTACCCTAGATGAATTTTTAAGGTAATAATAGAAATCAATTTGAGGAAAAATGCTCTATAAAATTTGTAAGAACATGTGTTGGAAATGATATAAGTAGAAATAAAATGACTAAATGCCTAGACATAAAGAAAATGAAAAGAATTATTCTAGTTACTGGAAAAAAATTGTGATTTGTGAAAAGTGCATGTCTAAGGAAAGCTCTGGCAAGGAAAGACTTGGTACTTAAGCGTGTCCATTAGTGACCCACCTCTCTTTTCTGGGAACTTTCCTGGTGCGCTGTTTACAGACTACAATTACTATCCAGTTATCGAGGTATTAGTGTGAAATTTTGACATGGAAATATTTTATAAAGTGAAAATTAGAAAATGATTATATTCATGGCATAATTTCAGTTTACCAATGAATTTTGAGAATGATTATGTTTTGATACATTATGGCATGAGAATATAATGAACATACTCGTTATTGGAATCATATTTTCGGCTATTAATATGAAAAGAAAAGAAATGAGCACGGTCACATGGCAATCCGTGTGGTGCACCAGTAGGGGACGCCCTACCAACGGTTATGATTATATTCATGAGAAAAGAAAGAGAAAGTGTGCCATGTCGGACGGAGCGAGATAAGCCCGTACCGAAAAATAGAGAATACTTACCCTGACCGGGGTATCTTGAAGTAAGAATAAGTTGATAGCCATCATATGAAATTCGAAAAAAATAGTTATTCATGCCATACATGTCATAACTGTATAATTTTCATGTGCATGATAAAGTGCATTCATGTGACTTAAAGATATTTTCTGTAGTTTATACAGCTGAACATGACATGATGAACTATAATGGTAAATTATGATTTATTGTTGAACTTACTGGGATTTAATTCTCACTATATTTCCATATCATGTTCAGAAGAATAAATATGCAGATATTCTCTATGACACTTATTATCTCTGTACGTTGGATCGAGGTGCCCTACCTTGGGCAACTTCCAGTTATTTCAGATATAACTGTCGTAGATGTAACTGAGATTCCAGTGGACGTGCCACCTGAACCAGTGTCCCCGGAAATAGTCAATATAGATGATTAGAACTAATATGTATCTTTGTACAAATGTTTGTAAAATAATGGTGTGTAGTTTGTAAAATAATAGTGTGTATGGAAACTCAGTATTGTATAAATTAAATAAATGTTATATTGAGTTAAGTTGTAACGAGGTAATAACTTCATGGTATTTTAAAAAAAAATTACATAAATTGAGTTGTTACACAGTAGGGTGATGAACTCACATTCCCTGATTACTTATTGTGATTGTGACTATGGTAATGTGAGGAGGCAGTAGGGTGATGAACTCATATTCCCTGATTACCTATTGTGATTGTGACTATGGTAATGTGAGGAGGTAGAAGGGTGATGAACTCACATTCCATATTTATCTATTGTGTTTATTGAAAGTTGTGACATACTTGAGTATTATATAAAAGAATTGATTTTTATTGCGTAACAAATTCGATTTAAGATCAATTTGTATCATATGTGGTTACAGATATTTGTATGTGATTTGAACTGAGATGTTTTGAAATGCGGGTCCCATATGAATGTACTCCTGAATGTAACTTTTCAATATGAGAAACTTTGAAATGAAAAGTACATCCATATGTTGACCTAAGAGGTTATAGGGGGTGTTATCTGCTCACTGAGTTGTAAAACTCACTACACGATGTGGATCTATTTTTCAGATAAAGACACAGAGTTTGGTCCAACAATCAAGTGATTGACTAGAGGTTGTACTCCAGTGGTGAGCCTATATTGTTTCTAGGCTCTCAATGTTTTATAATTGCAAAATATTTGTACTCTAGAGTTGCTCTGAACGTCATAGGCAGGATCCTTGCTTCTACTGTTACTCTGGTGTTTATAGACGTAAACTGTATATTGTATATGTGTATGGGAACTTATATGTATTGGTTTATATGATAAAGAATGGCATTATGTACATTTATGAAAAATATATGTGTATGGTATATGGATTTCACGTGCCTTAAAATTAGGGTCGTGAGAAGTTGGTATCAGAGCATTAGGTTTCCCTGTGACAATCAGAGCAAATGATTCTTTAGTCGGACCTTTAGTATCGATATGAGCCGGACATATTTATACTTTAGGTGCTGCTGAGGGATTCTATAGGATTTCAAATTCCTTTCTATTCGAAGTTGTTAAAGTTTATAGTATAAGATAGATTGAATATTGTGACATCTTAAGAGGTATCTATGGATCAATTACAGCTTGAAAGTAAAAGAGATATGCGTCTTAAAGAATTTAAAGAATTGAGACAGATACTAAATATGATGGTTTCTGAATGTGACATCCGTTGTACCGGTTGTATAGATATGGTAGACTGTGATGGATATTGAGAATGAATTTGTTGGCATTATGTCATGTCATTTTGAAATGTCATTATATGGTGATTAAATTCAATTATTGAGGAATTTTCTTTCTTGATACAAGGGGATCGTAATGAGATACCCAGTAATCTAATTTCTGCTTTAGCAGTCCATAAGTGACTACAAAAAAGGTGCCAAGGATAGTTGGCAGTAGTGAGAGATGTTGATATAAAGTATACCACTGTAAATTAAGTTTTAGTGGTTAAAAAAAAATTCTGATGTAATTCTTGAAGAATTGTCAGGATTACCTCGAAACGTAAAATATAATTTGGTATTGATTTACTTCCTAGAACCCAACCAGTGTCTATACCTATATATAGAATGGCACCGACTGAACTCAAGGAATTGAAGGATCAGTTGTGACACTTGTTAGACTAGGGATTTATATACCCTAGTACTATTACTTGGAGTGCTTCAGTTCTATCAATGAAAAAGAAAGATGGATCACTATAACTATGCATAGATTATAGACAATTGAATAAAGTGACAATGTGAAATAAATACTCATTACCTCATATAGATGATATGTTTGACCAGCTACAAGGTGCTCAACATTTAAAAAAAATTTGAATTGATTTGATATTTGGATCTCATCAAATGAGGATAAGGGAAGAGGATATTCGAAAAAAAAAAAATTTTAGGACTCGTTATGGTATTATGAGTTCTTGGTGATGTCATTTAGTTTGACAAATGCCCAGTTGCATTCAAGGACTTGATAAAAAAAAGAGTATTGAAGCCATCTCTGAATTAATTTGTTATTATAATTATTGATAATATACTAGAATATTTCAAGAGTGCAGATGATCATAAGCAATATTTAAAGATAGTATTACAAACTCCAAAGGAGTATCAGCTATATGCTAAGTTCTCAAAATATATGAATTTTGACTTAGTAATAGTACTTTCTTAAAGTATGTGGCTAGCAAGATGGTATATAAGATAACCCTAAGAAAGTAAAAGTGGTACAGCAATGTCCACATCTTGCTACAGTTACAGATGAAGATCCAAGTCCAATTTGCGCTTTCTGCTATGGTCTGTTGTCCATTCTATTTGAGCTGTGATTGGATCGGGTACATGAACATATGCTTGTAAAGCATCAATCAACTCCTCAGCATCTGAAGCTAAGATGAGAATTCGTCATGCTGAGTGTGGGATAAACCTTTGTTCTACAGCATGATCAAGGAAAGATAACAAACCATCAAAGAAGTGATTAACATTTAACAAACCTATTGGTTTGTGATGCATATTCAGTTGTGCCCAAGAGACTATTTGAAAAATCTCCTCTAAAGTACCAAAACCACCTGGTAAGGCAATAAAGGCGTCAGCATTGCTCATCATTCTAGCCATGCGTTCATGCATGGAAGCTACTCTATATTCTTCCCCAATTGTTTTCCCTATGTTGCTGGATGCAGCTAGAACTGTAGGAATAATACCTAGAACTTGGCATCCTCCTACATGTGCAGCTGTAGCCACACACCCCATTAACCCACAGTTACCTCCACCATAGACTAGATGAATTTTTCTTCTGGCCAGCACCATACCCAGGTTTTGTGCTGCTTTCACATATTCCCCATCTTTTCCAGGACTGGAACCACAAAAGATACAGATATTTCAAAATTGACGGAATGCGGTTCCCTCCATAATTTCTATCACCTTATAGAACTCAGAGAAGGGCATATTTATAATAGTTATGCGAATGGCCGAGTATTATTAGAACAACTATGTGAGTGATTGGTGGATATCAGCTAAATTAAAAGGAAAAAAAAAGGAAAAAAAATTTCAAAAATGTCGGCAAGCACAATAGTTATGACTCTGACTCATATTAAGCACATAAAGAGCATAAGATAAGATATCACCAGAAATCTGTCTTTTTCTTGTTGTCTTTGATGAAGCATTGATATCTTGATTTTTGTAGAAAAGTTGTAGGTGATAGCCGTCATTGTAAAAAAAATGAAAATGAAAATGCAAACCAATTAATTGTTGAAGAGGAACAATCAAATGGTTTATTTTGTTTTCTCAATGTTTTTGCCAGTCGACTATTGGTTTATAAGTCGATTAACTATTTTGAGAAATTTTAATTTGGACTGGTTATTTACAGTTGATTGATTATCTATATTTGAAACAACCAACTGCATCCTACCAGTTAACTATGTGCTCTTGTTATTCACAGACTTTATAGGCTTATAAATATTTCTTTTCCATATGATATGCTTCCGCCGAATAGCAGTATCTTTGAATTAAATTTTAGCACATATATTCAAAATTTGCAGCCACCGATTGCGGCCACCGATTTTCGTCGAAATAGCAACTAGATTTTGTTTACAGATTTTCAAGAATTACGGCCACCGATTTTAATTTCCTATCAATGTTTTGTCCAAACTTCGACTTCCTATTTTGGCACCATGCTCTATTACGTGTTTCGCATTTTCTGCTGCTTTGTCTTACATTATATTTGGCATTAAATGCAAGATTCTTTTTCCTTATTATAAGGAGGGTTAATCTCTAATCTTTGGAACTTAGTTATTATGGTGTTCAACTGATTAGTAGATTAAAGTAATAGAGATTTTGAAAAGAATAGATGGATGATAATCTAATGGTGCTTTGACGAATATAATCAAAGAAATTAACGGTGTTGAAGTTTTTGAGGAGTAAAGTATGGAAAGTAAGATTTAAGTTAATCTCGAATTTTTTTTTTTAATTTGGAAACATGGAGAATATTTTGAGAATCATCTTCGAGAATAATATAAGTGATTAAGATATTTGTGTTAAGGATTTATACCTTGCTAAATTGAGACTCATGTTGAGATTGGAAATTCACGTATGAATAATTGTTGAGAAAAGAGATTTCAGAAGAAGCCATAGATTGTAAATATGGATAACCCGAGATAATAAAGATATACTGAGATATAAAAAATGGTACTAGTATAATGGTAAAAAGAAGATACAAGTGAAATTTTTCATTGGCGGGTATGTTGGCAAGTACGAAGTGAATATGTTATCTCAAGAGAGTTATTCAGGAAATTTAAGGATCTTTATTAGATTATAGTATGACTAATACTAAAATTAAATGATGTGTTTATACATTAGAAGTTATGCTTTAAGTATATTTATATTATTGTGGTGGAAGTTGGGAGAAATTAATTGTCCTTAGTTGAACTTGCTCATAGCAGTAATTATCATGCCAATATACAATGGCATCATTTGAAGTTTTACATGAACATCATAGGTTTCTTAATATGTAAGTGCATTGAGAACAGTTAAACTTTGGAAATATAATTTGGAATAACATGCAATAAATAGAATATAAATTATCTCAATTGATGATGCTAGTTTGAAGAGCATGCTTCAAACATATGTTTTTGAGATAGGTAGGAGATTTCTTAACAGAATTTGTCTATAATAAAATGATATTAGAATATTTAAGCCTTATGTAAGAGGTGTTACAAATGTTCTGTTAAATGACTCAGTGGAGTTAGATTTATTATAAGATGTCATTGATAAAGTGAAATTGATTAAGAAAAAGAATACTGGAAACTCAATACAAGTCAAAAGTTTACAAGGACTATGAATGTTGAGCACTAGGAATTTTCAGTTGGTGATCATATATTTTTTTAATGACTCACCAATGAAAGAGGTAATGAGATTTGGAAAGAAAGGGAAGTTACCCTCTCGGTATATAGAATTATTTGAATTCTTGATAGGATCGGTTCAGTGGGTTATTGTTTGGTTTTACCACTTGCATTGGATAATATTTATCCAGTTTTTCATGTGTCTATACTACGGAAATATTTACCGAATTTTACACATGTTATACAGTGTCCATAGATTCAATTAAAGATTTAATTTATGAGGAAAAACTAGTAGCAATAGTGGACAGATAAGTAAAGAAGTTACGGTCAAAAGAAATACCTACAGTAAAGGTGATATGGAAAAATCACTCTACTGAGGAAGCTACTTGGGAAAGGAAAAATGATATATGTGTCAGATATCTGTGTTTATTTGAACAATGAGATTAGTAATTATCTGCAACTAGAGTGAGAAAATTCGGGGACCGAATTTCTTTAAGGGGGGAAGAATGTAATAACCGTAAAATTTAACGAAAAATTCCAATTAAAGGAAATGTAGAATAAAAAAAGAGAATTTTGACAATAGAGATAAGAACTGGTGAAAATATGTATATTTATTACATGGATTAAAGAATTACAAAAAAAATATTATTATTTATGTAGAAATAATTATGATTTGTTAAAATTAAGTGGACTTTTAAGTAAAAGAAGTATTGTGTTGCTTAAAATAATTATATCGGCCTCTATTGAATTTTTATGGTGTTTTTAGAAATATTCTTTCTTTTAATATAAATAAAGATATTTGTTTTGAAATTTGTTTTATTATGATTTTTATTAAAAAAAATTATAATTTAAGAGTTTAACTAAAGATTTATGTGAAATGAAATTTTTAGAAATTTTTGGGATATTTTATGATGAAAAATAGAATTTATATGAATTTTTATAAAAGAAAATCTTATTATTAATTATTTAATAATTATTATTATATTTAAAAAAAACGAAAGTTGATAAACGAAAACCGGGGGCGGACGATTTTAGAAGAAAAAGAAAGGAAAAAAAGAAGAAGAAAGAAAGGAATAGTGCATGCATAGTGAGTGAATAGTAATCTCAAATTTTATCTTTCGATTTGGAGTGTTTAAGAACTTCCAATTTCAAAACTGAAAGTGTTATTGGATTCACGACGAAGAGTACTTCAGTTTTGACCGATCAGCTTTTCAAATCAACCGTTGAATCGCCGTAGATCTGAAGTAGAAAATCTCGGTAAAAGGTAAGTTCTGAAAAACCTTACTTAGAGACCTCAAATTAGAAATCTGACACCGTAGATGGGTTCAGAAGCTTGATAAACATTAGAATATGTAATTTTTTCGGTCATTTGGTAACTTTTTATGTGGCGGTGAATAGTAATTTTCCGGCATGAATAGTGGCGGATGAATAGTAATTCAGGCGATGAATAGTGACGGTGAATAGTATTTCCGGCGGTGAACAGTACCTGAGCTCATTTAAGATTTTTGGACCCTCCAGACACGTTTTTTAAGCTTATTTGGTCAAATTCAGACTAGAAACGAGGATTTTAGGGCTGTCCAATCTGGAGCCCTTACCTGTGAGTAGATAATTCTTCCTATAGCTTACTTTTACTCTTCTTGAACTTTTCATTGATAAATGAGTATGATTACATGTTATTTATATGTTCGTATGTTTCTGAAATGGTTTGAAATATTTGAAATGATTGAGAAATGATATCTAGTTCAAGAAGAGTATGAGTTTTGAAATAGATTTTGAAATGCTTTGAATACGATAATTCTAAATGCATTTTGCATTACATGGCAAAGAAAATATGATATGCATGTGGCATTAATTTTACAGTGTTATATTTGCCTCGAATATGGGCATAATTATATGATTTCTCTGATTGGAAAATTTATAATAAAAGATTTTGTACTGAGACTGAAAGCTTTGTTTTGAATGATATGTAAAGTGGTAAATTGCCGAATATGATTGTATGGCGAATTGTTTGATAATAATTCATTGCATATGATGGATATGCACTTTTTTTTACATGTTTATATATTCATATAAATATATATGTATTGATGAGAAATGACGAGATTATATGACTTGAGACGATATTGTGAAGATGGTATTAGTGGTAATGTGAGGAGGCAGTAGGATGATGAACTCACATTCCCTAATTACCTATTGTGATGATGACAGTGGTAATGTGAGGAGGCAGAAGGGTGACGAACTCACATTCCCTGTTGATCTATTGAAGTTGTACTCAGTGGTAATGTGAGGAGGCAGTAGGGTGATGAACTCACATTCCCTGATTACTTATTGTGATTGTGACTATGGTAATGTGAGGAGGCAGTAGGGTGATGAACTCACATTCCCTGATTACCTATTGTGATTGTGACTATGGTAATGTGAGGAGGCAGAAGGGTGATGAACTCACATTCCATATTTATCTATTGTGTTTATTGAAAGTTGTGACATACTTGAGTATTATATAAAAGAATTGATTTTTATTGCGTAACAAATTCGATTTAAAATCAATTTGTATCATATGTGGTTACAGATATTTGTATGTGATTTGAACTGAGATGTTTTGAAATGCGAGTCCCATATGAATGTACTCCTGAATGTAACTTTTCAATATGAGAAACTTTGAAATGAAAAGTACATCCATATGTTGACCTAAGAGGTTATAGGGGGTGTTATCTGCTCACTGAGTTGTAAAACTCACTACACGATGTGGATCTATTTTTCAGATAAAGACACAGAGTTTGGTCCAACAATCAAGTGATTGACTAGAGGTTGTACTCCAGTGGTGAGCCTATATTGTTTCTAGGCTCTCAATGTTTTATAATTACAAAATATTTGTACTCTAGAGTTGCTCTGAACGTCATAGGCAGGATCCTTGCTTCTACTGTTACTTTGGTGTTTATAGACGTAAACTGTATATTTTATATGTGTATGGGAACTTATATGTATTGGTTTATATGATAAAGAATGGCATTATGTACATTTATGAAAAATATATGTGTATGGTATATGGATTTCACGTGCCTTAAAATTAGGGTCGTGACACCAACAATGGACAACAATAAACATGATTGATGCTTAACTCTAATTTCACATAATTGATAATTATATATACTCTAACTTGACATGTTTGTTATCTTTGGATATAGTAAATAAATCAAATAAAGTATATTAATTATCCAGATTCATGTTCTCAACTATAACATTAACTAATTAACCTTTGGGTGATCCTTAAATATTTTATAGTCAATGAACTTCAATGTAACCATGAATAGACAATCATCATGTCATTTATAAACATCACATAACCATGAGTAATTGAAATTTATTTAATTTGACATCTATAAAACTTTTTAATTTGGCCACTTTGGTGACTAACAAATTATTCATACCGTAGACATCAAATTAAGTGGTCATAACAATTCGAGAATATTATATAATATAGTAGACATAAAACTTTTGGGTTTTGTCACTTTGGTGACAAAAAACCATTCATAATATCTATTGAAATCATATAGCATCCGTGTATACAGATATTGTATATACAATATTATGAATTTGAAACTTCATTATCATCAACTTTATCATAGTAACACAAAGAGCATATATTTTGCTGTAATAATTAGTGTGTACACACACGCACATGTATATAGTGCTATTATGTGCTCAGTGACAAAATTCATAAAAACAAAAATTTAAGGCATTATACAAATTTCAAAAGAAAGTGACGAACACAAATATTAAGTGGATGATTAATTGCAATGAAAACATATATCAATTCCAAAATATAAAAGTTTTGTTTGATGATTGCAGAATGAGAACCAGGCATATCAATTTAATGTATCAATTCTGGCTGCACCTTGGGGAAATACGTACTTTCACTGTCTCATCACAAAAATCAAGTTGTCTTATAATAATAAGCTTTTATTTACCCACAAATAGACAATCATCATGTCATGTACAAGCATCAAAATTTATTGGTAATTGAAAATAAAACTATTTTGCAATTTGAAACTAATTTTGTTAATGATTTGACCAATTTGGTCATTAACAAATCATACATAATATAATTCTAAAATTGCAAACATTACTTTCAAACAATAATTATAAAAAAAAATATAACTATAATTTCTATACAACATTTTTTTATTAATTATATTCTAGAATGATGATAAATGAAATTACTATTATTCATTTATTCATGATGTGCAACAAAAGGTCAAGTATTCAACAAATCTACTTATCATTATGCCCAAACCACAGTTTACAATGCAAGAAGCTAAAACGATAAAAGATTATGCTTTGATGGCCGATTGGTCTAAAGGCGTAAAGCACGCTCATAGATTATATTGAATACTGGTTTTGTTTCAAAATAATGGTAACATGTTATATGATGGGAACAACTAGCTCATTATTTGATGAAAGTTCATATAAAATGAAATCCACTTATCAAAAAATCACCACAAGCTGGTAAATCATCCACTTATAAAATGGGTTATATGATTCCTGTAACGCCCCTAATTTAAGTTACGTAAAATAATAATATTTTTTTTTTGAAAAAAAACATTTTTCATAAATATACATAATTTAACTCTTTATCATAGGAACAAATACATATAGGATCTCTCATGTATATACAATATACAGACCAAGTCTATAAATATCAGAGTACAGCAGAAACAGGGATCCTGCCTGTAGCGTTCAGAGCACTATAGAATACAAATACAGTATAATTCAAAGACCGTGAGTCTTGGAAGCAACGTAGACTCACCTAGAGAATATATCACCTATCTGCCGAATCAGACTCTGATATTCTTATCTGAAAAAAATGTGGAAATATTGTGTAGTGAGTTTGACAACTCAGTGAGCAAATAATTCCTCCTATAACCTCTTAGGTCAGCATATGGATGTACTTATATTTTAAAATGTGTTACATAGAAAATACAGTTCAGAAGTACATTCATATGAGACCCGTATTTCAAATATTCTTAAATCAAAGGATATTCAGATATCCAAAACCATATGCACGATGATATGATTATTAAACAAATATTGTCATGCTCAGCTGTATAAGCTATAGTAAAATATTAAGATTTGGAGATAAAATCATCACTTTTAAAATGACCTGCCTCACTCGGCGATCTGATCCACTTAATTTTGAAAATGACCTGCCTCACTCGGCGATCTGGTCAATGCAATGCAATTTGGAAATAACCTGCCTCAGTCGGCGATCTGGTCAATGCAATTTGAAAATGACCTGCCTCAGTCGGCGATCTGGTCAATGCAATGTGCTATACGCATAGTGACCTCGACCCTAGTCACAATAAGTGATCAGGGAATGTGAGTACATCACCCTCCTGCCTCCCCACATTACCACTGTCACCCGGTTGGAGCGGCCCTCCCCCGGCTCACTCAGGCTAATAGGGCGTCCCCTATTCGGTACCGTCACAAGCCATACAACCAGCCGATATGCATCAATACATATATATACATGTAAAATATCAAGCAACTCGCCATGAGCTTTACGCTTGCCATTCAATCTCATTTATAATATGACATGCATAATTTTCAAAAGTATATCGCTTTACAAAACAATGCATCGTGCACATAATATCAGATTATCAATTAATGATAAATACATTTAGAACCACATATTCAATGAGTTCCAAAATCCATTTCTAAAACCATACTCTTCTTGAACTATGTTCCAGTTCTAAGTATAACAGTTATTTTAACACATTTCAGAAACTTATAATAGTAAATAATTTATAATCAGAAACAATAATTAATTTATAATTCAAGAAGAGCATGGGGCAAGTCATAGAAAGAAATATCTACTCACCTGGTAAGGCTCCAGATTGGACAGCCCTATAGTGTACTTTTTCAAGCTGACTTTGACCAATTAGACCTCAAAAACGCGTCCAGAGGATCCAAAGACTTAGAAAATGACTCCGGGAGCTTTAGCACTATTCACCGCCGGAAAATACTATTCACCGCCACTATTCACGCCAGAATTTACTATTCACCGCCACATAAAAAGTTACCAAATGACCGAAAGAAATACATATCCTAATATTTATCTAACTTCTGAATCCATCTACGGTGTCAGAATTTCAATGGGAGGTCTCTAAGTAAGAGTTTTAGAATTTACCTTTTTCTGAGATTTTCTACTTCAGATCTACGGCGATTCAACGGTGAATTTGAAAAACTGATCAGTCAAAACTGTAGTATTCTTCGTCCTGAATCCAGAAACACCTTTAGTTTTGAGATTGGAAGCCAACAAACACTCCAAATCTAGAGAAAAAGTTGAAAGTTACTATTCACTCACTATTCACTCACTATTCATCTTTCTCAAATTGTTTTTTCAAAGTTTTGCCGGTTGTGTATCTCCCCCTCCCCTTTTATTTTATTTTTTTTATTTTATTAATTTTTATTATTTAATATTTGATTAATATAATTTTCTTTCATATAAATTCATATAAATTCCATTTTTCATCCAAAAATATCCCAAAAATTTCTAAAAATTTACATTTTCAATAACCTTTAATTGAACTCTAAAATCATGATTTTTCTCGATAAAAATTCAATAAAACAAATTACAGAATAAATATCTTTATACATAATAAAAGAAAGAATATTTCTAAAATTATGACAAAAATTCATTAGAGGCCAGTATAATTATTTGAAGTAACACAATAATTATTTTACTTAAAATTCTAATTACTTTTAGCAAAACATAATCATTTTTAAACAAATAAAAATATATTTACTTATAGCAAAACATTATTATTTAAAACTAAAATTACGGGATGTTACATTCTTCCCCCCTTAGGAAATTCGGTCCCCGAATTTTAAACCATCCTATCATAAGTAGGGAATGAGGTCAAGGCATAAAATACGGTTATTAACCTCACTATTCAACCTATTGGGGACATCTCTTTTGTTTATCATCTTCACTATTATCAATTTCGCATATTTATATCCATAAGTCGATATAATTAGGAATCATATACATAAAAGAATACATACACATCCATATAGGGTAACCAAATTTTCTTATTCCTTACTTTTATTAAGTCATTTTTTATTCTCACATGAATCTCTTCGTCTTAATCTATCATTATAATTCCTATCACATCTATTTAACAAACCCGTTCGTTCTAAGAAAACGTTTTTCAACAATCATTCACACATGAATTTTCAATCTCAACATAATTTACATCTTAGATACTAAACTCAATTTAACATGATATAAACCCTTAACACAAATATTTAAATCCCTTAACATTATTTCGGACATGATTCTCAAAATATTCTCCATATTTTCAATTTAAGAGTTCAAAGATTAATTTGAAACCTACTTCCCATATTTTATTCCTCAAAAATTTCAATACCACAATTCACTTTATTACATTCCTCAAGAACTTCAACACCACTAATTTACTTTATTACATTCCTCAAAGCACCATAATGCATTCATTAATTATTTATTCTCATGTGAACTTTTATTTTATTTTATTACGATACCCAAATTCACCACCTTACATCATGAAAAGTTAAAGGTCCAGTTTTCTCTAAGATTTCCTCCATTAATCACTTTCAACAGATTGAAATTGTAAATTTCCTAATTTTGTCTTACCTATCCTCAAGTAAACCCAATATGCTCACATCCTCCTCTTATAACACTTCTTCATTTCTAGCCAATCCTTAAGCAATCTTAACATATCTTACTTTCATAATTCCTAACATGTTTACTACCTATCTATCTCAATTCACTTTTCACACATTCATATATTTTATTGACATACTATCCAAATATCAAACATCACTCAAGTCACAATCTCGACATATGAAAATAGTCAGAAATTTACATTTTATAACTATATTATACAATCTATAAATTTATAGACAAATTATAGTTCTTTTATCCATACCATAATTTGTCGTTTATTCACTCACCTATTAGAAAATCTACGATATTTCATTTAAAACCTCAAATGGTATTATTTGTATACTGACTTGGTAGCTATTGTTATAAGCAAATTCAGCTTAGGGTAAGAAATTTTTTTTTTTCAACTACCTTGAAAATCAAGCACATATGCCTGAAGCATGTATTCCAATATTTGGTTGGTTCACTCAGCCTATCCATCTGTTTGAAAATGGAGAGCAGTATTAAGATTTACTTTCGTGCCCAAAGTTTCTTGGAAGACTCTCCAAAAACGAGTTGTGAACTGTGGTTCTCGATCAGAAATAATCTATATCAGTACTTCATGAAATCTCACTATCTCATTCGACTATAGATTTGCATATTGAGCTACGTTACATGTGGTTTTCACTGGTAGAAAATATGTTGATTTAGTTAACCTATCAATGATCACTTACATTGAGTCAAACCCTCTTTGATGTCCGCGGTAGCCCTGTAACAAAATCTAAAGTTATTCTCTCTCATTTTCAGTCAGGTATCTCTATCTGCTGATGTAATCCAGTAGACTTTTGATGTTCTGCTTTTACCTGCTGACAAGTTAAATATCGAGAGGCGTAATTAACTATATCTTTTTTTTTTCATACCGTCCTACCAATAAATTTCTTTTAAATTTTTATACATTTTTATTACCTCAGGATGAATGGTATATATGGATCTATAGGTTTTCTCTAAAATCTCTTTCTTAAACTCTTCTTTATTAGATACACATAATCACTTACCCGATCTCTGAATTCCCTCAGAGTCTACATACATATGCAATGACTTGACCATATTGCATCAACGCACACCCTAATCCAATTCTTGATGCATCATAATATACCATGTATCCTTCAGTACTTGAAGGAATAGACAGTACTAGCGTCGTAATCAAGCATTCTTTTAATTTCTGAAAATTTCTCTTACATTCATCTGACTAGTCAAACTTTATTCTTTTATTTGACAATCTCATCAAAGGAGCAACAATTTTTTTTTAATACGGTAATAACCTGTTAAACCAAGAAAACTACAGATCTCTGTAATTGTGGTAGGGCGTGGCCATTACTGCACCGCTTCTACTATTTTTAGAATCAACTTAAATACTATCCTTAGTAACCACATGCCCTAGGAAAGTAACACTACTAACTCAGAATTCACATTTTAAGAACATAGCATATAAGTGATACTTTCTCAAAGTTTGTAAAACTGTCCTCAAATATTGCTTATGATCATCTAAACTTTTGGAATATACTATTATATCTTGAATAAATATAATAATAAATCAATCCAAGAACAGTTTAAGTACTCTATTCATCAAATCTATGAATGCAGTTGAGGTATTTGTCAAACCAAATGTCATTATTGAGAACTCATAGTACCCATACCGTATCCTGAAAGCAGTTTTTTTTTTTGAACTATTATCTTCCCTTATCCTCAATTGATGATACTCAGGTCTTAAATCTTTTTTTAAAAAAAAAAAAACATTGAGCACTCTATAGCTGGTCAAATAAATTATCTATACGAGATAATTGATATTTATTACTCACTGTCACTTTATTCAACTGTCTATAATCTATCCATAATAGTAATGATTCATCTTTCTTTTCACAAATAGGACTAGAGTACCTCAAGGAGGGTACTAAGGTATATAAATCCCTTGTCTAACAGGTCTTACAACTGATTCTTCAATTCCTTGAGTTTAGCCGGTGCCATTCTATATGGGGGTATAAACACTGCTTGGCTTCTAAGAAGTAAATCAATACTAAATTCTATTTTACGTTTTAGGATAATCTTGACAATTCCTTAAGAAATACATCAGAAAATTCTCTAACCACTGGAACTTGATCTACATTGGTAAATTTTATGTCAACATTTTTCACCACTGCCAAATATCCTTGAACCCTTTATGCAATAACTTATGGCTGCTAAAGGTAAAATTAAATTACTGGGTACTTGATTCCTTACTTGTTCACTACTTGCAACCCTTTTACTAACATTTTCTGCCATTGATGTCATCTTCATATTGTATCAGCTAGAACATACTTTAAAATAATTAAATAAGGTCAACCCATTTTGACTTTATTCTTTAACATGCTTATGTCACGTATGAACAATCAACCATGAAAATATTACATATATTCAAGAGTCCTTCACATGAATTACCCATCTTGTATATTTCAAATTTTAAATTTCTATAAGCAAACCTTCATTTCTCATAATATTTGTACAAAATATTATTGAAAACTAAACTGTCTTCGAATCCTTTATATCAACAAAATCTATCATTGAATTATTTTCATAGATTCCTTGCTCTCAAATTCAATCCACCCCACTGCTTGCCAAATTTATTTATATACATAGGTTTCAACTCATCCATCCAAAAAGATATTTACATATATTTCCAAAATACTCACTTTATTACAAGCCGTTATCTTGGAATTAACAATCTCGATCACATCATAACCCACTATCAAACATATTAACCATTCGTCATATTGCTTCACATAAGCATATCAAACAACCAATTCAAATTTTCTTGACATCCAAACAAGCCATTACCTTTGTGTACGAATGGAATCTTCTTTTATTTAGCTAATTACCCAAAAGAGTTCTCTTTTTCACTATTCAACAAAACAAGTTTCAAAACTGAATTAATAGTTCACACTCAAGAGGCACCATCTAGGACATATGCATAGATGTTTAAACATCGCATATCTAAGGAAAATAATTAGAAGGAAGGAAATAAAAAGAAACAATGATGACACCCTATAAAATTCCACAACAGCACCGTGAGTATAAATATGCCTGCAGTTACATACCCATACTCAAAGTCCTACTACAGAATTCTTTGCTCTGTTAGCCACAGGGAAACCTAATGCTCTGATACCAACTTGTAACGCCCCTAATTTACGTTACGTAAAATAAACATATTTTTTTTTTGAAAAAAAACATTTTTCATAAATATACATAATTTAACTCTTTATCATAGGAACAAATACATATAGGATCTCTCATGTATATACAATATACAGACCAAGTCTATAAATATCAGAGTACAGCAGAAACAAGGATCCTGCCTGTAGCGTTCAGAGCACTATAGAATACAAATACAGTATAATTCAAAGACCGTGAGTCTTGGAAGCAACGTAGACTCACCTAGAGAATATATCACCTATCTGCCGAATCAGACTCTGATATTCTTATCTGAAAAAAATGTGGAAATATCGTGTAGTGAGTTTGACAACTCAGTGAGCAAATAATTCCTCCTATAACCTCTTAGGTCAGCATATGGATGTACTTATATTTTAAAATGTGTTACATAGAAAATACAGTTCAGAAGTACATTCATATGAGACCCGTATTTCAAATATTCTTAAATCAAAGGATATTCAGATATCCAAAACCATATGCACGATGATATGATTATTAAACAAATATTGTCATGCTCAGCTGTATAAGCTATAGTAAAATATTAAGATTTGGAGATAAAATCATCACTTTTAAAATGACCTGCCTCACTCGGCGATCTGATCCACTTAATTTTGAAAATGACCTGCCTCACTCGGCGATCTGGTCAATGCAATGCAATTTGGAAATAACCTGCCTCAGTCGGCGATCTGGTCAATGCAATTTGAAAATGACCTGCCTCAGTCGGCGATCTGGTCAATGCAATGTGCTATACGCATAGTGACCTCGACCCTAGTCACAATAAGTGATCAGGGAATGTGAGTACATCACCCTCCTGCCTCCCCACATTACCACTGTCACCCGGTTGGAGCGGCCCTCCCCCGGCTCACTCAGGCTAATAGGGCGTCCCCTATTCGGTACCGTCACAAGCCATACAACCAGCCGATATGCATCAATACATATATATACATGTAAAATATCAAGCAACTCGCCATGAGCTTTACGCTTGCCATTCAATCTCATTTATAATATGACATGCATAATTTTCAAAAGTATATCGCTTTACAAAACAATGCATCGTGCACATAATATCAGATTATCAATTAATGATAAATACATTTAGAACCACATATTCAATGAGTTCCAAAATCCATTTCTAAAACCATACTCTTCTTGAACTATGTTCCAGTTCTAAGTATAACAGTTATTTTAACACATTTCAGAAACTTATAATAGTAAATAATTTATAATCAGAAACAATAATTAATTTATAATTCAAGAAGAGCATGGGGCAAGTCATAGAAAGAAATATCTACTCACCTGGTAAGGCTCCAGATTGGACAGCCCTATAGTGTACTTTTTCAAGCTGACTTTGACCAATTAGACCTCAAAAACGCGTCCAGAGGATCCAAAGACTTAGAAAATGACTCCGGGAGCTTTAGCACTATTCACCGCCGGAAAATACTATTCACCGCCACTATTCATGCCGGAATTTACTATTCACCACCACATAAAAAGTTACCAAATGACCGAAAGAAATACATATCCTAATATTTATCTAACTTCTGAATCCATCTACGGTGTCAGAATTTCAATGGGAGGTCTCTAAGTAAGAGTTTTAGAATTTACCTTTTTCTGAGATTTTCTACTTCAGATCTACGGCGATTCAACGGTGAATTTGAAAAACTGATCAGTCAAAACTGTAGTATTCTTCGTCCTGAATCCAGAAACACCTTCAGTTTTGAGATTGGAAGCCAACAAACACTCCAAATCTAGAGAAAAAGTTGAAAGTTACTATTCACTCACTATTCATCTTTCTCAAATTGTTTTTTCAAAGTTTTGCCGGTTGTGTATCTCCCCCTCCCCTTTTATTTTATTTTTTTTATTTTATTAATTTTTATTATTTAATATTTGATTAATATAATTTTCTTTCATATAAATTCATATAAATTCCATTTTTCATCCAAAAATATCCCAAAAATTTCTAAAAATTTACATTTTCAATAACCTTTAATTGAACTCTAAAATCATGATTTTTCTCGATAAAAATTCAATAAAACAAATTACAAAATAAATATCTTTATACATAATAAAAGAAAGAATATTTCTAAAATTATGACAAAAATTCATTAGAGGCCAGTATAATTATTTGAAGTAACACAATAATTATTTTACTTAAAATTCTAATTACTTTTAGCAAAACATAATCATTTTTAAACAAATAAAAATATATTTACTTATAGCAAAACATTATTATTTAAAACTAAAATTACGGGATGTTACAATTCCTCCGACGAACAATTCACCTTCAGAAGGCAAATAGTAATTATTGTATACCAACAAATCGGTTTCAGCGGTGGATGCAGGTTCCAGTATATAAATTCTTGTAAAATCAAAGGTAATCGTAAATACCTTTCTCAGTCTTTTACAAAATTTTAATCAAATAACGTCAAATTCAGTTTAGGCAATACAACCAAACTGGTTGGATTTATGCAAAAAAAAAAACATAATTTTATGGATCATTAATATTTTAAAAGCAGAAACAATAATCTTGAATGGAAAATTATAAGTTGCTAAAACAAGGTATAATATCCTGTAATTTTTATTTTAAATAATAATTTTTTGCTATAAACAAATATATTTTTATTTTAAAAAAACAATGATTATGTTTTGCTAAAAACAAATATACTTTTAATTAATGTAAATTTTTGTTTTGCTTAAAATAATTATATTGGTCTCTAATAAATTTTTGTTTTATTTTTAGAAATATTCTTTCTTTTATTATGCATAAAGATATTTATTTTGTGATTTTTTTTATTAAAATTTTTATCAAGAAAAGTCTTGATTTAAGAGTGCAACTAAAGTTTTGCAAGAATCTAAATTTTTAGAAATTTTTGGGATACTTTAGAATGAAAAACGATATTTATATGTATATATATATATATATATAAAATAATCTTAAATATTTAATTATTAAATAATAATAAGTAAAAAAAAGAGAGAAAGGAAACGGGAGGCAAAGCATACAATGGAAGCAGGGATTTTTCTTTCACTTTCTCTCTCTAAGTTCTACCATCTCTCTAAGATTTCTTCTAATATATGCATCCAATTGAGATACCGGAAGTACCATCGGACTCATGGCGGCGAGAGTTTCAAAACCCACCGATCAATTTCACTGGAAACTTGCCCGAAGTTTACCGGAAATAATGAATAATAACCACAAGGTAAAGTTTAGGATTTTAAAATTTCTTGGTGTTTTCTAGTATTTTGGCCCTAGAATCATGTTTAAAAAGAAGAATAATCATTGCATGCAAAATTTTCTGGCTAGATAGCATGATTCGAAGCATTAAATCATAAAAAATTTCTCATATGAATAGTAACTGTGAATAGTATTTCTAACTGCATGAATAGTGAATAATAACAGTGTTTGCCGTGTGAATAGTGATTTTGACCGACGTGAATAGTTTTTTTCGGCCATGAGCAGTGACCAGCGTTGACCAAGCTCTTGGAGTCATTTCTTAAGTTTTTGGACCCTCCAGACACATTTTTGAGATATATTTAGTTAAATGTATATTGGAAAAGTGCATTTTAGGACTATCCAACCTAGAGCCTTACCCTATAAGTAGATAATTCTTTCTGTGATTTACCTTATGCTCTTCTTGAATTTTAAATGTATAATTGATTATGTTTACAAATTATTTATACTTTTATATGTCTCTGATAGGGGTGTAAATGGATTGGGTTTGGTCGGATTGAATCATAAATTCAATCCGCCCGAACAGAATTCGGGTTGAAAACTATAAATCTGAAACCGATAAAAGATTTGGATCACCCGAATGGTTCGGGTTAGTTCGGATTGAATGAGTTTTGGTCGGATCGGGTTGGATCACCTGATAGTTCTCTTCTCCTTCTTTCCTTCCCCCTCCTTCGTGTTTTTCATGCATCAACATGTTTTTGAAAGAATGTCTTCTGCCTTGACTCTGAAGAGAAGAACATCGGCACTATTGCTAGGGGACAGAGATGACGCTTTGATTTCTCACCTCACTGCCATCTACAATCTATCACTCTGGTTTTGCGGCACTATTAGGGCTCAATCGAGTGGGTGATTATGCTTGAGCATGAATAAAAGACAGGTATGACTATTTAACTATTTTTATCTGTAAAAGAAATAGATGAGTTGTTGAGTTAAGTAGAAAGGGCAGAGGCATTTTTCATTTTCAGTGAGCACCGAAGAAGAAAGGCAAAGGAAGCTTAAGAATTTCGCCTCCAACTGCTTGTGAAATTTGAAAAGCTGATAGACGCTAAATGGTGAGAGAAGAGTAAATAGGCTGGAAAAAAATGAAAAAAGAAAAGGGAGGCAAGAAGACTCATGAATTGATGTTGGGAAGATAAAAATCCTTGTACTTGTCACCTCATTTACGTGGGTTGATAAAATAAAATTAAAAAAGTATTATTTATTATCAAAAGTATTGCATTCTGTCACTTCATTGTTGCGTAAAGACATGGTCAAAGCATTGAAACATGAAGAGATGGTAAAAAGAAATTAAATGTAAAATAAAATGTATGAGTTACAATAATAGTTGGTCGGGTTCGGGTTGAAAAAAAGTTTAATATCTAATCCGATCCGATCGATAATACCTGATTTTTTTTAAAATTTTAACCTGTTTTAATTCGAAAATCCGATACACTTTAACCAGTATCCTTTTTTCCGGGTTCATGCGAATTGGAGTGGGTCCTTTGGGTTACTTACACCCCTAGTCTCTGAAATGGATTAAAGTATCTGAATTGTTTATAATATGGTATATAGTTCAGGAAGAGTATGATTTTGAAAATAGATTTTTGAATTCATTGAATATGTGATTTAAATGTATTTCTCATCATATGGTAAATGAAATATATTGTGCACATCGCATTGATTTATAAAATCTATATGATTGCCTTGAAAAAGGACATATATATGTGATAAACCCTGATTGAGAAATTTATAACAAATGAACTGTACTGAAACTGAAAGTTTGTATTATACTAAAAACTATGTATTGGATGATATGGTATATGTGTAAATGATAATTTCTGTGGAGGAATCCAATTGGAAACATTGTTTGCAAACAGCAGTTGATGTTAACCCTGGTGCACTTGGATACCTCAGCTAACAGGGGTGGTACTACCCTCGTGTGATGGCCAACACATAAGATATAATATGTGATGGAGAGCGGGATGCCTCCTATCTGGGCGAGATACCAACTATATGATATGTGACTTGCCTCCCTTGCTGTGTGCTTGGGAAATACCCATATTAGACTCTCTTCGCGTGTTATCTTTATGGTGGTAGGCCAAACCTCGGCGGAATGCTGAGTTTAGGCAAATCCTACACCATCAAAGTACGCAAGGGCCTGAACTCTGATATGGTGGTTATGATATGGGATCCTCCTAATGTTTTCATGTAAAATATTTTGATGCATAACAACATTTTTTAATGATCATACAATACAGTATATGGTTTTGGATATATAAATATCATTTGTTTTGAGAATATTTGAAATACGAGTCTCATATGAATGTACTTTCAAACTGTATTTTCTATGTGACAAATTTTAAAATATAAGTACATCCATATGTTGACCTAAGATGTCATAGGAGGTATTATTTGCTCACTGAGTTGTCAAACTCACTACACAATATTTTTACATTTTTTTTCAGATAAAAATATAGAGTTTGGTCCTTCCCCTTCAGATAGTTGACCAGTTAGACGACATAATTTCTGGGTGAACCTACTTTGTTTTCAGAGCTCGTAGATTTTGATTATATTATAATTGTACTCTAGAGTATACTCTAAACGCTAAAGGCAGGATCTCTGCTTTTGTTGTACTTTGATGTTTATAGACTTTGGTTTATATATTGTGTATACATGGGAATACCTATCTGTAAAAGAATGCATTATACATGTTATGGAAAATATATGTTCATAAAATATGTGTTTCACATGCTTTAAAATTAGGGGCGTGACAAGTTAATATCAGAGCATTAGGTTTCCCTGTGGCTTTCGGAGCAAAGGACTCATTAGTAGGACTATTAGTATGGATATGAGTCAGACATATTTATATTTTAGGTGTTGCTGAGGGATTCTATAGGGTTTCAATTTTCTTTCTATTCATGTTGCTAAATTTTCTAGTATAAGATTGATTGAATATTATGGCATTTTAAAAAGTATCTATGGATCAATTTTTACCTGAAAGTGAAAGGGATAGGCGTCCCAAAGAATTTAAAGAATTGAGACAAATGCCAAATATGATTGTTTTTGAATGTGATATCCGTGTACCTAGTTGTCTAGATATGGTAGACTTTGATGTGATACTGAGAATGGATTGGTTGGTATCATGCCATGCCATTTTGGAATGTCACTTTAAGGTGATTAATTCAATATTCCTGGAGAATTTTCTTTCTTGATACAAGGAGACTGTAGTGAGGTATCTAGTAATCTAATCTCTGTTTTAATAGCTCATAAGCTAATACAAAAAGGATGCCAAGGGCATTTAGCAGTGGTCAAAGATGTTGATACAAAGTACCTCAATGTAGAGTAAATTCCAGTGGTTAGGGAATTTCCTAATGTATTTCCTGAGGAATTGTCAAGATTACCCCCCGAACAAGAAATTGAATTTGATATTAATTTACTTCCTAGAACCCAACCGGTGTCTATATCTCCATATAGAATGGCATTGAATGAACTCAAGGAGTTGAAGAATTAGTTACAAGACTTGTTAGACAAGAGATTTATAAGTTCTATTACTCTTCTTGAGGTGCTCTAGTCTTATTTGTGAAAGAAGAATGATAGATCATAGCGATTATGCATAAATTACAGATAACTGAATAAAGTGATAGTGTAATAAATACCCATTACCTTATATAAATGATCTGTTCGACTAGTTAAAAGGTTCTCAAAGTTTTTCAAAAATAGAATTGATTTGAGATCTGGATATCATCAATTAAGGATAAGGGAAGAGGATATTCTAAAAACAACTTTCAAGACTCACTCTGAGTTCTTGGTGATGTCATTTGGTTTAAAAAAATCCCTAGCTACATTTATAAACTTTATGAATAGAATACTTAAGCCATTCTTGGATCAATTTGTTATTGTATTTATTGATGATATACTAATATATTTCAAGTTCAAAGGATCATAAGCAACATTTGCGGATAGTTTTACAAACTCAAAGGGAATATCAGCTATATGCTAAGCATTCAAAATGTGAATTTTGACTTACTTTTGTTACTTTCTTAGGACATGTGGTTAATAATGATAGTATTCAAGTAGATCCTAAGAAAGTAGAAATGGTATAGCAATGTCCATGTCTTACTACAACTATAGATGAAGATCCAAGTCTAACTTGCACTTTTCACGGTTGTTTGTCTTCCAATCTATTTGAGCCATAGTTGGATCAAGTACATAAATAAATACTTGTAAAGCATCAATCAACTCCTCAGCATTTGAAGTTGAGATGAGAATTTATCGTGCTAAGTGTGAAATAAACCTTTGTTCCACAACTTGATCAAGAAAAGATAACAAACCATCAAAGAAATGATTAACATTTAACAAACCTATCGGTTTGTGATGGATATTCAGTTGTGCCCAGGAGACTACTTGAAAATTTTGTTCTAAAGTATTAAAACCTCCTGGTAAAGCAATGAAGGAATCAGAATTGCTCATTATTCTAGCCATGCGCTCATGCATGGAAGCTACCCTAAATTCTTTCCCAATTGTTTTTCCTATAGTGTTTGATGTAGTTAGAGCTATAGGAATAATACCTAGAACTTGACATCCTCCTATATCTGCAGCTATAGACAAGCACCCCATTAACCCACGGTTACCTCCACCATAGACTAAATGAATTTTTCTCTTGACCAGTACCATATCCAGATTTTGTGCTACTTTCACTTACTCTCCATAACTGTACTCACCCTAACTTTGAGTATAAAGGTAAAGATACTAACGTGTGCATTTATAGAATTCAGAGAAAGGCATACTTATGATAGCTATGTGAATAGACTAGGCATAATTAGAACAGCTATGTGAGTGATTGGTGGATATCAGCTAAATTGAAGATGAAAATTTCAAAAATGATGGCACACGTGCATATGTACAGTAGTTGTGATTGAGGCTTATATTAAGCACATAAAGAGAATAAGGTTAAGATATCACCAGAAATTTGTCTTTTCCCTGTTGTTCTTGATGAAGCATCGATGTCTTGACTCTTGTAGGGAAGTTATAGGTGATAGGCGTAATTGTAAAAAAAAGAGTGAAAATGCAAACAAGTTAATTGTTGAAGAGAGACAATCAAATAATTTATTTTGCTTTCCCAATGTTCTTGCCAGTTGACTATCGGTATTATTAAGTCGACTAGCTATTTTGAGAAATTTAATTTTGACTGATTTATTTTACAGTTGATTGATTATATCTATTTTGAAGTAATCAACTGCATCCTACTAGTTAACTACGTGCTCTTTGTTCTTCACAAACTTTTATAAGCCTAGAAATATATTTTTTTCATGTTCTATTTTTTCACCGAATACCAACAGCTTTAAAGTAGATTTTGGCACATATATTCAAAACTTGTGGCCACCGATTTTTGCCGAAATAACATATAGGTTTTGTTTACAAATTTTCAAGAATTACGACCACTGATTTTAATTTTCTTTCAATACTTTGTCCAAACTTATGACTTCCTATTTTGCTACCATGCTCTATTATGTATTTCTCTTTTTCTTCTTCATCATCCTTGATTAATGATTGAAATTAAATGCAAGGTTCTTTTTCCTTATTACAATAAAAGTTAATTTCTTTTCATTGAAATTCAATTATTACGGTGTCCAAGTGGTTAGTAGGTTAAATTAATGGAGAATATTTTGAGAACCATGTCCAAAAATAATGTAAAATGATCAAAGTATTTGTGTTAAGGGTTTATACCATGTTATGTTGAGTCTAGTATATAGGATGTGAATTATGTTGAGATTAGAAATTCACGTGTGAATAATTGTTAATGAAGGAGATTTCAAAAGAAGTCATAGATTGTGAATATGGATAACCCAAGGCAATAAGGATATACTAAGATATGAAAAAATTGTACTAGTATAATGGTAAAAAGAATATACAAGTGATATTTTTTTCGTTGTTCAGTGTGTCAGCAAGTAAAAATTGAATATTTTGTTTCAAGAAAGCTATTCAAGAAGCCTAAGGATCTTTGTTAGATTATAGTAAAGCTGATAATAAATCTAAATGATGTGTTCATGCATTAAAAGTTATGCTTCAAGTATCTTTATATAATTTTGGTAAAAGTTGGGAGAAGTTATTTGTCCTTAGTTAAACTTGCCATATCAGTAGTTATGAAGCCAATATATAAATGGCATCATTTGAGGTTTTACATGAAACATTGTAGGTTTCCTAATAGGTGAGTGAGTTAAGTAAAGTTAAGCTTTTGAAATCTAGTTTGGAATAACATGCAATAGATAGAATATGACTAACCTAAATTGATGATACTAATTTAGAGAGCATGCTTCAAGAGTATGTTTTTGAGTTTAGTGAGAGATTCCTTAGCATAATTCGCTTATATAAAATGACATTGGATGACATAAAACCTTATGTAAAAGGTGTTACAAACTTTCTATTAAATGACTCAATGGAGTCAGACTTATGGTAAGATATCGTTGATAAAGTGAAATTGATTAAAAACAAATACAAGACACTCAATACAGGCCAAAAATCTATAAGGACCATGAAAGTTAAGCACTAAAAAATTATTAGCTGGTGACCAAATATTTTTGAATGACTCACCTATGAAAGAGGTAATGAGATTTAGAAAGAAGAAAAAAAAGTTAAGCTCTAGTATATATGCTCTTTTGAAATCTTAGACAAAGTATGCATAGTAGATATCACCTAGTTTTGCCATCAGGATTAAATGATATTGGTACAGTCTTTCTTGCATCAATACTAAGAAAGTACCTATCAGATTCTTCTTATGTTATCTAATTCCAAGAAATTCAATTGAACAAGAATTTGACTTAATTATGAAAAAAAATCCGATGTCTATTATTGATCAACAAGTGAAGAACTTATAGTTGAAAGAAATTTCTATGGTTAAAGTTATATGGTAAAATCACTCAAGTGAAGAGACTCCTTAGAAAGTAAAGATGATATACAAAAGAGATATCCTTAATAGTTTGAGTAGAGAAATTAATAACTGTAACTTATGTCTTGATTTCATTCCCTACATGTGGTAGGATAGGTTAAAATTCGGGGACCGAATTTCTTAAGGGGAGAAGAATGTAATATCTCGTAATTTTTATTTTTAAATAATATTTTTTTGCTATAAACAAATATATTTTTATTTTTTAAAAAATGATTATGTTTTGCTAAAAGCAAATATACTTTTAATTAAATTAATTTTTGTTTTTCTTAAAATAATTATATTGGCCTCTAATAAATTTTTGTTTTATTTTTAGAAATATTCTTTCTTTTATTATGCATAAAGATATTTATTTTTTGATTTTTTTTATTAAAATTTTTATCAAGAAAAGTCTTGATTTAAGAGTGCAACTAAAATTTTGCAAGAATATAAATTTTTAGAAAGTTTTGAAATGCTTTAGGATGAAAAACAATATTTATATGTATATATATAAAAATAAAAAAAATCCTAAATATGTAATTATTAAATAATAATAAGTATAAAAAAAAGGAGAAAGGAAACAGGAGGCAAAGCATACAATGGAAGCAAGGGGTTCTTCTTTCTCTCTACGTTTTACCTTCTCATTAAGATTTTTTCCAATATATGCATCCAATTGAAATACCGGAAGTACCGTTAGACTCGTGGCAACGAGAGTTTCAAAATTCACCGATCAATTTCATTGAAAACTCACCAGAAGTTCGCCGGAAATGATGAATAGTAATCAAGAGGTAAAGTTTAAGATTTTGAAATTTCTTGGTATTTTCTGGTGATTTTGGCCCTAGCATTATATTTAAGAGATAGAATAATCATTATATGCAAAAATATTTGGCTCAATAGCATGATTTGAAGTATTAAATCATTAAAAAAAATTTAGATAGACAGTAACAGTAAATAGTAACAGTGTTGCCGTGTGAATAGTGATTTTGGCCGATGTGAATAATTTTTGCCGGCCAAAAATAGTGACCAGGTTGACCAAACTCCTAAAGTTATTTTTTAGATTTTTGGACCTTCCAAACACATTTTTGAGATCTATTTAGTCAAATGTAGATTAGAAAAGTGCATTTTAGGGAAGTCTAACTTGGAGTTTTACCCTGTGAGTAGATAATTCTTTCTATGACTTACCTTATGCTCTTCTTGAACTTTAAATATATAATTGATTATGTTTACAAGTTATTTATACTTTTATATATCTCTGAAAATGATTAAATTATCTGAATTGTTTACAATTTGGTATATAGTTCAAGAGTATTGTTTTGAAAATGGATTTTTGAATTCATTGAATATGTGATTTTAAATTTATTTCTCATCATATGGTAAAGGAAATATATTGTGCACATCACATTGATTTATAAAGCTATATAATTACCTTGAAAAAGGACATGTATATGTGATAAACCCTAATTAGGAAATTTATGACAGATGAACTGTACTGAAACTGAAAGTCTGTATTATACTAAAAACTCTATATTGGATGATATGGTATATGTGTAAATGATAATTTATGTAGAGGAATTCTATTGGAAACATTGTTTGCTAACAGCAGGTAATGTTAGCCCTGGTGCACCTTGATACCTTAGCTAGCAAGGGTAGTGCTAACCTTGTGTGACGGCCAACACACGGGATATAATATGTGATGGAGAGCAGGATGCCTTCTATCTGGGTGAGATGCCGACTATATGATATATGACTTGTCTCCCTTGCTGTGTGTTTGGGAAATACCCATATTAGAGTTCCTTCACGTGTCCTCTTGAATAGTGGTAGGTCAAACTTTAGCAGAATGCTGAGTTTAAGCAAATCTTACACCACTAAAGTACGGAAGAGCCTGAACTCTAATATGGGATCCTCCTAATGTTTTCATGTGAAATATTTTGATGCATAACAACATTTTTTTAATGGTCATACAGTACAATATATGGTTTTAGATATCTGAATATCCTTTGTTTTGAAAATATTTGAAATACGGGTCCTATATGGATGTACTTTCCAACTGTATTTCATATGTGACAAATTTTAAAATATGAGTACATCCATATGTTGACCTAAGAGGTCATAGGAGATATTATCTATTCACTGAGTTGTCAAACTCACTACACAATATTTCTTTTTTTTTCAAATAAAAATATAAAGTTTGGTCCTTCCTCTTCAGATAGTTAACCAGCTAGACAACATGATCTCTGGATGAGCCTACTTTGTTTCTAGGGCTCGTAGATTTTGATTATATTATACTTATACTCTAGAGTATGCTCTGAAAGCCACAGGCAGTATCCCTGCTTCTGTTGTACTTTGATGTTTATAAACTTAATTTATATATTGTGTATACATGGGAATACCTATCGGTAAAAGAATGTATTATACATGTTATGAAAAAAATATATTTGTAAAGTATGTCTTTTACATGCTTTAAAATTAGGGGCGTGACACAAGGGCTCTGGTACCATATGTTAATTCTTTCTTAATTTATGCAAATCAAACCCTAATTTTTGCATATCCCATTATATCCAATGATATTATAGTTAGATGATTATCACAAAATAATAATTGAACAGTGACATAGCTTGATCCATGATAATTTTCTTGAAGGGAAATAATTTGTAGATTACAAATTTGGAAGAAACTGAGTTTCTCTCACTTCACCTGTTTAGAGAGCTGACCAGTTTCTAATATATATAAGGTCACTTAATACACATCTACTCTCAGCATACATCATTAATTCAAAATATTTCTCTAATTGAACAATAGAATTTTAGCACTTAATTATCATTAAATCATATTTATATTGAAATAAATAAATATAATAAGTATATCAAAGCACATGGACCACTAATTAAATATCTGACAGACATATCAACCAATTCTTGTTGCATCATTTCTATTCTCGTTTTTTATAACTTTTTGGGCATGAATTGTCAGTTTTGGTTTTGTGTATGACTTGCTCTGACTTTGTATGCATTATACTGTGTTTTTTTAATTTCCTAGGCATATTTTGTTTTGTTTTTTTTTTATAATTTTCTAGGCATTTATGACCAGAAATGATTTTGTAACTTCGGTTCTTTTTTTAGCTTTCTAGCCATATTTTGTTTAATATAATTTTTTGGGCATTTATGGCTAATTCTGGTTTTGTATATGCCTTGTTCTGTTTTTTATGCACTAAACTGTGGTTTTTAAGCTTTCTGGGCATATTCTGGTTTCTTTAGGATGTTTTGTGCATGTATGGCTTGTTCTAGTTTTGTAGGTGTCTGGTTTTGTATGCTTTAAACTGTGATTTTTTAAATTTCAACGAACATTCAAGTTTTTTACAATTTTCTAGGCATGTTTTTTTTTTCATGCATTTGTTCTTGTTTTTAAAATTCTGTTGATCATTTTGATAAATTGATAACTTATACTTAGATGGAGTCACATGGTATGACCTGTTCGTTAATACGATTAGGCATAGTTTTGTATGTAGAGGTCGACCAACAAATTGTATTTGTCTTAGTGGAGAGGTGCAGACCCGAGTACATACATTCCACACCCCACGGGGAGAGTGTATAATGACTCTCTAAGATGTTGCAATTGAATTGGGGCTCTTATCAAGGATGACCCCTCTATCACAGGCCGAACGAGTATGGATTGAGAGCAGTTTGGACGAACCTATTGGGACAAATGCCACTAGAGACAACCTTGAATGGGCAGAGATTGAGCCTTGAATGGCTTTGTAATAATTATGGTACCGTTCTTGACGTCACTCAAGTGCACCTTTAGCCATTTTATGCCTGTGTATATATTTTGAGCTGAATGGGTAGCTGACTATTCCTTCCACTGTTGGCTGACCTTGATGGAGCCGGCATGTACAACTGGGGTTCGGCCATCCTAGCTTTCTTGTACCAAGGGTTGTGTGCAACCATTGATTCTGACAAAGTTGAAATATGTGTGGATGTACTGTTCTACTATAGTTCTGTGCTTGGGATCGATTCCCTTGCATAGCGCCTGGGTGAGCTTTTGACTGGAATCCCTGATTTGATATCTATCCATATTCCCCACCGTTGGGCAACAGGTATAGATCAATGATCTTGTTTTATGTTTCTATTTTTGTCTGTCAGTTATTACATTTCATTGCAATAGGTGGAATGACCAAGGTCAAATATATTTACGATGGAAAAATATTTCATAAAAATTTACACAGACACAATATTAAAAAGTTGTCATGTGTATTTAATTCAATTAAAAAATATAACTTTTTAAATGTACAGTTGAGAGACTTTTAATATTCTATTAGTGTAAAATTTAGTCACAACATATAGACTAAATACTTACTCATTTTTCATTGTATTTCATAAAAATTTACACAAGACACAATATTAAAAAGTTGTCATGTGTATTTAATTCAATTAAAAAAATTAACTTTTTAAATGGACAGTTAAGAGACTTTTAATATTCTATCTGTGTAAAATATAGTCACAACATAATAGACTAAATAATTACTCATTTTTCATTGTATTCAATTATACTTACTAATATTTTAAGTTGCTACTATTAGATTATGCGGCAACGGTACATGTTGATCGAGGTAATAAGTATGATACCCAATTACCACCTGAATGATAGTCTTACATGGAGTCATATGTTTTTGGCACCAGCCAGATCGGTGCATGCGTTAGTTTGGAATGAAGCAACATATACCGCAACATCTGGTTGACATCGACTATCTGGCAAGACTGACGTCAATTGGTTAGAGAGGAATTCTTAGTATATATTCAGCTGTGGGCACGTCGAGATGAGTTTGTCCATGAAGCAGAAGTATTTGAGGGGAACCCAGAGCCTGATTTGGCATACATGAAGTGGTACAGACAGATTACTAGGCTGTGGATATCTTCGGAAGGGGCGGCTGAATTTGTTCAGTGTATTTCGGACATAGGTTGTTAGCATTATTTCCATTTCTTCAATTTAGTTACCTACTATGAATCTTGCGATGGTTGACGATGTTCCAAATGAACAGATATATCCGAGACGGGAAACATGATTGCTGATGTGTGTCACTAGAAGCCACAACATTTGGGAATTGTAATTTTTAATGATTAGTTCACTTGTAAATAAATTATTGTGTTAATCATTTTTATTTTTGTTTCAAAGTTTGGGTTTCAGATAGTTAAGTCATTACATATAACATATAAATAATGTGGTTTTTACTTACGAGTGAATTTTGTTTTGATCCTTAAATAATAAATACTTTTTCAATTTGATTTTTCAAAATTTTACTTTCTCATTTTAGTACTCCAAATATTAACCCATTTTCAAAACTTTAATAGATATTTAACTAAATTTTTACCTACTTTTTTACCTACAGTTTATATGGTTTAAATGAGAAGGTGGTTTAGGTAAGCTTATAGTTTTACTAGCAAAATAAATATGTTAAAAACCCGTTAGGTGAGGACACTTTCTTAAGATAAAAGAGTATTCAAAGAACTGAAATAAGAAAATAAAACTTAAAGGGACCATTTAAAAAATGTATAATCAGAATAACAATGACTCTTTTATTAAACTCAATTGGTTCTTGATTTTCTATCTTGCTCTCTTCTTGTATAGATAGTTTGCTTGAAACTTGCTTTGAGAATGCACCAAGGTTGGACATAATAGTGATTTCAGAGTTCAAGTGAGATTTCCGAACTCAGTTTTTTTTTATATTATTTGCAATTTTCGTTAGCAAACTTTGATGCCCTAATCTAACTGAGTTTAATATGATCTAAGATTTTTCTTACCCCTTCTTTGAGACATTAATGCAAGAATCGTACATTCCACACCTGGCCTAAATGATATTAGAAGGAAAGAGAGGAGGAGGAAATATTCTAATTTAATTTTCGTCGTTAAATAATGGGAATGAATACAGAAATCATCTATTATATCTTTAATCCAAGAATAACACATTATTTGTCAACAATCTCTTTTAAAAAATTTGTCCAGAGAGGGGAGAAATATTTAAAAATGGATCATAATTCTAAGTGACAGACTTAAATTCCCTATGAAACTCACAAACATTCAAGAAAAGAAATCATAAGCAATGAGAAACATTTAATGTAAAGACAAGTGGTGTTGCAATCTTTGAATCCTCAGCCTGAATATTTCCTATGACCACTATAAGAATTTTGAAGATTAGTCACAGATTAAATTCGTAGCTAATTTGGAATAACTATAAATTAACTATAGATTACTCCTTAGCCTAATCCAGACAACTAATTAACTACAAAATTATTTCCTTGTTAACTAATCTGTAGTTGAATATTATTAGCTATGGAAAGTTTGTGGCTAATATATGATTAATGGATAGCTGTTTTTTTCTAGAAACGTTATAGGATTTCTTCATTAAATAGTTAGGGAACTTCCATAGCTAATTGAATGCCAATTTATTGAAGTCCGTTCCCAAATGATAACAAATCTGTAGGTAATTCGCAACCCTGCTATGTATGCCTTCCCAGTTTCATAGCTAATCCACACTTAAGTAGAAACTATAGTGCGTGGTTAATCCCAAGTTAATCTATAGTTATTCTAAGGCTAGTTCCTAGTTAATCCATAGCAACTCCCTCTAAATTTGTAGTAAACCTGTAGTAAATCCATAACAAGTGCTTAGAAAAATCATTTGGTCCATTGTCGGTGAATAATTTTATTGTCCATTAACTATGTTCAAATTGTGACACATAGTAAAAATAATATTTTTTTAAAAAATTATATATGTTATGTGTCATAATCTAAGTATCGCTGGTGAATAAAAAATTGTCCACCAATGATAAACTAAATACCAACTCTTTTACAAATAAATACAAAATATATATCAATTTACAAAATCTCTTTACATACTATGAATTTTTAAACTAATACTTTCTTTTTTTTTTTGCATCAAGAAAATACTCTTCCCAGAGTGAGCATTTGAGAGAGTGAGACTTTTTTACTCCAGAACAATTCTCCCTTTGCATCTTCAAGTATAGAAATTAATTTTCCCAAAACCGTCCACTCCGAAAACGGAACTCTTTGCAGCACCCCATTTGCCTTGGAATCACTTTCTTGCCAACCATCCATGGCTTCGGTCTTCCTCCGATTGCTGTTGAAGAAACATCAGCTTTCCTGATTTGAGAAAGCAAAAGCAGAGGAGGAGATGGAGGAGGAAGAGTGACGGTGATTTGAAGCTGATGTTTCTTCATTCAAGAAGCATCTTCATTCAAGGACGTTTTATCTTTGTCGATTGTGGCCACTTTTTGACGTGCAGTCTGCATCAGGATATGTGGTATGTCGTTGTGAAGTAAAAACCACGTGACAGTAACTGCATCTTGCCAGCTGTGTTGGTTGTGACTTTCCAACCAAAAGATGGAGGTAATTTATGTGAAAGTGATTTGTGGGCCATGTTAATACTCAATGCACATGGTTTGGCAGTAGTAATTGATTAATGGAGTTCATCTTTTTGAAAGCACATTTCTGCCCAACTAAGCAGCAGCGGCATCCTGCTTGGCTAAAAGAATAAGAAAAAACATCTTATTTTGATTCTTCAAAAGCTGCGTGGAGTATTAATTTGTTATTTTAAAAAAAATTCTCAATTTATTCTTTTAAAAATAATTCAATGTGTAATGTGACATTTTCAGTAATTTTTTCCTCTCACATCTCACCTAATAATGACTTTGATGTATAAAATTAATTCAAAAAACAATAACTTTTAAAAGGTTATTTGGTTTATAGAATTAAAATATGAAAATATAATATAATAATAATAATATATTTTTATGTTTGGTTTAACTTTAAAAAATATACTGTTCTTAAAAATAAAATATGGAAATAAATTGTAATATATTCTCATATTTTGTTATCATAGATTGAGAATATTTTGTATGAAGTTAAAAAATATTTTTGTCCTTTCTTATTTTATTATTTTCGTATCTAAATTTAAACTCAAATTCAAAAATCTGAAAGTTCCAAACTTTAAAATCTCTAAATTCAAATTTTCAAAACTTGTAAACTCCAAACTCCTAACAACAAAATCTGAAAATATAAAACTTCAAACTTTAAATCATAAATCATAAGCTTTAAAGCCAAATCCTTAATCTTAAATCATAAATTTTAAAAATAAACTCTAATGTGTATTAATTTATCATTTTATAATATTTGACTTAATTACAAACTTTTTAATCTTTTTTATATGTTAAAAACTAAAAGAGGTAATTTGGAAAAATTGTGAAATATTTTTAAAAATATTGATGTGAACCAAACATGAAAATGCTAAATTTTTTTAAAAAAAGAGTAAAATATTTGTGATAACCCAAATATAAAAATTTTATATATTAAAAAATGTATTATTAGAAATGGCATTCTAAAAAATATACTTATTCTCAATAATCTTTAATTTCGTGAACCAAACATCCCCTAAACGCAATACAAAAGGACAACACACATTATATAAGAGAGGTGAAAAGAGAAGGCTTGTTATCTTATCACACATTAATGTGAGATCACCAAAAAAACGCTCTCTATTATCAGTTTTGTTACTCTCAATGAAAGTACGAAAGTGATACAAAAATTATTTTTGAAATAGTAAACTGAAACAAAAAATTTTTTTGGAAAAACAAAATAATATTAAACCTATTTTTGGAGAGTTTTAGACGAAAAAACAAGCATCTCCTGCAGTTATTTTATCAACTTATAATTTATATCGCACTAAATTTTTGAGATTTAGAAGACCAACTTCGTAAACTTGATATATTCAAATTCGGTCGGTTTCTATCCGCTAAGTCTGAATTTCTGAAGGCCCTTTTCTAATATACTAGCTCAGTACTCGTGCTTTGCACGGCATTATTGAAATTTATTGTTATCATTAACTTTATATATAATTAGTAATATAAAATTGTCAAAAAAATTAGTGATATTTAATTGAGACAAAAGATAAATATATATTTTTGTAATGTTTTCAAAAGTTTCTTTTTCTTTGAATTGTTTTTAAAGGATTTTGTAATCCATAGAAAAATGATGAATTGAATCTTTCTTATATTTATATAAGTATGTCATAGTTATAGATAGATGAATAGATGTCATCTCTCACTACAAAAAAAAAATGTGATGGTTTTTAGTGGACAACGGTTCATAGAACGGTTGTGAAACCTGTAGAATTGAGAGTCAACCGTAGGAAATACGTCGTTAAGACACATCATAGCAATGGTTACGGAACTGTCATTACGACGAGAAATAACGATGGTTTGGAAACCGTCACAACCTCAACCATCATTAAGACAAGGAATAACAATAGTTCCGTAATCGTCACTATGACAAGGTACAGCGATGGTTTCAAAATTGTGGTAATCACATTATGATGATAGTTATTGAAACTGTCGTTAAGACAAAGTGTTACAACCATTTTTAAAATCGTCGTTAAAATTTTAAATTTTTTAATCCCACTTAATTTAAATTCTCGTTGAATTTTGTATTCATGTTCTTTAGTTGACTAATTAATAAATTATTTTGTAATGTTCAATTCTTTTTAATATTACCGGTATTATGTACCAAAAATTAATATTCATTGATTACAATGTACAGCCTATAAAAATATATAATATGCAATAAAATAATTTTCACGGGCCCTGAGGAGATTAATGTCCACTAGCATAATCACTAGATACCTAAAAAACAATTATGTTATGTAAGTGTTTTAAATTAAATTATGTCAACAGTTGCTTATAGAATTAAATTGATATGTGTTGCAAAATTACTGTGGGACCTAGATTATCAAGGAATGCAATCTCAAGTGGCACTTGACCCTGAAAGTTCTTAAACAGGAAACCCATAGCTGCCTCTATATGTCACTGATATGTTGCTATATCAGCGTCGCATGCCACTCGTTCAGTCCTTCGTCGTTGTTGCTGCTCAATGTCCTGCTCCTTTATTGCCACTTTAAAGAGCACGACCTCAGTTTACAACTCCTCGTAAAAAGGCCCAAAGAGTGAGCTCGACCTAACCGAGGCATGACCAAAGACTTGGCTCAGAAAAACACTCAACTTAAATCCTCGAATGCGGCCCAAGTACTCCTTAGTTCTCAAAGCTCTAGCAAGTGAATCAGCAATTGAGAACTTTTGGAAAGAGCTATCTTTCTACTAGATGGAGGCAATTTTTTCCTACAAAATAGAAGAGTAAACAATAAATCATATTAAAAATTAAAAGACAATCAAATAAAATCTTAACACTTTTGTTTAATAAAATATAAATACTTACACCAACTATTTGAACTTCGTCGTTAATGTATGATCCGTCAGCCCTTTTATCATCTATTGTTTATATATCGCCTCGAGTCACTGAGCCCCAACCTCATCCTCCTAAAAATTTGACCAATTAATAAATTGTGTATCAACTTTTTTATGTGCAAGGCTCTTTGATCTAGTGGTATGTAGTATTGTTTGACATATTCTATTTTTCCTATTCTTACCAGCCACATCCTAGTTAATTTTTTAAGCAAATTAGTTAGTCACATTGTGTAAAAATTAAAATCTATGAACAAATTAATGTAATTAATTACCCTAGACTTCGCCTCAAGGTGATAGTCAATGAAAGTTGCCTACTGATCACGTGGAATTCTAGCTAGAACATCAGCAGTCTTAGAAGAAATGAACAACCTTTATAATTGTGGCTTAAGTGGAAAGTATCTAAAGATTTTATTAGAAACCTTCTTCTGCTTCTCATATTTCTTTTTCAATTTTCACCTTGGTGCGTTGCACTTAATACAGACATCTCTATTTTCATCCTCCACCTAGTATAACATGCAATCATTCCAACATGCATAGATTTTTTTGTAATTCAGCCCCAACTTATTAATAATCTTCTTAACCTCATAAAATAAATGTGGGATCTTTGCATTTGGGAAGACATCAACCAATAACTCTAATATCATCGATATGGCCTTGTCGCTTATCCCGTATAAACACTTGATATGATATAAATTGACCAAAAAAGATAATTTAGAGTATTTCTCGCACCCTTCATATAGTTGTTATTGACCATCTTTCAGTAACTCATAAAAATCTTTCACAATATCATCCACCATTTCTCCTAACGATGGAATTAGCATCTCCAGAGAATCGATACTTTTCTTTTCGTGATGAATCTTGAATGCATCACAGACTATGTTTTGTACAGAGCCATCCCAAATAATGGGTTTAGCGATGTCCTGTGGTATTATATGATGTCCTCCAGCAGGATTTTCTGTTGACATTTTCCTATGCGTATTTTAGAAATCGTAACCTTGTGGGAAAGATTTGACGATCAGGTATTAGCGCACAACTTATGTAATTTTCCATTTCTTAAATCTACACTTAGAGTATGTGCATATTATTCTACCTTCAACACCTAAGTTAACAATTGCAAAATTCAAAAAACTGTCTAGGCTATCCAAATATTCTCGGGTGTATCAAGGTTTATGGATCTAAGACTTATCCATATCTAAAATCAATATAGAGTTAAATAATTAAATATTACGTCTACTAATTAATGCGTTAATTAACTTATTAATTCATATTCTAACCGTTCTCCGAGGATTACTTACTAATTTTCATAATTACGCTTAATTAATTATATTTAATTTAAACAAAAAATAACTCAATTTCAGTATTTTTTTTTTCAATTCGACAAGTTATCATTGACGATTTTGTTCCATTCTTTAAAATTACTCTTACTTTTTTATGATACTTTAAACTTATTCAAATTTATGCATATCATATCATTTCATCTACTTTGCTTCCTCTATTAGTATTTTATGTACAATCATTAATTATATTTACTAATGTAATAATTATTTTGGTTTCCTCTTAATTGATTGTAACTATATGATAACTATACTAAATAACTATTGTCCCAAATTGTTTTCACTAATATTTTTCACTAATAATTATATGTTCTTATACTTCTATTTTAATTTTTTTATAACAATTTTGAATACTAATTATTTATGTAACTCAATTTTATTTTATACTCCACAATTAATTTACTCCGTTTTATCTATTAATTATTAATATTTATTATTTAATTTAATAATTATGTTGTTCCTTCTGAATAATCATATCACGTGATGAGAACTACTCTAAACAACTGTCCCTAAAGAATTCTTACCCCATAATTAGGTCTTTTCATGGTTTTTTAGTAATAACTATATATTACCAATTGTTTACTTCTAATGTTATTATAACAAGTATGAACATCAAATAATTCTTACTCCTAATTTTACTATATAAATGTAATACATTCAACACATAATATAATTAAACAACTTAGCAAAAACAATAGGTACATATATACATTACAAAACAATAAAATCAAAAATTATTTTCAGAGCAACATTATACCACAAAATATATATTTTTTAAACTAAATAAGCAACATATACAGTATAGATTATCAATAATTTCTAATAAAATATTCTTATGTAACTCATAAACTCATTCAAACATGTACTATATAAAAAAATATTAATTGATAAAAGTAAAATTATTAGAGTACATACCTTTAGTGAGACTAAAAAGCTACAAACTGCAAATGTCAATCAGATAGCAGAGGTTCTTCACAAAGAGAAAGGTGGAATTGTTTGAGCACACAGTGAAAATAAGAGGGAGAAATTGGATTTATAAAATTTCTATGGTTTAACGATGGTTACTACTTAAACCATCATGTAAATGGCACATGGAATAATGACAATTAATGTAAACTGTTGTTAAAATAGTCGTTTAGTTCCTCATTCTTGATGAATGGTCAATTTATTGCAACGGTTTTCATTAAACCATTGTTAAGTCACGATGGTTACGACAAACTGTTGTTAAACCTCACTGATTCCCATAAATGGTTACTTTTTCCACGATGGTTCACGTCTATCCATTGTTAAATAATGATGGTTCCATATAATCATCGTTAAATAATGATAGTTCTAAAAGAATCGTAGTAAAAACACGACAGTTCATGTAAATCATCGTTATGTAACGACGGTTCATATAAACTGTCTTTATATAATGACGGTTTTTGAGAAATCATCTCTAAGATCATTGATATAACGACGGCTGTATTTGACCATCGTTAAAACCCACCTTCGTTGTAGTGTCTATAAGAAAATTCAAATTTAGCAACTACCAAATCCATTGCATGTGTCGAGTAAAAACCATAGTAATGATGGTTCTAAAAGATCTGTAATAAAAACGTGACAGTTCATGTAAACCGTCGTTATGTAATGACGGTTTATATAAACCGTCTCTATGTAATGACGGTTTTTGAGAAATCGTCGTTAAGATCATTGGTATAACGACGGTTTAAAAACCCTCGTTATACCCGCCTTTAGTGATGGCTGTATTTGACCATTGTTAAAAATTGCATTTGTTGTAGTGTCTACAAGAAAATTCAGATTTAGTAAAGTGTCCTCAAATATTTGTGTTACTACTGAAATTACCCTTAATCCCTTTTTTTTTGTTCTTCTCTAGCTCTCGGCACAGATAATGATATACACTAATGCAAGAGTGCAGCCCCAATCCCTTTGCAATCTGACAAAGTAAACCCCAATAAAAAAGCACAATAACGCTAAACCATAAGATGTAATGGCAGAAATCATTAGTTAAAAGTCAGGCACTATGCTCCAAGCCTCCAACCAATTACATCAAACATGTTAGTTTTTGAAGAATAAAAAAGGAGAGAAAGAAACAGAATGGAAAAAGAGCCTAACTGTTTTTATAACAATGCCAAAATTCCAGGGAAGACACAATGAAGAACAAATTCTCCCTTTATCTCTTTCAGATGAGACCAGAGAAAAGAATCCTTCAATACAGAACCTAACCATTAATTGTAAAAGAGTTTAAGGCGAGATAAAATTCAGATGAGCTGGCAAATATTAATCTCATAAAAGTATAACATATATAGAGATTTTAAATTGCTAACATCAAAATGATATAATGGTCATTTTATTTATTTTCCCTCCCTTCCCTTACAAACCAAACAAAGAAAAACTTATTTTCCCTTCTCTCTCTTCCATGAAAATCATTCAGCTCCCCTCCGTTGAACCAAACAGCCCCTAAATGTTTAAACATGGATCTAGTAGTCATGTAATCCTCTTTTTCCAAAAATACAACTTCTATAAGTGTTAAATTAATAAAACTAACATGTTAATAAATAAGGAATTTAAATAATAATTCCATTAAAAAAAATTTCATGTATAAGACAATATAAAATTTGTATATAAAAAATTCAGTAAACCATCTATTCTTAATATACTCTGAGATCTTTCCTCACCCAGGCTGTGGACCGTTGAATGATTTCCTGTATATTAAAATAAGCTTTCTCATAACATCTGGTTAATTAAAACTACAAAAGAAACTAAAATTAATTGTGTTTCACAATTAAATTTGTTTGAAATATAATAAGCACAACTTACTCATCTCTTTTGGTTAGAAATAATAATAAATTATCAATAAAACTTCACTTAACAATTTAAAATTTTGATTTGAAATGATTTTTAATATAATATCAAAATATATATAACAAAAAAGTTAAGAGTGTAATCTTTACCAACACAAATTCGTTTAAAAAAATATGAAATTTAAAATAAAATATAATAAATAAATATTCACTTCAAGATTCAAAGAATATTAGCCAGAGGACACATTTAACATCTTACTTTACTTAGACTCTCAACTTTAAATATGGACCACTGCAATTGCCATTTGAACCTGTAAAATATTGATATTTTCGGTTCCTCCATTTTCAAGTAGAGAGATTATTTTTTTTTCAAAGCCATCCATCCATATTTTGACGCGTAGTCAGCAGTCAACATCTGGACAGTGACACGTGGTTGTGAGGTGGAAATCACGTGACAGTGCTTGCATTTTGCCAGCCATATTTGTTGTGAATTTCCAACCGAAAGACACGAGTATTTAATTGGCGATTAATTTGTGGGGTATGTATGTCAATGACACGCATGGTTTTGCAATCCCACAATTGTAATTTGATTAATGGAATTTCATCTTTTTAAAAGCACCTTCTACCTAACCATGCAGCAGCATAAACAAAAATATGATTAAAAATCATCTTTTGATTCTTCCAAAAATGTGTGGAGCGTTAATTTGTTATTTTAAAAACTTTTCTCTTAATTTACTATTTTTAAAAAATTTCCTTGTATCATTTTTATTCTCCTAGGTTGCTTCTGTTAACAAGAGTTAATATAATATATTTTTTAATGACATAGCAAAGTTTTGATGGCTGTGACAATTTTTTATTCTATATATATGGCCGTGACATAAAATTATTTGTCATAAATATTATTAAAATCGGAATATATGTTTTCATATATATGCAAATATAAAAAATTAAAACCAGCTCTTTATTTTCTCAATTATAAGTTACAGAAATTAGAAATTGAGGTGAACAGAAAATGAATTTTATTTGTTCTCTTCATTCAATTGAATCCAAAAAAATGTTGGTGCTTTTGTTTTTACTAGAGTGAATTGCGATTTAATTTGATAATCGAAAGATATATATATTTTAATTTAATCTTTAATATATATATATATATATATATATATATATATATATATCATTTTAATTCTCCAAAGACTATTCCATCTTATTAAAAAAGTTCTTCGGTTAACCCTTTTAATCAATCTTAAACATATTTAATTTGTTTCATTGGACAAAGAAAAAACTTACATAACAATGTCTCCACTTAAATCATGTAAGATTAGATAAAAAAATTTATTAAAATTTTGTTAACAAAATTAACAAGAGGATGTACTTGATGATCAAGATAAAGTCTGTTTGGTTCTGATTTTGTTTTATTATTTTTTAAAACAATTTTTTGAAATAGTTTTGAAGACTAAAAATAACCTTGCTTGGATGATTTATTTTTAAAACATTTTTATAAACAAAAAAACATGTTTGAAAGATTTGATTTTGAAACAAGTTTTTAGAGTTTGGGTTTGAACTCTAAACTTTAAACCCAAATTTCAAACCTTAAAATTCAAGGCTTCAAAACTTAAAACCCCATACCTCTAACTTCAAAGCTTCGAAATATAAATTCTAAAATTCTAAAATCTCAAAAACTCAGCCCAATCTTCAAATACCGAAACTCTAAATTTTAAATATCAAATTTATACTTATTATTTTATCTTTTTATTATTTTGCCAAAAAAATCACAGGTCATAGCGGACACTCAAAAACAACATTATCAAATTTGCTGTCTTCCCCAACCAAATCTCCTAAGTCCCTGCCAAAACTTGGCATGCCATCATTCAAGTTTGTTCAGTCATTCTTCCATCTATATATAATAAAGGATTGATTAAAAATCAGTAGGCCTTGATCGTGAACACCACGAAGCTTCAAAATTCCCCAAAAATGGCTGAAGAGACTCCAAACTTCCACATTGCTATGTTTCCATGGTTAGCCACAGGCCACATGACCCCATTCCTCCACCTCTCTAACGAGTTAGCCAAAAGGGGCCATAAATTCTCCTTCTTGCTACCCAGAAAAGCTCAGCTTCAGCTTCAACACCTGAATCCTTACCCAGATCTCATCAGCTTCCACCTGGTTACCGTTCCTAATGTAGATGCACCGAGACTGCCTCAGAAATACCTCTTTCTTTGAACTATTTTCTTTCCATGGCAACTGACCTAATCCAAGATCAATTTCTGCAAATTCTAACTGTGATAAAACCAGACTTTGTGTTCTACGATAATGCATTCTGGGTTCCTGAAGTTGCTAAGTAACTTGGGATCAAATCCATTTGCTATAACGTTGTTTGTGCAGCTAGCTTGGCTATTTCGGTTGTGCCTGCAAGGAAGGTTCCCAACGACAGGCCTATGACAGAGGAGGAACTGAGCCAAGCACCACCAGCTAATTTTAGGCGGAAGAACCTCAACCCTTAAAGCTTAACTATCATATTATCTTCTTTGCTCTTTTTTTGTTAAAAAAATTTACAGCAGGTAATAATAATGACTCAAACTTAACACTTTTAGGATAATGATGCTTCAAGACAAAGGTTACTAAATTATAAACATAGAGAAAAATATATATTAGATACTACTTTTAATGAAAAACCCTAGTCTCCACTTTCCTTTATTTGATTTTTTTAAATTTTATTGTATGTAATCATAGTGACTCCAACTAATTAATTCTGTGCTTCAAGACAAATATCTCTAAATTATAAACATAGATAAAAATACATTAGATACTTATGAGAAACCCCAATTCACAAAGAAGAAAATTATTATAAGCAGTTATAATAGTGATCCCAACTAATTACTTTTAGGTTAATGTGTTTCAAGATAAATGTATCTAAATTATAAATGTTGAGAAAAATAAATTAAATACTATTTTTAATGAGGGGTTGTAGTGCATCGGCTCCAAAATATAATTAAAAACTTGTAAAAAAACTTCAAAAATATAAATTTTTGCTTAACTTAATAATATAATCTTATATTTATTATTTATTTTTTAATTTTTTATTATTGTTTTTATTATTATATCATAAACAAAGTGATCCAACAAAAAATCTGCAGGCTACCCATCATCAAAGGTCATACTTCGTGGCCACGAAGCTCGATCGCTCTTGTTCCTATCAGAGCCATTTGGGGATAAAGTGTTTCTAAGTGGACCAGTATTACCTAAGGAGGCTAAAGAAATCGTGCTAGATGAAGCCATGGCTAGTTGGCTCAATGGGTTCGAACCAGGGTCCGTGGTGTTTTGTGCATTTGGGTCCCAACTCAACTTGGACAAAGCCCAATTCCAAGAGCTATTACTGGGGTTTGAGCTCATAGGGTTACCATTTCTGGCTTCCTTAAAACCTTCTATTGGGTGTTGGACTGGAAGAGGGTTTGCCAGAGGGGTTTGAAGAGAGGGTTAAAAAAAATGACTGAGAGGCAATGACATTGGTTTTTCAATTCAATTCAAATTTTTTTTTATATTTATTATTATTTTATTTTAAAAAAAATTATATTATCATCTTTATATTACAACGCTAATATATAATTTCTTTTTATATTCTTTTGAATCACCTCGATCAAAACTAGATTGGTGCCAAATATGAAAATTAAACATGCAAAAAACCATTACGGCAAAGCAGCTATAAAATATAAACGTGTAAAAGAGTAACAATTAAATAATTTCCATATCAAATGAACGTTCACACTTAACAGATCCCACAATCTACTCTCCAGGCAACAATTCTAGTGGCGCCCATCTTTTGGAATTTACAGAGAAAATTGAACTGTCAGTATGTTATCATCTTCAACATTTACTATCAAAATATCTTCCATTTGTTGTACAGTTGTGGCATATACATATATATATAAAAGGAAAAACACATAAAATCAGGCAGAAAAATAAGGCAAAACATCTCCTGATACTACTTTAAAACCTTGATACTCAAATCTTTAAAGGAGAGTAATTTTTCCAATTTCAAACTTAAGGGAGTGTTTGAAATTGACCCAAAATTGAAGAGTTATTTAGATTTTCCCCCTCCATAAACAATCAAACCCTTTATCATCTGGACATTGCAGCGAAAATTGCACTATCAACATGTTATAACCTACAATTTATTATCCAAATCTCTTCCATTTATTCTAGCATAATTACATAAAATCAGGGTGCATTATACTAATTTATATTCTTGAAATCCAAACCCTTGTCCTTACTCTATCATCAAAGGTTTTGCAAATGGGTTCCTTCAATAACGTTCTCCTTCTCGGTACTCTCTTCTTCTTCTTCACCTTTTCGAGATCGGACAACAACTTGATAAACTCTTTGTGCAGCAACACAGAAGAGCCAGTGATCTGCAAAGAGTGCCTTAAAGGAGATCCCAAGGGCAGTTCAGCGGATGGCCAAGGGCTAGCCCTAATAGCACTTAGCTGCGCCAAAAGGGACACTACCCAGTGCCTCCGCTGGTCTTGGCTGGCTTTGTGGATGCCAGCGATACTACCAAAATTAAAAAAAACTACCAACATTGCTGCTGCAATATTGAGTAATATTTAACTTAGTTCATCGACTTAGCTGGCTTAGAAAAGATCGTATGTTCAGTTTTTCTCGAATTTTGTTGTCTACAGAATATTCACAAATCTCTCATCGTTAATACTAGAGTAAATTATATTTATATTCTAATTTTATTTTAAAACTATACTCACTTTTTCAATTTTAAAAAAATTACATCAACTTCTTTTCTTTTTAAGTTTTTATAAGTAATAATTTAAATTTTTGGTAATTTGTTGTACTAAAGTAGGCTATTTATGAGTTTCTAAGAATACTTATGCACAAGTATAAGCTTTATTAACTATTTTGTGAATAGGGAGGCATATTTTCTAATAAATTAAAATTAAAAAATTTGATATAAATTTTAAAGAAAATGAATGTAAGTAATTGGAATAAGATACTTTTATCAAGATAATTGCTATTTTTTTCAAATTTTGTTATAAGTATTATAATATATATTAAAATGTCATATTGCAGTTCTTTAATAATATTATTACAATAAAACAATTGTTAGTCAAAATGTTATTCACAAGAGATATTACATATTTTTATGAAACCGTATACATCACATTCTTTTTATAGTACTGGCAAAACAACATTTTTTTTACAAGTCAACATTTTCGAACAGGTTAAACGGACCAAATTTCTTTACAACGATATTTTCACTACTTCCAAATTTTGCCAAAAAAATTTATAATTAAGACTAAAATATTTAGATGATAAGACTCAATTATTAGCTCATTGGAGACACTCACGGAATGCACAATAAGAAGGATAAAATTTTCAATATCTTCCAAAAGTAATTTTATTTAATTAAGTATAAGGAAAATGAAATTAAGTAGGAAAGGAATAATAAAAAGTTTAGGTGAAGACTGGATATAAATGAATTGATTTATTTATAAACTATTTAAAATTGATTTGTTAAAAGTTTGAATTTGGCTTAGTTTATTTATTAAATGAATAAATTGTGTAATATATATATATATATATATATATATAACACACACACATGTACACGACGTATTATATGAGAGCACCATTTTATATTTGAGCATGAGAGTAACAAAATCAGGTCCTCAAATTAATTTTAATAGCTCATATCAAAATTGATAAGTGGCTCACGTGTCACTTCTTTTCTTTTTCTTTTTGGGTTTTTTCCACTTCTCTTTTCTAAACCACAAAATGAAAACGGCACCTAGCATTTCTCTTCATCGGCAAACGGTGGAAACCAATAATTGCTAGTGAGAGGAAAATTGAGTGAGAAATAGAGAGGGAAAACAGAGAGATGGGAGAAAGGGGAGGAAGAAAAGAATTATTCTCAAGAGATTTGCATATGCCTCTGTTCTTTTAAGTCTGACAATAGCATATTAGCATTCAAAAGCAGTGAAGAATAGATTCATTCTATTTCTTTCTATTTAAAATGATTTTCACATAATGATCCATTCAGGAGTAATAGCCTTCAAAGAATTCAAGGATGGTGACAACAAACTGAAATTATTATTTTCATATTCAAGCTCAACAGTGCTTTAAGGAAATATAGTGTTACTCATCACACACTTCTGTTCAATACCCATTTTTCCTTGTATAATATAATAAAACCAATTTTTCCTTGTCATATAGACGTATGGCAGAAACCCATCGTAGATGTGGTGGAAACTCAACAAGGGCATGCAGTTAGGCAAACTGTAGGAACACGTTAACTGATCTTGTTGAGTTTGCAGCACTTTGTAGGCCTGTTCAATTTTAGTTTTCGAATTTATTTTTAGTACATAATTTATTTTATGAAAATATCAAACTTGTTGAATATTAATTTTTAAAGAGACTAATATACTATGAGTTTCATATACTAAAAAAATAACTAATATGTAATGAGTATATAATTTATGAAGTATACTTAAAAAAATCAGAACATAAAATTAAATAGACCTGCAAATTGAAAGATTAAATTGTTATTACTTAAAATGAAATTTATGGTTTATAGTAAAAGATGAGAATATTTATTAATTATTATATTGGATCAAAATTAATGATTAAAATAAATTAAAATTCTTTAAGTGGTGTTTCGTATAAGACAATTTTAGATTTTTTAATAACTTGAAAATCTATTTTTAAAATGTCTGAGTAAAGTAAGTATACGAATTTTAAAATTTATAATGTTGTATATGATTTAAATAGTATAAATAATAATAATTTATTTATTACTCAAATTCTTTTATATATAAATTTTTAAATATATAAAAAATTAAGATATTTATATACCAAATGTGACATTAAGATGAAAATCAATTAAGTGATTTGTAAAAGTTCATATCTGATTAAATTTAAGATTGAGATCATGGTCAGATTAAGATTCTATTTGTCATCGGACCTATTAATCTATCTATAACTATGGCATACTTAAAAGGATATAAGAAATATTTAATTCATCTTTTTTTTTTATGGATTACAAAAGACTTCGAAAAAATTTCAAAGAGATAATCTTTTTTTTTTAAAAAAAAGGAATATATTAGAAAAGGGCATTGAGAAAATTTTTTTATCTGAATTTATTATTTTAAAAATTATTTTTATATCATTTTCATAATCTCATTAAATTTAACAGAGTTAATAATACCGATATTTTTAGCAGCGTTCTCTTTTTACTTGAATGTGTGTGTGTGTGTGTGTTTTTTTTTTTTGGTATCTTCAAAATTTATTGTTTTTTGAATTATTTTTATACCACAAGTCATTGTTACGCGAGAGTAGGGGTGTTCAAAACCGAACCGGACCTATCCGAACCGCCCAAACCGAACCAAACCGATCAAAAACCGAACCAAACTAATTAAAATTGATTTTGTTCAGTTTTTTTTAAGAACCGACCGGTTTGGTTCGATTTTCGGTTGAGACTCTATCCCAACCGAACCAAACCGAACCGGACCGAATTCTTTTTAATATATTTAATTTATATTATTAAAATTATTTTTTATTATATTTTAAAAATATTTTATATAATTTTTTTTAAATTTTTTGAAATAGGCCCAAAAAATTCGAAATAGGCCCAAAAATTTTAAAAAAGAAGCCCCAAAAAAATTCAAATGGGCCAAAAATTTAAAAAATTTGGCAAAAATTTTTTTTTTTCCAAAAAACCGAACCAAATCGAACCGCCTTTTATTGGTTGGGTTTGGTTCGATTTTATAAACCCCAACCGAACCGATTAGGTCCAAAAAATTTTATCCCCTTTGTAGTCGGTTCGGTTTGGTTGAAGCTTCAAAACCGAATCGAACCGAACCGTAAACACCCCTATGCGAGAGGTGAGAGAAAAAGTTGCTGAGTGTCCGACTTATCTTTGAAAAAATATTTTACGTTGTTAATAGAAACAGCGATAAAAAAGATTTTGAAGATAATAAATTAAAAAAATTAAAAACAACAAATTAATACTCCGCACAGCTTTTGAAGAATCAAAATAAGATTTGTCTTATTTGTTTAGCCAAGCAGAATTCTGCTGCTTTGTTCAGTAGAAATACGCCTTTAAAAAGATAAATTCCTTATTTCCAATTAATCAAATTACTGTTGCCAAACCATGCGCATTGAGTATTGGCATGGCCCACGAATCACTTGCAAATAAAATACCTCTTGTCTTTTAGTTGGAAATTCCCGGCACGCGTAGCTGGCAAACTGCAATTACTGTCTTGTGCTTTCGCCCTCCCATAACGTCACATATACAGATATTGACTAAACGTCAAAAAATTCCACAATCGACCAAGATCAAGTTGTGGAAAAAAAAAGGTAAGATTGGAGGTTTCAATTTCAAATCACCATCGCGCCTCGTCCTCATCCTTATCCTCTTCTGCCTACTCCCATCTTTTGGCTTCTTTAAATTTTCATAGCTCCTTCTGTATTTTTGCTTTCTCTGATCGTTAGAAGGAAGCTCATGTTTCTTCAACATCAACCGGAGGAAGTCATGGATGGTTGGCAAGAAATTGGTTACGAGGCAAATGGAGTGTCGCGAAGGGTTTTGCTTTTGGAATGGATGGTTTTGGGAAAATTACTCTCCGTACTTCAAAATAAAATAAATACAAGGTAAGAATTAGTAACTTAATTCAAATATTGTAACAACACTGGTCTTTACATTAAATGTTTTACATTGCTTATAATTTCTTCTTTTGAATGTCTGTAGGTTTTATAATACAATTCTATTACTTAGAGTTATGCTGTTTGTGTTGAAATTTCTCCCCTTTGTAGTCAATTTTCTTTTTTTGGAAAATTGTTGCCAACGATGTTTTATTCTTAGACCATAGATATAGATAGTTTGTGTATTCATTTTCCTTATCTCACAACTAATTAGAATTTTTTCTCCTCCTCCAACGATAATTTTTTTTTACTTGGTTCTTTTGAATCTATTTAAGTGAGGTTTCTCATTGCCAAAAATATAGAAATCCTTTTTGTTTCTTATTTTCCAGCATGAATTTGATAGATGGTGATGCTACTATCTGATTTGCGCATAAATATAACGGGAAAGAGAAAGAGAAGTAGCATATATACTTAAATGGACATTGTAAGTTTTTCTTAATTTATGCAAATCAAACCCTAATTTTTGCATAACTCATTATGCCCAATAATCTTAGAACTCGATGATTCTCACTAAAAAAGAATGATTTTCTTGAAGAGAAACTTTTGTAGATCTAGAATTTTGAAGAAATTAAGTTTCTCTCTCTTCACCTCTTTAAGATTGATGTGTTTCTTGATAGAGAAAAAATGTCAAATAATAGTTAGAGAGGACCATTTTCTAATATATGGTAACTTAATATACATGTACCATCTGTAAACATCTTCTGCAATTGATCAGGTAGTGTACTCATCCTCATTTGGTTTTGTCTGGGAGAACAGCCATGTCTTTGAATGTCAGTTCCTACCCAATTTTGTGTAGAGTTATGTAGAGTAAATGTTAGACATGCCATGTTTCTTCTAGTATTTAGGTTAAGCTGGATCTATTAAAAAATTTGTGCGTTAGGTTAAGATCTTGCTTTAAATATATATATTTTTAATGAATTTATTGCAGTAATAGTTTTTCTTGTGAGAAACAAGAAAGTAATGGGAAATAGAAGTTTAAACTTGAAATGAGTAGATTAAAATTATAGACATTGTGAAGGGATCTGTTCAAGTTCATGCTAAACCCGTCCTAAAAAATGTTCTAGCCCCTTTTTTTGTTTCATCATTGCATTATGAGCATGTTATTAATAAAAATGACTTGTAAAGGAAGATATTGTAAATAAGAGTTGTCATATGTATCTCCTTAAAGTCTGCAATGGCTCTAATAGGAAATCATTTGATAGCATAATGATGTATTGTAACATCCTTAATTTCATTTTTTTATTAATAAAGATACATAAATATTTAATGTAATATCCCTAATTTTGTTTCTTTAAAGATACATAAATATTTAATTAAGAAAATAAAATTTATTAGACAATTTTTATATATCTAAAGAAATATAATCCTTAGAAATTCTTCACCTTATGTGTATGCATAGAAAATATTTTTAACATTAAGGGAACAAGTAAAGAGAGAAAACCTAATAGGAAAAATTAGAAATAACATACTAAAAATAGACGAAATTCTTTGGTAAAGAAGATAAATTTTGGTGAAGTAAGTAAATGTCTTAAAATTTTAAGAAGATTGGATTAGGGTAATTTTTCCTAAATCAAGAGTTAGAAATTTCTAAGTTTAACATCTCCGCTCATAAATTGGGCTTTCACGTATAGACACTTTATATAGAGTTTTTTTACTTCACATAAGTTTCTAATGTAATATTTTTAATTTCGTTTCATGTATTAATAAAAGTACAAAAGTATTTAAATTAACATCTCTAATTTCTTTTCTTTTATTAATAAGGAAATAAAATTTATTAAACAATTTTTAAATATTTAGGAAATATAATCCTTAGAAATTCTTCACCTTACGTATGCATAGAAATGTTCTAACATTAATGGAATAGGTAAAGAGAAAAAACCTAAGAGGAAATATTAGAAATAAATATACTAAAGAAATGTGAAATTCTTAGGTAAGGAAGATAATTTTTTGTGAAAATACTAAAATTTCAAGAAGATTGGATTAGGGTAATTTTTCCTAATTTAAGAGTTAAAATTACTAAGTTTAGTATCTCCACCCATAAATTGGGCTTTCAACTATGGACACTTCATATATAATCTTTCTACCTCACATGAATTTTTAGCAAGCCAATAGGAAAGTCCAAGGAAGAAATAAAACATAGACTTGGATTAGGATATAGAAATTAGACCGGTAGCCCAAAAATCATGAAAATGTGACCAAACCCATTATGAAAGGTAGAATTTTAACCAAAGTGAAGAAAATGGGCAAGAATGAGTCCAAACCCAAGAGGAAAAATAAAAATAAAGTGATGAAATAATGGTGTAATCAAGATTAGGTGACAAGGCATTAGGACAAAACATCTATATCCTACACTCATAATTTTAGCAAGTGGTATCCTAATACATGCCATTAGTACAAAACATTTATATCCTACACTCATAATTTTAGCAAGTGGTATGATAATACATGGCATTAGGACAAAACATTCATATCCCACACAAATAATTTCAACAAAATAATAGAAATACAAGGGCTAGAAATTTGCCACCAAAAAGGAAAACCTATCATACTTGGTTAAGACAAAAGAAAATGAAAATGAATCCCTAAATCAAAGGGACTTTGTCTCTTATCTTAAGAACATATCATTATAATTTTCAAAATGCAAATCTCCTTTTGCTATGCATATCTTGACTAAGGAAGAGGAAGACAAGAACATAAGTTTGCTTTCCAAAAATTCAATCAAGTGTATTCTAATTATGATAAGGTAGACCCATGATCATGAAAGATGAATTATTTAATGGTCTATTTAAGCAAAACCCACCCCTATAACATTTTAATTTCGTCCAAGTGAAAAAGAGAGAGAAATAGAAGCAAGGTAGAGAGAGGAAAGGAGAGAAAGAGAGGAGAAGAAAGGAAGGAAGAAGAAGGAGAAGTCTAAAGGGCTAATTACTCAAGGTAAGTTAACTTAATCTTCACTTGAATCCATTTTTCTTCTTCATCCTTGAGGTTCAAAAACTCACCCTCCTTCTCTTATTTAAGCTGTTAGAAAAGCTAAGGGAAGGGAGGAATCTTGATACTTTTTTCAAAGGAAAACAAGAAAACAAATTCACTAAGTGAGCTAGGGAGATTCTTAGGTAGGTTTAACAATATTTCTTTTTGAAGAAAAGTTTTGAAATTTGTAACATTTATATGGGACTTTGATCTTAAGAACTTGGATGATTGGTCATGGATGTTGTTTTATCATGTTACATATTATTCTTGCATGTGATGTATGTTTGAATACTTAGGCATGTGTAGATATTTGTAACATCCCTAATTTCGTTTCTTTTATTGATAAAAGTACAAAAATATTTAATTAAAGAAATAAAATTTATTAGACAATATTTTAGATATTTAAAGAAATTAATCCTTAGAAATTCTTCACCTTATGTATATGCATAGAAAATGTTTCTAACATTAAGAGAATAAATAAAGAGGGAAAACCTAATAGGAAAAAAAAATTAGAAATAACATACTAAAGAGATGGAAAATTCATGGATAAGGAAGATAAATTTTTAGAAACAAGTAAAGGTCTTAAAATTTCAAGAACATTGGATTAGGGTAATTTTTTCCTAATTCAAGAATTAGAGTTACTAAGTTTAACATCTTTACCCATACATTGGGCTTTTACCTATGAACACTTCATATAGTGTTGTTCCACTTCACATAAGTTTCTAGCAAGCCCATTGAATAACTTAAGCAAGAAATAAAACATAGACTTGGATTAGGATATAGTAATTGGACCGATAGCCCAAAAATTATGAAAATGTGACCAATCTCTCCAAGAAAGGTACAATTTTATCCAAAGCAAAGAAAATGGGTAGGAATAAGCCCATAATGGGTAGGAATAAGCTCAAATCTAAGAGGAAAAATAAAATAAAATAAAATAATAATAATAATAAAGATTAGGTTACATGGCATTAAAACAAAAATTTAGCAAGTGGTGTGATTCTACATTCATAATTTTGGCAAGTGGCATGATAATACAAGGCTTTAGGACAAAAATATCTATATCCTACACTTATAATTTTAGCAAGTGGTATAATAATACATGGCATTAGGACAAAACATTCATATCCCACACAAATAATATCAACCAAATAATGGAGATTCAAGGGCTAGAAATTTGCCACCTAAAAAGGCAAATCTATCATACTTGTTTATGACAAAAGAAAATGGAAATGAATCCCTAAATCAAAGGGACCTTGTCCCTTATCTTAAGAACATATCATCTTAATTTTCAAAATACAAATCTCTTTTTCCTATGCATATTTTGACTAAGGAAAAGGAAGACAAGAACATAAGTTGTTTGTTTTCCAAAAATTCAACAAAGTGATCCTAATTGTGATAAGGTAGACCCATGATCATGAAAGTTGTATTATTTGGTGGTCTATTTAAGCAAAACCCACCCCTACAACATTTTAATTTCGTCCAAGTGAGGAAGAGAGAGAAATAGAAGCAAGGTAGAGAGAAAGAGAGGAGAAGAAAGGAAGGAAGAAGAAGGAGAAGTTTAGAAGGCTAAGTACTCAAGTTAAGTTACCTTAATTTCCACTTGAATCCATTTTTCTTCTTCATCCTTGAGGTTCAAAAATTCACCCTCCTTCTCTTACCTAAGTTGCCAGAAAAGTTAAGGGAATGGAGGAATCTTGCTACTTCTTTCAAGAGGAAACAAGAAAATCAATTCACTAAGTAAGCTAGGGAGATTCTTAGGTAAGTTTAACAATATTTCTTTTCGAAGAAAAGCTTTGAAATTTGTAACATCTATATGGGAATTTGATTTTAGAACTTTGATGATTGGTCATGGATGTTGCTTTATCATGTTACATATTGATCTTGCATGTGATGTATGTTTGAATACTTAGGCTGGTTTAGATAGTTCTGCATAGGTATGGCTATGGATGGTAAAACTTTACGCTTCTGTTTTTTAAAATTCTGGGAAGAATCGACAAGGAATTAAAATAAATAGTTAACATAAAAAATGTATATGTATGTCTCACGGATATTTAGCAACTAAAATCACTCAATTTGGATTTCAAATGTGGGAGATATAGTCAGATTCGTAAATAAAGGTTAGAACCTACCCGAGAAGAAATAATATTGAATTTAAGGGAGTAATAACACCAAGATTTGTTACTATTTTGCTGATATGATTAACATAATAGTTTTAGATAATTGTCTTAGCTTTCCATAAACACCAAGATCACCTCAATCATAGTTAAAATGAGGGAGTTATGATCTGATTAGTGAGCAAAGGTCACAGAACACGGCCAGGCCGTGTTCTGGGTGCATCAAGCACGGGTTAGCCGTGTTCGGGGCTGTTTTTGAGTACATTTAAAGTATTTTTAAAGCATGGCCGTGTCTTGGAACATGGCCAGACCGTGTTGGAAGCGTACATTTAAAGTATTTTTAAAGCATGGCCGTGTCCAGGAACATGGCCAGACCGTGTTGGAAGCTGGTGAAGCCTTTTTTCAACATTTTTCTACCCTAGATGAACCTCTTTAACTATAGGGTATAGTAAAAATCAAATTGGAGAAAAATGTTCTATAAATTTGTAAGAACTTGTGTTAGAAATGATATAAATAAGAAGAAAATGACTAAAGGCCAAGCATAAAGAAAATGAAGAGATGAAATTAATATTTAAAAAAAGAAGACGAATTTTATAAATGAAAATAATAGATGACTAGTATATGCCATAGCCATTACCATTGTATGAACTTTTTACCATCTTAAGTGTGAAATTTTGACATGAAAATATTTTATAAAGTGATATTTGAAATGGTTATGTTCATGGTATGATTACCAATGATTTTTGGTAATAGTTATATTTTGATGAACATACTTGTTATTGAAAGTATATTTTTGGCTATCATTGTGAGAAGAAAAAAAATGAGCACGGTCACATGGCAATCCGTGTGGTGCACCAGTAGGGGACGCCCTACCAACGGTTATGATCATGTTAATGAGAAAAGTGGGCCATGTCGGACAGAGCGAGAAAAGTCCGTACCGGAGAGTAGAAGATACTCACCCTGACCGGGGTAGCTTGAAATGAGAATAAGTTAATGGCCATCATATGATATTCTGAAAATAGTTAATCCTGTCATACATATCATTATTGTATGATTTTTATGTGCATAGATATAATGCATTCATGTGACCAAAGATATTTTCTATAGTTTATACAGCTGAACATGACATGATGAACTATATTGATGGTAAATTATGATTTATTGTTGAACTTACTGGGATTTAATTCTCACTATATCTTCATATCATGTTCAGAAGAATAAATATGCAGATTTTCTCTATGACACTTATTATTTCTGTACGTTGGATCGAGGTGCCTTACCTTGGGCAACTTCCAGTTATTTCAGATGTATCTGTCGTAGATGTGACTGAGATTCCGGTGGACGTGCCACCCGCACCAGTGTCCCTGAAAGTAGTCGATATAGATGATTAGAGCTAATATGTATCTTTGTACAAATGTTTGTAAAATAATAGTGTGTATGGAAACTCAGTATTGTATCACTGTTAATAACAATTATACTTGGTTAAAGTGATTATTATTATGAGTTAAGTGGTTAGAATTAAAGTAGTAATAACTTCATGGAATTTTACAAATATAAAAAAATTTGTTACATTTACTTAAATGGAGTTGTTATATAATTGGTATCAGAGCAAGTCGATCCTAGATGGCCAGTGGATGGATGGTTATCTGAATCGATCTTATAGTGTCTTGAGTATGTTGTGGTTGTGCTGTGTAGGGGATCAATGATTCATATAGGTAAGAAATTACTAGTGTTTCCTATCTATATGCCGAGGTGGTGTTATGACTGCTATAAAATATTTTTGAACTAACTATTGGGCTTGATGACCTCAATAGCAGCATAACTTTGTTTTTGCCCCAGTAGGAAATGGCACCACCAAGGAGGAATCCAGCAACTAATGCAGAGGAAATCCTGCACAACCTGGCCACAACAATTCGAGATCAAGTCATAACCACCAACTAAATTTTATAATATCTCCAGAATGCTAATAACCCAAATGGTGAGAATGGTGCTAACAATCGGATGGCTAGAAAAGATAATGGCATATCCGAGTTCCTGTAGACTAGAACACCTTGTTTCCAAGGTGGCTATGACCCAACGGTAGCCGAAAGGTGGATAAGGGAATTAGAGAAAATCTTTAAAGTGATAGGCTATACTGAAGAGCAACAAGTTATTTTTGCTGCAAATATATTAAAGGATGAAGCATCAGAATACTGGTAGAAATCACGTGACAGTGCTTGCATTTTGCCAGCCATATTTGTTGTGACTTTCCAACCGAAAGACACGGGTATTTAATTGGCAATTAATTTGTGGGCTATGTATGTCAATGATACGCATGGTTTTGCAATCCCACAATTATAATTTGATTAATGGAATTTCAACATTTTAAAAGCATCTTCTACCTAACCATGCAGCAGCATAAACAAAAATATGATTAAAAATCATCTTTTGATTCTTCCAAAAATGTGTGGAGTGTTTAAAAACTTTTCTCTTAATTTACTGTTTTTAAAAAATTTCCTTGTATCATTTTTATTCTCCTAGGTTGCTTCTGTTAACAAGAGTTAATATAATATATTTTTTAATGAGATATCAAAGTTTTGATGGCCGTGACAATTTTTTATTCTATATATATGGCCGTGACATAAAATTATTTGTCATAAATATTATTAAAATCGGAATATATGTTTTCATATATATGCAAATATAAAAAATTAAAACCAGCTCTTTATTTTCTCAGTTATAAGTTACAGAAATTAGAAATTGAGGTGAACAGAAAATGAATTTTATTTGTTCTCTTCATTCAATTGAATCCAAAAAAATGTTGGTGCTTTTGTTTTTACTAGAGTGAATTGCGATTTAATTTGATAATCGAAAGATATATATATATTTTAATTTAATCTTTAATATATATATATATATATATATATATATATCATTTTAATTCTCCAAAGACTATTCCATCTTATTAAAAAAGTTCTTCGGTTAACCCTTTTAATCAATCTTAAACATATTTAATTTGTTTCATTGGACAAAGAAAAAACTTACATAACTATGTCTCCACTTAAATCATGTAAGATTAGAAAAACAAATTTATTAAAATTTTATTAACAAAATTAACAAGAGGATGTACCTGATGATCAAGATAAAGTCTGTTTGGATCTGATTTTGTTTTATTATTTTTTTAAACAATTTTTTGAAATAGTTTTGAAGACTAAAAATAACCTTGCTTGGATGATTTATTTTTAAAACATTTTTATAAATAAAAAACATGTTTGAAAGATTTGATTTTGAAACAAGTTTTTAGAGTTTGGGTTTGAACTCTAAACTTTAAACCCAAATTTCAAACCTTAAAATTCAAGGCTTCAAAACTTAAAACCCCAAACCTCTAACTTCAAAGCTTCGAAATATAAATTCTTAAATTCTAAAATCTCAAAAACTCAGCCCAATCTTCAAATACCGAAACTCTAAATTTTAAATATCAAATTTATACTTATTATTTTATCTTTTTATTATTTTGCCAAAAATATCACAGGTCATAGCGGACACTCAAAAACAACATTATCAAATTTGCTGTCTTCCCCAACCAAATCTCCTAAGTCCCTGCCAAAACTTGGCATGCCATCATTCAAGTTTGTTCAGTCATTCTTCCATCTATATATAATAAAGGATTGATTAAAAATCAGTAGGCCTTGATCGTGAACACCACGAAGCTTCAAAATTCCCCAAAAATGGCTGAAGAGACTCCAAACTTCCACATTGCTATGTTTCCATGGTTAGCCACAGGCCACATGACCCCATTCCTCCACCTCTCTAACGAGTTAGCCAAAAGGGGCCATAAATTCTCCTTCTTGCTACCCAGAAAAGCTCAGCTTCAGCTTCAACACCTGAATCCTTACCCAGATCTCATCAGCTTCCACCTGGTTACCGTTCCTAATGTAGATGCACCGAGACTGCCTCAGAAATACCCCTTTCTTTGAACTATTTTCTTTCCATGGCAACTGACCTAATCCAAGATCAATTTCTGCAAATTCTAACTGTGATAAAACCAGACTTTGTGTTCTACGATAATGCATTCTGGGTTCCTGAAGTTGCTAAGTAACTTGGGATCAAATCCATTTGCTATAACGTTGTTTGTGCAGCTAGCTTGGCTATTTCGGTTGTGCCTGCAAGGAAGGTTCCCAACGACAGGCCTATGACAGAGGAGGAACTGAGCCAAGCACCACCAGCTAATTTTAGGCGGAAGAACCTCAACCCTTAAAGCTTAACTATCATATTATCTTCTTTGCTCTTTTTTTGTTAAAAAAATTTACAGCAGGTAATAATAATGACTCAAACTTAACACTTTTAGGATAATGATGCTTCAAGACAAAGGTTACTAAATTATAAACATAGAGAAAAATATATATTAGATACTACTTTTAATGAAAAACCCTGGTCTCCACTTTCCTTTATTTGATTTTTTAAAATTTTATTGTATGTAATCATAGTGACTCCAACTAATTAATTCTGTGCTTCAAGACAAATATCTCTAAATTATAGACATAGATAAAAATACATTAGATACTTATGAGAAACCCCAATTCACAAAAAAGAAAATTATTATAAGCAGTTATAATAGTGATCCCAACTAATTACTTTTAGGTTAATGTGTTTCAAGATAAATGTATCTAAATTATAAATGTTGAGAAAAATAAATTAAATACTATTTTTAATGAGGGGTTGTAGTGCATCGGCTCCAAAATATAATTAAAAACTTGTAAAAAAACTTCAAAAATATAAATTTTTGCTTAACTTAATAATATAATCTTATATTTATTATTTATTTTTAAAAAAAAAATTATTTTTTTTATTATTATATCATAAACAAAGTGATCCAACAAAAAATCTGCAGGCTACCCATCATCAAAGGTCATACTTCGTGGCCACGAAGCTCGATCGCTCTTGTTCCTATCAGAGCCATTTGGGGATAAAGTGTTTCGAAGTGGACCAGTATTACCTAAGGAGGCTAAAGAAATCGTGCTAGATGAAGCCATGGCTAGTCGGCTCAATGGGTTCGAACCAGGGTCCGTGGTGTTTTGTGCATTTGGGTCCCAACTCAACTTGGACAAAGCCCAATTCCAAGAGCTATTACTGGGGTTTGAGCTCATAGGGTTACCATTTCTGGTTTCCTTAAAACCTTCTATTGGGTGTGAGACAGGAAGAGGGTTTGCCAGAGGGGTTTGAAGAGAGGGTTAAAAAAAATGACAGAGAGCCAATGACATTGGTTTTTCAATTCAATTCAATTTTTTTATATTTATTATTATTTTATTTTTAAAAAAATTATATTATCATCTTTATATTACAACGCTAATATATAATTTCTTTTTATATTTTTTTGAATCACCTCGATCAAAACTAGATTGGTGCCAAATATGAAAATTAAACATGCAAAAAACCATTACGGCAAAGCAGCTATAAAATATAAACGTGTAAAGGAGTAACAATTAAATAATTTCCATATCAAATGAACGTTCACACTTAACAGATCCCACAATCTACTCTCCAGGCAACAATTCTAGTGGCGCCCATCTTTTGGAATTTACAGCGAAAATTGAACTGTCAGTATGTTATCATCTTCAACATTTACTATCAAAATATCTTCCATTTGTTGTACAGTTGTGGCATATACATATATATATAAAAGGAAAAACACATAAAATCAGGCAGAAAAATAAGGTAAAACATCTCCTGATACTACTTTAAAACCTTGATACTCAAATCTTTAAAGGAGAGTAATTTTTCCAATTTCAAACTTAAGGGAGTGTTTGAAATTGACCCAAAATTGAAGAGTTATTTAGATTTTCCCCCTCCATAAACAATCAAACCCTTTATCATCTGGACATTGCAGCGAAAATTGCACTATCAACATGTTATAATCTACAATTTATTATCAAAATCTCTTCCATTTATTCTAGCATAATTACATAAAATCAGGGTGCATTATACTAATTTATATTCTTGAAATCCAAACCCTTGTCCTTACTCTATCATCAAAGGTTTTGCAAATGGGTTCCGTCAATAACGTTCTCCTTCTCGGTACTCTCTTCTTCTTCTTCACCTTTTCGAGATCGGACAACAACTTGATAAACTCTTTGTGCAGCAACACAGAAGAGCCAGTGATCTGCAAAGAGTGCCTTAAAGGAGATCCCAAGGGCAGTTCAGCGGATGGCCAAGGGCTAGCCCTAATAGCACTTAGCTGCGCCAAAAGGGACACTACCCAGTGCCTCCGCTGGTCTTGGCTGGCTTTGTGGCTGCCAGCGATACTACCAAAATTGCTGCTGCAATATTGAGTAATATTTAACTTAGTTCATCGACTTAGCTGGTTTAGAAAAGATCGTATGTTCAGTTTTTCTCAAATTTTGTTGTCTACAGAATCTTCACAAATCTCTCATCGTTAATACTAGAGTAAATTATATTTATATTCTAATTTTATTTTAAAATTATACTCACTTTTTCAATTTTAAAAAAATTACATCAACTTCTTTTCTTTTTAAGTTTTTATAAGTAATAATTTAAAGTTTTGGTAATTTCTTGTACTAAAGTAGCCTATTTATGAGTTTCTAAGAAGAATTATGCACAAGTATAAACTTTATTAACTATTTTGTGAATAGGGAGGCATATTTTCTAATAAATTAAAATTAAAAAATTTGATATAAATTTTAAAGAAAATGAATGTAAGTAATTGGAATAAGATACTTTTATCAAGGTAATTGCTATTTTTTTCAAATTTTGTTATAAGTATTATAATATTAAAATGTCATACTGCAGTTCTTTTATAATATTATTACAATAAAACAATTTTTAATCAAAATGTTATTCACAAGAGATATATCATATTTTTATGAAACCGTATACATCACATTCTTGCTATAGTACTGGCAAAACAACATTTTTTTTACAAGTCAACATTTTCGAACAGGTTAAACCTACCGAATTTCTTTACAACGATATTTTCACTACTTCCAAATTTTGCCAAAAAAATTTATAATTAAGACTAAAATATTTAGATGATAGGACTCAATTATTAGATCATTGGAGACAGTCACGGAATGCACAATAAGAAGGATAAAATTTTCAATATCTTCCAAAAGTAATTTTATTTAATTAAGTAAAAGGAAAATGAAATTAAGTAGGAAAGGAATAATAAAAAGTTTAGGTGAAGACTGGATATAAATGAATTGATTTATTTATAAACTATTTAAAATTGATTTGTTAAAAGTTTGAATTGGGCTTAGTTTATTTATTAAATGAATAAATTGTGTAATATATATATATATATATATATATATATATATATATATATATATATATATATATATATATATATATATATATATAACACACACACGACGTATTATATGAGAGCACCATTTTATATTTGAGCATGAGAGTAACAAAATCAGATCCTCAAATTAATTTTAATAGCTCATATCAAAATTGATAAGTGGCTCTCACGTGTCACATCTTTTCTTTTTCTTTTTCTTTTTGGGTTTTTTCCACTTCTCTTTTCTAAACCCAAAATGAAAACGGCACCTAGCATTTCTCTTCATCGGCAAACGGTGGAAACCAATAATTGCTAGTGAGAGGGAAATTGAGTGAGAAATAGAGAGAGCACAAATTATCTCTTTTCTTGTAGTGGAGAAAGAGGAGGAAGAAAAGAATTCTTCTCAAGAGATTTGCATGTGCCTCTGTTCTTTTAAGTCTGACAATAGCATATTAGCAATCAAAAGCAGTGAAGAATAGATTCATTCTATTTCTTTCTATTTAAAATGATTTGTCACATAATATGTAAAAAATATATAAAAAATTAAGATATTTATATACCAAATGTGACATTAAGATGAAAATCAATTAAGTGATTTGTAAAAGTTCATATCTGATTAAATTTAAGATTGAGATCATGGTCAGATTAAGATTCTATTTGTCATCGGACCTATTAATCTATCTATAACTATGGCATACTTAAAAGGATATAAGAAATATTTAATTCATCTTTTTCTTTTATGGATTACAAAAGATTTCGAAAACATTTCAAAGAGATAATCTTTTTTTTTTTTTTGAAAAAGGAATATATTAGAAAAGGGCATTGAGAAATTTTTTTTATCTGAATTTATTATTTTAAAAATTATTTTTATATCATTTTCATAATCTCATTAAATTTAACAGAGTTAATAATACCGAACATTTTTAGCAGCGTTCTCTTTTTACTTGAATGTGTGTGTGTGTGTGTGTTTTTTTTTTTTTGGTATCTTCAAAATTTATTGTTTTTTGAATTATTTTTATATCAAAAATCATTGTTACGCGAGAGGTGAGAGAAAAAGTTGTGAGTGTCCGACTTATCTTTGAAAAAATATTTTACGTTGTTAATAGAAACAGCGATAAAAAAGATTTTGATGATAATAAATTAAAAAAATTAAAAACAACAAATTAATACTCCGCACAGCTTTTGAAGAATCAAAATAAGATTTGTCTTATTTGTTTACCCAAGCAGAATGCTGCTGCTTTGTTCGGTAGAAATACGCCTTTAAAAAGATAAATTCCTTATTTCCAATTAATCAAATTACTGTTGCCAAACCATGCGCATTGAGTATTGGCATGGCCCACGAATCACTTGCAAATAAAATACCTCTTGTCTTTTAGTTGGAAAGTCCCGGCACGCGTAGCTGGCAAACTGCAATTACTGTCTTGTGCTTTCCCCCTCCCATAACGTCACATATACAGATATTGACTAAACGTCAAAAAATTCCACAATCGACCCAGATCAAGTTGTGGAAAAAAAAAAGGGTAAGATTGGAGGTTTCAATTTCAAATCACCATCGCGCCTCGTCCTCATCCTTATCCTCTTCTGCCTACTCCCATCTTTTGGCTTCTTTAAATTTTCATAGCTCCTTCTGTATTTTTGCTTTCTCTGATCATTAGAAGGAAGCTCATGTTTCTTCAACATCAACCGGAGGAAGTCATGGATGGTTGGCAAGAAATTGGTTACGAGGCAAATGGAGTGCCGCAAAGGGTGTTGCTTTTGGAATGGATGGTTTTGGGAAAATTAGTCTCTGTACTTCAAAATAAAAATAAATACAAGGTAAGAATTAGTAACTTAATTCAAATATTGTAACAACACTGATCTTTACATTAAATGTTTTACATTGCTTATAATTTCTTCTTTTGAATGTCTGTAGGTTTTATAATACAATTCTATTACTTAGAATTATGCTGTTTGTGTTGAAATTTCTCCCCTTTGTAGTCAATTTTTTTTTTTGGAAAATTGTTGCCAACGATGTTTTATTCTTAGACTATAGATATAGATAATTTGTGTATTCATTTTGCATATCTCACAACTAATTAGAATTTTTTCTCCTCCTCCTCCTCCAACGATAATTTTTTTTTACTTGGTTCTTTTGAATCTATTTAAGTGAGGTTTCTCATTGCCAAAAATATATAAATTCTTTTTGTTTCTTATTTTCCAGCATGAATTTGATAGATGGTGATGCTACTATCTGATTTGCGCATAAATATAACGGGAAAAAGAAAGAGAAGTAGCATATATACTTAAATGGACATTGTAAGTTTTTCTTAATTTATGCAAATCAAACCCTAATTTTTGCATAACTCATTATGCCCAATAATCTTAAAACTCGATGATTCTCACTAAAAAATAATGATTTTCTTGAAGAGAAACTTTTGTAGATCTAGAATTTTGAAGAAATTAAGTTTCTCTCTGTTCACCCCTTTAAGATTGATCTGTGTTTCTTGATAGAGAAAAAATGTCAAATAATAGTTAGAGAGGACCATTTTCTAATATAGGGTAACTTAATATACATGTACCATCGTAAACATCTTTTGCAATTGATCAGGTAGTGTACTCATCCTCATTTGGTTTTGTCTTGGAGAACAGCCATGTCTTTGAATGTCAGTTCCTACCCAATTTTGTGTAGAGTTATGTAGAGTAAATGTTAGACATGCCATGTTTCTTCTAGTATTTAGGTTAAGCTGGATCTATTAAAAAATTTTAAATTTGAAATGAGTAGATTAAAATTATAGACATTGTGAAGGGATCTGTTCAAGTTCATGCTAAACCCGTCCTAAAAAATGTTCTAGCCCCTTTTTTTGTTTCATCATTGCATTATGAGCATGTTATTAATAAAAATGACTTGTAAAGGAAGATATTGTAAATAAGAGTTGTCATATGTATCTCTTTAAAGTCTGCAATGGCTCTAATAGGAACTCATTTGATAGTATAATGATGTATTGTAACATCCTTAATTTCATTTTTTTTATTAATAAAGATACATAAATATTTAATGTAATATCCCTAATTTTGTTTCTTTAAAGATACATAAATATTTAATTAAGAAAATAAAATTTATTAGACAATTTTTAGATATCTAAAGAAATATAATCCTTCGAAATTTTTCACCTTATGTGTATGCATAGAAAATATTTCTAACATTAAGGGAACAAGTAAAGAGAGAAAACTTAATAGGAAAAATTAGAAATAACATACTAAAGATAGGCGAAATTCTTTGGTAAAGAAGATAAATTTTTGTGAAGTAAGTAAAGGTCTTAAAATTTTAAGAAGATTGGATTCGGGTAATTTTTCCTAATTCAAGAGTTATAAATTTCTAAGTTTAACATCTCCGCTCATAAATTGGACTTTCACGTATAGACACTTTATATAGAGTTTTTTCACTTCACATAAGTTTCTAGTGTAACATTTCTAATTTCGTTTCATGTATTAATAAAAGTACAAAAGTATTCAAAGTAACATCTCTAATTTTTTTTCTTTTATTAATAAGGAAATAAAATTTATTAGACAATTTTTAAACATCTAAGGAAATATAATCCTTAGAAATTCTTCACCTTACGTATGCATAGAAATGTTCTAACATTAATGGAATAGGTAAAGAGAGAAAACTTAAAAGGAAATATTAGAAATAAATATACTAAAGAAATGTGAAATTCTTAGGTAAGGAAGATAAATTTTTGTAAAGATACTAAGATTTCAAGAAGATTGGATTAGGGTAATTTTTCCTAATTTAAAAGTTAAAGTTACTAAGTTTAGTATCTCCACCCATAAATTGGGTTTTCAATTATGGACACTTCATATAGAATCTTTCTACCTCACATGAATTTTTAGCAAGCCAATAGGATAGCCCAAGGAAGAAATAAAACATAGACTTGGATTAGGATATAGAAATTGGACCGGTAGCCCAAAAATCATGAAAATGTGATCAAACCCATTATTAAAGGTAGAATTTTAACCAAAGTAAAGAAAATGAGCAAGAATGAGCCCAAACCCAAGAGAAAAAATAAAAATAAAAATAAAGTGATAAAATAATGGTGTAATCAAGATTAGGTGACAAGGAATTAGGACAAAACATCTATATCCTACACTCATAATTTTAGCAAGTGGTATCCTAATACATGCCATTAGTACAAAACATCTATATCCTACACTCATAATTTTAGCAAGTGGTATGATAATACATGTCATTAGACAAAACATTCCAATCCCACACAAATAATTTCAACCAAATAATGGAGATACAAGGGACCTTGTCAAAGAAAAAGAAAATGGAAATGAATCCCTAAATCAAAGGGACCTTGTCTCTTATCTTAAGAATATATCATTATAATTTTCAAAATGCAAATCTCCTTTTGCTATGTATATCTTGACTAAGGAAGAGGAAGACAAGAATATAAGTTGATTGCTTTCCAAAAATTCAACCAAGTGTATCCTAATTGTGATAAGGTATATCCATGATCATAAAAGATGAATTATTTAATGGTCTATTTAAGCAAAACCCACCCCTATAACATTTTAATTTCGTCCAAGTGAGGAAGAGAGAGAAATAGAAGCAAGGTAGAGAGAGGAAATGAGAGAAAGAGAGGAGAAGAAAGGAAGGAAGAAGAATGAGAAGTCTAAAGGGCTAATTACTCAAGGTAAGTTAACTTAATCTTCACTTGAATCCATTTTTCTTCTTCATCCTTGAGGTTCAAAAACTCAACATCCTTCTCTTATTTAAGCTGTTAGAAAAGTTAAGGGAAGGGAGGAATCTTGATACTTCTTTCAAGGGGAAACAAGAAAACAAATTCACTGAGTGAGCTAGGGAGATTCGTAGGTAGGTTTAACAATATTTCTTTTTGAAGAAAAGTTTTAAAATTTGTAACATGGACTTTGATCTTAAGAACTTTGATGATTGGTCATGGATGTTGCTTTATCATGTTACATATTATTCTTGCATGTGATGTATGTTTGAATACTTAGGCAGGTGTAGATAGTTGTAACATTCCTAATTTCGTTTCTTTTATTGATAAAAGTACACAAATATTTAATTAAAAAAATAAAATTTATTAGACAATATTTTAAATATCTAAGGAATTATAATCCTTAGAAATTCTTCACCTTATGTATATGCATAGAAAATGTTTCTAACATTAAGAGAAATTCTATAAATTTGTAAGAACTTGTGTTAGAAATGATATAAATAAGAAGAAAATGACTAAAGGCCAAGCATAAAGAAAATGAAGACATGAAATTAATATTTAAAAAAAGAAAACGAATCTTATAAATGAAAATAATAAATGACTAGTATATGCCATAGCCATTGCCATTGTATGAACTTCTTACCATCTTAAGTGTGAAATTTTGACATGAAAATATTTTATAAAGTGATATTTGAAATGGTTATGTTCATGGCATGATTACCAATAATTTTTGGTAATAGTTATATTTTGATGAACATACTTGTTATTGAAAGCATAATTTTGGTTATCATTGTGAAAAGAAAAAAATGAGTGCGGTCACATGGCAATCCGTGTGGTGCACCAATAGGGGACGCCCTACCAACGGCTGTGAATATGATCATGTTAATAAGAAAAGAAAGAGAAAGTAAGCCATGTCGGACGGAGCGAGAAAAGCCCGTACTGGAGAGTAGAAAATACTCACCCTGACCGGGGTAGCTTGATATGAGAATAAATTGATAGTCATCATATGATATCCTAAAAAAAATTGTATTTATGCCATACATGTCATAGTTGTACAATTTTTATGTGCATGGATAAAATGCATTCATATGACCTAAAGATATTTTCTGTAGTTTATACAGATGGACATGACATGATGAACTATATTGATGGTAGATGATACTCACCCTGACCGGGGTAGCTTGAAATGAGAATACGTTGATGGCCATCATATGATATTCTGAAAAAAGTTATTATTACTGTATGATTCTTATGTGCATAGATATAATGCATTCATGTGACCAAAGATATTTTCTATAGTTTATACAGCTGAACATGACGTGATGAGCTATATTGATGATGATTTATTGTTGAAATTACTGGGATTTAATTCTCACTATATTTCCATATCATGTTCAGAAGAATAAATATGCAGATTTTCTCTATGACACTTATTATTTCCGTACATTGGATCGAGGTGCCCTACCTTGGGCAACTACCAGTTATTTCAGATGTATCTGTCATAGATGTGACTGAGATTCTGGTGGAGGTGTCACCCGCACCAGTGTCCCCGGAAGTAGTCGACATAGATGATTAGAGCTAATATGTATCTTTGTACAAATGTTTGTAAAATAATGGTGTGTAGCTTGTAAAATAATGGTGTGTATGGAAACTCAGTATTGTATCACTGTTAATAACAATTATATTTGGTTAAAGTGATTATTATTACGAGTTAAGTGGTTAGAATTAAAGTAGTAATAACTTCATGGAATTTTACAAATATAAAAAAAAATTTGTTACATTTACATAAATTGAGTTGTTACAATAGTTCTGCATAGGTATGGTTATGGGTGGTAAAACTTTAAGCTTCTGTTTTTAAAATTCTGGGTAGAATCGGTAAGGAGTTAAAATAACTTGTTAACATAACAATTATAGATATATTTTTCACGAATTTTTAGCTACTTGAATCACTCAATTTGGAGTCCATATGAGGTAGATATGGTCTGATTATTAAGCAGTGGTCAGAAAATAGTTAATCAAGAAAGAATCTATTAGGAAATCTTCTGTTTTTAAATTTTTGGGAACATTATGTAGGAAATTAAAATAACTTGTTAACATAACAATTATAGATATATGTCTCACTGATATTTAGCCACTAGAATCACTCAATTTGGAGTCCATATGAGGTAGATATGGTCTGATTAGTAAGCAGTGGTCAGAAAATGGTTAATCAGGGAAGAATCTATTAGGAAAGCTTCTGTTTTGGAATTTTTAAGAACATTATGTAGGAAATTAAAATAACTTGTTAATATAACAATTATAGATATATGTGTCACGAAATTTTAGCCACTGGAATCACTTAATTTGGAGTCTATATGAGGTAGATATGGTCTGATTAGTAATCAGTGTTCAGAAAATGGTTAATCAGGAAAGAACATGTTAAGATAGCTTCTGTGTTTTAATTTCTGGGAATATCCTATAGCGAATTCAAATAAATGGTTAACATAAGAATTATAGATATATGTGTCACGAAATTTTAGCCACTAGAATCACTCAATTTGGAGTCCATATGAGGTACATATGGTCTGATTAGTAAGCAGTGTCCAGAAAATGGTTAATCAGGAAAGAACATGTTAGGATAGATTTTGTGTTTTAATTTTTGGGAACATCCTATAGCGAATTCAAATAAATGGTTAACATAAGAATTATAGATATATGTGTCACGGAATTTTAGCCACTGAAATTATGCAATTTGGAGTTCATAAGAGGTAGATATGGTCTAATTAGTAAACAATGCTCAGAAAATGGTTAATCAGGGAAGAATATGTTAGGATAGCTTCTGTGCATTAATTTCTGAGAACATTATGTAGGCAATTAAAATAAATGGTTAACATAAGAATTATTGATATATGTGTCACGGATTTTTAGCCACTGGAATCACTTAATTTGAAATTTTTATGAGGGAGATATGGACAAATTAGTATATAGAGGTCAGAAACTACCTGAGAAGAAATAACCTATAATTTGAGGGACTAATATCACCTTGACTTTTTAATATTTTGCTAAACTATTCAATATAATAGTTTTAGATAATAGTTTTATCTTTAAATTGACACTAAAATCACCAACATCGGAGTTAAATTGAGGGAGTTATGCTCTAATTAGTAAGAGAATGTTAGATAAGATGAAAACCTGTATCAAGAAAATAAAGAAATAAAATTAATATTTTTAAAAACAATCTTATAAATAAAAATAATAAATGACTAGTATATGCCATAGCCATTACCATCGTATGAACTTCTTACCATCTTAAGTGTGAAATTTTGACATGAAAATATTTTATAAAATGATATTTGAAATGGTTATATTCATGGTATGATTACCAATGATTTTTGGTAATAGTTATATCTTGTTATTGAAAGCATATTTTTGGCTATCATTGTGAAAAGAAAAGAAATGAGTACGGTCACATGGCAATCCGTGTGGTGCACCAGTAGGGAACTCCCTACCAATGGTTATGATCATGTTAATGAGAAAAGAAAGAGAAAGTAAGCCATGTCGAACGGAGCGAGAAAAGCCCGTACTGGAGAGTAGAAAATACTCACCCTGACTGGGGTAGCTTAATATGAGAATAAATTGATAGTTATCATAAGATATCCTGACAAATAGTATTTATGTCATACATGTCAAATTGTACAAATTTGCATGTGCACGGATAAAGTGCATTCATGTGACCTAAGGATATTTTCTGTAGTTTATACAAATGGACATGACATGATGAACTATATTGATGGTAAATTATGATTTATTGTTGAATCTACTGAGATTTAATTTTTACTATATTTTCATATCATGTTCAGAAGAATAATTATGCAGATTTTCTCCATGACACTTATTATTGTCGTAGGTTGGATCGAGGTGCCTTACCTTGGGCAACTACCAGTTATATCAGATATATCTGTATTAGATGTGACTGAGATTCCGGTGGAGGTCCCACCACCCGCATCAGTGTCCTCAAAAGTCGTCAACGTAGATGATTAGGGCTGATATGTATATTTTAGACCTTTGTACAAATGTTTGTAAAATAATGGTGTGTATGGAAACTCAGTATTGTATCACTGTTAATAACAATTATGCTTGCTTAAATTAATTATTATGAGTTAAGTAGTTAGAATTAAAGCAGTAATAACTTCATGGAATTTTACAAATATAAAAAAAAAATTGTTACATAAATGGAGTTGTTACATCTAGTAAGCCCATTAGATAACCTAAGCAAGAAATAAAACATAGACTTGAATTAGGATATAGAAGTTAGACCGATAGCCCAAAAATTATGAAAATGTGACCAAACCCTTCAAGAAAGGTAGAATTTTATCCAAAGCAAAGGAAATGAATAGGAATGAGCCAAAATCCAAAAAAAAAAATTATGTGATGAAGTAATAGTGTAATAATAATAAAGATTAGGTTACATGGCATTAAGACAAAAATTTAGCAAGTGGTATGATAATACAAGGCATTAGGACAAAACATCTATATCCTACACTCATAATTTTAGCAAGTGGTATTATAATACATGAAATTAGGACAAAACATTCATATTTCACACAAATAATTTCAATCAAATAAGAGATTCAAGGGCTAGAAATTTGCCACTTAGAAAAGAAAACCTATCATACTTGATTAAGACAAAAGAACAAGGAAATGAATTCCTAAATCAAAGGGACCTTGTCCCTTGTCTTAAGAACATATTATCATAATTTTCAAAATACATATCTCATTTTCCTATGCATATCTTGACTAAGGAAGAGGAAGACAAGAACATGAGTTGTTTGTTTTCCAAAAATCAATCAAGTGCATCCTAATTGTGATAAGGTAGACCTATGATCATGAAAGGTAAATTATTTGATAGTCTATTTAAGCAAAACCTACCCTTATAACATTATAATTTCGTCCAAGTGAGGGAGAGGAAAAATAGAAGCAAGGTAGAGTGAGGAAAGGAGAGAAAGAGGGGAGAAGAAAGGAAGGAAGAAAAAGGAGAAGTTTAGATGACTAAGTACTCAAGGTAAGTTAACTTAATCTCCACTTGAATCTATCTTTTTTCTTCATCCTTGGGGTTCAAAAACTCACCCTCTTTCATTTATTTAAGCTTCTAGAAGAGCTAAGAGAAGGGAGGAATCTTGCTACTTCCTTCAAGAGGAAACAAGAAAACGAATTCACTAAGTGAGCTAGGGAGATCCTTAGGTAGGTTTAACAATATTTCTTTTTAAAAAGTTTTGAAATTTGTAACATTTATATGGGATTTTTATCTTAAAACTTTGATAATTGGTCATGGATGTTGCTATATCATGTTACATATTGATCTTGCATTTGATGTATGTTTGAATACTTAGGCTGGTGTAGATAGTTCTGCATAGGTATGGCTATGGGTGGCAAAATTTTAAGTTTCTGTTTTTAAAATTCTTGGAAGAATCAATAAGGAATTAAAATAAATGGTTAACATGAAAAATGTAGATCTATATCTCACGTATTTTTAGCCACTAGAATCACTCAATTTCGAGTCCGTATGAGGTAGATATGGTCTAATTAGTAAGCAGTGGTCAAAAATTGATTAATCAGGGAAGAATTTGTTAGGAAAGCTTATGTGTTTGAATTTCTGGGAACATTCTGTAAGGAATTAAAATAAATTGTTAACATAAAAATTATAGATATATGTGTCACGGAATTTTAACCACTGGATTCACTCAATTTGGAATTCTTATGAGAGAGATATAGATTAGTAAGTAGAGGTCAAAACCTACCCGAAAAAGAATAACCTATCTATTGAGGGAGTAATATCATCAAGAATCTTTAACATTTGGCTAAACTGGTCGACATAATAGTTTTAGATAATTGTTTTATCTTTACATTGACACCAAGATCATCTAAATCAGAGTTAAAATGAGGGAGTTATGTTCTGATTAGTAAGAGAAGGTCTGATAGGATGAAAACCTGCATCAAGAAAATAAAGAGATAAAAATAATATTTAAAGAAGAAGAAGAATCTTATAAATGAAAATAATAAATAACTACTATATGCCATAGTCATTACCATTGCATGAACTTCTTACCATCTTAAGTGTGTAATTTTGACATGAAAATTTTTTATAAAGTGATATTTAGAACGGTTATGTTCATGGCATGATTACCAATGATTTTTGACAATAATTATATTTTGATGTGAGTTTAATGAACATACTTGTTATTGAAATCATATTTTTGGCTATTATTGTGAAAAGAAAAGAAATAAGCACGGTCACATGGCAATTCGTGTGGTGAACCAGTAGGGAACACCCTACCAACAGTTATGATAATGTTAATGAGAAAAGAAATAGAAAGTGTACCATGTCGGACGGAGCGAGAAATGCTCGTACCGGAGAGTAGAAAATACTCACACTGACTGGAGTAACTTGATATGAGAATAAATTGATAGTCATCATATAATATTATGAAAATAGTTAATCTTGCCATACATGCCATTACTGTATGATTTTCATGTGCATAGATAAAGTGCATTCATGTGATCTAAGGTATTTGATGTAGCTTATATAGATGAACATGACGTAATGAGCTATATTGATTATGATTTATTGTTAAACCTACTGGGATTTAATTCTCACTATTTTTTCATATCATGTTCAGAAGATTAACTATGCAACTATTCTCCATGACACTTATTATTGTTGTACGTTGGATCGAACTGCCCTACCTTGGGCAACTACCGATTATATCGGATATATCTATAATAGATGTGACTAAGATTTCAGTGGAGATGTTGTCACCTGCACCAGTGTCCCCGGAAGTAGTCTACGTGGATGATTAGGGCTAATATGTATATGTTAGACTTTTTGTACAGATGTTTGTAAATTAATGATGTGTATGTAAACTCAGTATTGTATAAATTAAATAAATGTTATTTTGAGTTAAGTTGTAATGAGGTTATAACTTCTTGAAATTTTACAAATATAGAAAAAAATTCGTTACATAAATAGAGTTGTTACATGTATCATTTTTCGGCCATTGATATCATCTTTAAAGCTTCAAATATTTCTACAATTTCATTAAATGACATTAAATAGGGTTTGAGTTTGGGTGAATATTGTACTTCCTATTTGTGGTTAAACTCTTTATCTTCTTTTGTCTGCAGATGAAGCCATCAGGACCAAATCTTATATTTCTACAAATAACTTTGAAGATTCTTCTATCCTTTTGCATAAAACTTTTGGAGAATATACAAAGAGAACATAATTTGAGAGACCACTTACCAGTGGTGTTGCTTATACTCTGAAAGTTCTACACTATCATAAGGAGCATTTTGAGAAGCAACATGGGTGGACGATCAAGAAAATGAAATTTGAGAATGAGACACTTATCCAAGATTGTATTCCAGAATATTTGGATCCTGCACCCATCAAAGATAAATATGCACTAGTGATATTTGCTCAAGAAACTATTTTGCATGTTGTATATGTTGACATGATGTCAGGGAAGGTGTGGCTTGCTTAGCTTATTTACACCCTTATATAAATTTCTTTCTTTAAGAAAAATGTGGGGCACTATCTGAAGCTACCACTTGGATAATCATGTGAATGTTTGTACCATACATATGCTATATAAGAGGAAGAAACTTTGTGCTCGGTCATCACACAGAAGAACTCTTTAATTTTTTACTTTTTCTGTAATCTAGTAGTATTATACTTTTGAAGCTTTTATGTAAATATATGGAATTGAATATATTAACTAAAGACCTTACACCTTAAGCAGTATTTTACGTAATTTTCTTTGACAGGTGGAAGTGAAATATTGGGAGAGAAAAAATGAATTACATAAAGGATTTTTACTTCCTGACAACAATAGGATGGCTCTAAGCACTGAAATCACTTGTCTTTGGATGTATTTGTGAGTTATGAGTTACGAGGTCTAATTTGTTTATATAAACACACCCCTATTATAGATCGAAAAAGGATGAAATTATGATCAATTATGTGTAGAATCATAATTATATTGATCATTGTTATATGGTTGACTGATAGACATGTTTATTGACATTGTTATACAGGTAGACTTTCATCTTGCGAGCAACGACATCTGGAAAGTGAGTACTAACATCTCCATTTAAACTGTTGAAGTCCAAGCACCAAATCATTGTACTTACATTTGCTATATATAACACTAATATTCCTCCAGATGCTACACTAATCTTCCCTTTTTGTAGTTTCTTACAACAGTTTCACATGAGACTAGGCCTCCAATGAATGGTGTTTTAGGTAATTGAAAAATAATTTGTTTTGATGGAAACATAACTAGTTCCTAATTCTTTAAGAGTAGGTGAAAGTTAACTGATTTTAATCATTTTTTAGGTATGCTGAAAATGTTGATGGAAACTGAACTAGATGAAAACTCAATGGATTATGTTTAGACTACTCACACAAGTGGTAAAGATCTTATATCAGTTATAAATGAGGTTCTTGATCATGCTAAGATCGAGACAGGAAAACTTGAACTTGACGTTGTAGCGTTTGCTCCATGTTCTATTCTAGATGATGTTCTATCACTTTTTTGGCAAATATAATGGAAAAGGAATTAAGGTGAAATTGAAAAAAAATTCTACTATATTTTGTGTTCCTCAAATATTAATTGGAATTTGGAAATTAATTCTTATATTAACTTGGCTTTCTATTCTTTGGACGAGTGTAGTTGGCTGTTTATGTATCCAATCAAGTGCCTGAAGTTGTCATTAGTGATCCTAAACGATTTCGGCAAATAATTAATAATCTTGTTGCAAATTCACTTAAGGTATGCTATGTTTCTTGTTGCATTTTTTTTTACACATCTCAAGCTTGCCATACAAATATTATGATGCTTGAAATATCTCGTAGATTTAGATGATAATAATCTTGCCCTTTCTGCATACAAGGATTTTATTTGTAAATTTTGGCCTACCAAAAGATGGTTTCCTCTTACCACAACAATTAATTCATTATGTTATTGATAACCTTGTCCTCTTGAAGAAGTATTTGGCCTGTAATTGTTGATTGTGCTTGAGGAATCAAAGCTAAGTAAATGAAGAAAAGGGACTTTATCCATATCATCCATAATCCTAAGGATGCTATTTTCATTCACTATTTCTTATATAATATTTCTTAAATTTCATTTCTTTTTAATTTCACCTTATGTAACCTTTGAGCTGTGACAATATTTTATAAATAATAAACAAACCACATACATGATTTATCTATATTTCTCTCTCTCTCTCTCTCTCTCTCTCTTCTACAATTTTTATAGAAGTAATAATTCAAATTTTATTTATTAAATTAATGTGTTCCATTAATGCCCTTAAAATCTCATAACTTTATCATTGACTTATAATCTCTTATTATTAGTTTTACTTGTTGCATTTCAGTTCACTCATGATAGAAGACATGTATTTGTATTGGTTCATCTCACAATTGAAGTAAAGAGGCCACTTCATATTATGGATGCAGTGTTGTGACAAGGCTTAAACTTGGATAAGCACATGTCAGACAAAACTTGTAATACATTGACTGGGTTTCCTATTGTCAATAGATAAAAAAGTTGAAAAATTTTCAAAAGGTTAAGCAGCATAAATATGTTGGATGAGCCTGAAAGTAACAGTTAAGGATACAAGTATAGGAATTCCTTTGGATGCACAAAGCTTCATATTTACTCATTTTATGCAAGATGTTGGTTCCACCTCACGAACATATCATGGGATTGGAATAAGACTAAGCATTAATAAATGTCTGGCATGGGAGGAGAAATTGGATTTGTAAATGAATCTGAAATTGGCAGTACTTTCACTTTTAGTGGAACTTTCAAGAAAGGAGAAACCACATCTCTTGTTGGAATGTGGCAACAGTGCAATCCTTTTGTTTCGAAGTTTCGAGGATTGAGAGCATTAGTTGTAGATAAAATGAAAATCCACGCTGAGGTTGTAGGATATTACTTGAAGAGGTTGGGGATGTCTGTGGATGTGGCTTTTAGTCTTAAAGTGGCATACTCTTGGCTATTTGGTACTTACAACACTAGGTAATTTTCCATTTGGCATTTGAATTTAAATTTATGTTATCTGAATGCACATTAAACTATGGGAATTTAACTATTTAAGCGATAATATTCTTCATTGACATTAGAGCACTTCCAGAAACATTAAAAGATTAATGTTTTAAAGGTTTCTTGCAAGGCAGCATTAAGAAGTTTCATGTACACTAGTCTCTAAATAAATATATAATTGTAAAATTTATATTATCTATAGCACATGCTACTTGGAAAATGGAGAAAGAACGAAATGCAAACATGCATGAAAAATGAAATTATTATGTTGAAATGGATCCAATCCTCAATTCATGCATGTTTCATATAGGGAATGAATAGTGCATGAAAATGAATTTTTTATGGTATTTTTCATCAAGACAATGTTCATTTACTCCAAAGTTGTAATTGCTTGAGCTTAAGGGTTGTCAGTTCTAGAAGTTCATGTTATAGCCTTACAGTTTACATGTGGAGAGAGCTTATGATCAATTTTGTTTTCACACAAAGTAAACATAAAGGGTTTTGATTTCCGAAAACTTGCATTATAATTTATGATTTGAAAATTTTGTATTGGTAACTAGTTTATTTGGTGCTAAATTGTTACTTGTTTTTTTTTTCTGAGTATTTCTAGATAGATGGCAAAGATTCTCATAGACAAGGATATTTTGGACAAGGAAAGTAGCATATTGTATATCATCAAGAAACATAGGCCAAATGACATCAAAGGGGACCAAAAAAAGTTTCCCAATATTTTTTTCTTGGCCAACAACCTTTAGCCCTGATGAATGTGGTGAGCTCAAATCTAATGAAACCTCTTTGGCTTAATGCTTTGATTTGCTGTTACAGGGAATCCTTTGGAAGTGAAAAAAAGTAAGTATATAAAAAGAAAGAATTAAATCTTTGGAACTTGCTAAAACATAAAAAAAATTTGGTGGTTGATGATAATGCAGTAAATAGAAAAGTACCAGAAGGTTTTCTACAAAAATATAATGCAAAGGTTACCTGTGTGGAAAGTGGCTGAGGTTCTTTAATGATTCTTAAGCCACCACATAGTTTTCATGCTTGTTTCATGTATTTACAAATGCCAGAAATTGACAGGTAATTGATCTGTTTGTTCTAAATTTCCTAGTTTGTTACTAGTGACTTTAAAATGCAAATATAGCCATTATAGTTTCCAATCAGAATAGAGTATAGGAAGACTAACTTGTCTATTAAATTTATTTGGTATTTTAGAAAACATATATACATCTTAATGGATAATAGTTAAGTTGACTTATGCAACAAATATGCATACTACATTATTATTTGGTTTTGCTAATTACTTGCTGCCTAGAATATAAGAATCAGGACTTGTTCCTCATTGCTGCACTATTGACCTGTAAAGCTATCTACAAATTCTTTGATATGGAAGTAAAAGCTATGATGAATTATATAATGTGATTATACTTTGGTCCTGTAATTACCAACCTTATTTAGCTAATTGTTTAGGAAATGGTATGGGTGATTCAAAATGTAATTAACTTTATCTTAATTTGTGACAGATGTTTAGAGAGCATAGGTAAGAAAATTGATATTTTTGGTTGCTGTTCATCATATGATCTCATGGAGTAAGATTCTTGTAAAACTACCAATAATGTCTACTTAAGCTTAAATTTGAGGTTTAAAAGACAAAAAGTATTGTGTTTTGTCCTTGACTTGAAGAACTAATTTATTTTGATGCCTAACGAGAAATGTTATAATAATATTTTTATACTTTTGTTATTTTGTCACGTTCCAATTTTATGGAACGCGATTAACACAAATAACATATAATTTTACCCTTATTTATTTGCATACGTCTTCAAAATATCACATATCAAGAAAACAACATACGTTTACAAGTTTTCAGTATAGCCAATTATACATGCCAAGTCTATACTTATCAATATTGCAACAGAAGCAAGGATCTTGCCTGTCGCGTTCAGAGCATACTCTAGATTACAATGACATATTATTTTAAACATTGTGAGCCTTGGAAGCAATGTAGACTCACCCAGAGAATATGATACCTAGCTGATCACGTAGCTGCAGGGCTAAACTTTATATCTTTATCTATAAAACAAATGTAAGCATCGTGTAGTGAGTTTGACAACTTAATGAGCAGATAATACCTCCTATGACCTCTTAGGTCAAGATGTAGATGTACCCATATGTTAAAATTTATCACATTGAAAATTACAGTTTCAGAAGTACATCCATATGAGACCCGTATTTCAAATATTCTCAGTTCAAATCACATTCAGATATCTAAAACCATATATGATACAATATGATCGTTAATCAAACATTGATATGCATCAAAACCTTTATCATAAAAATATTAGGAGGATCCCATATCAAAACCACCATATCAGAGTTCAACCCCTTCCATAGTTTGGTGGTGTAGGACTTGCCTATACTTAGCCATCCCAGCTAAAGTTTGCCCCACCACCATTCAAAAAGACACGCGAAGGGACTCTAATGTGGACAATTTCTCAAACACAAAGCAAGGGAAGGCAGATCACATATCATATAACTGGCATGTCGCCCAGATAGAAGGCATCCCACTCTCCATTACATATCATATGTTGTGTGTTGGCCCTCACACGAGGATAGCACTACCCCCTGCAAGCTGAGGTATCAAGGTACACTAAGGCTAACATTACCTGCTGTTAACAAACAGTGTTTCTAATAGAAATCCTCCATAGAAAATATCATAAACACATATTCCATATTAACCAATATAGAGTTTTCAGTATAATATAGACTTTCAATCTCAGTACAGATGCATCTATCATAAATTTCTCAATCAGGGTTTATCATATGTACATGCTTTTTCCCAGTACAATCATATAGCTTTATAAATCAATGCAACATGCAAAATATATTATCTTTATCATGTGATGAGAAATAAATTTAAAATCACATATTCAATAAATTCAAAAATCTATTTTCAAAACCATACTCTTCTAGAACTATATACCAGATTGTAAATAATTCATATAATTTAATCCAGTTCAGAAACATATAAAAGTATAAATAACTTAAAAACATAATCAATCACACATTTAAAGTTCAAGAAGAGTATAGGGCAAGTCATAGAAAGAATGATCTACTCATAAAGTTAGAGTTCTAAGTTGGACAACCCCAAAATCTAAATTTTCGGTCTATATCTAGCCAAATAGACCCCAAAAATGAGTTCGGAAGGTCTAAAAACTTTAAAAATAACTCCAGATTCATGAAATTTGACATCCGGGAGCTCGATCAATGTAGGTCAACACAATAGGCTACTAGGACATGCACGCATGTGCCACCACAGGGGCTGCATGTGAACGTCACTCGTTGAGGAAGAAGCAACGCGTGGGGGCACGTGCAAGGGAGGATCAACCTAAAATTTTAGATCCTAACATTTTGGTACCTTCTTGATCCATCTATGGTGTTAGATTTTGCATTTGAGAACCACATATAGGAGTTTCAGAAATTACCTCTTTAGGTGAATTTTTTCTCTATTTTTTGGCCAATTTTCAGCCAATTTTCTAGAAACCAATCAGATGGATTTGTAGAACACTTTGTTCTAAGTCCGTTGGTGGTGGTGGTGTCAAAATACAAAATCTGAAATTGCAAAAATTCTAGAGAGAAGTTTCGGTGTTTTAGGATAGAAAAATTTGCGAGAGAGAGAGAAATCCAAAATTTCCAACTCCTTGTGTGGCTGAGGCTCTTAAAATATCCTGAGAGACATTTCTGCAAAAATTAAATTTTTGAGGGAAATGATTGCAAATTTTCTTTATTTACATTTTGACCCCTAAACTTTTAAAAAATTGTATTTTGTCCCCAAAACGTAAATTCTTATATTTTCTTTCTAATTCTTCAACCAATGTCATAAATAAACATATTTTCAACGGTTCTTATCTCCATTTTCAAAATTCTCACCTTATTCAAAATTTTCTTTAATTTTAAGATTATTACATTCTTCCCCCTTTAAAAAATCCGGTCTCGAAATTTCATTACCATAATTGCAAATAAACACTAATCTCATTGTTCAAACAAATGTGGGTATCTGGCTTGTATGTCATCCTCTCTTTCCTAAGTAGCCTCTTTAGAAGAGTGATTTTGCCATATCACTTTCATTGTAGGTATTTCTTTTGAACGCAATTCCTTTACTTGTTTGTCCACTATCGCTACTGGTTATTCCTCATAAGTTAAACCTTCTCGTAACTGAATTTGTGGACGCTGTATAACATGTGTAGGATCTAATAAATACTTCCGTAGCATATACATATGAAAAACTTGATGAACATTACCCAATTTAGGGGGTAAAGCCAAATGATAAGCTACTAGGCCAATCCTATCAGAATTTCAAATGGTCCTATATACCATGGACTTAACTTCCCTTTCTTCCCAAATCTTACTACTCCTTTCATAGGAGATATTTTCAAAAAGACATGTTCACCTATGACAAATTCCAATGGTCGATGTCTATTATCAACATAGGCTTTCTGTCTACTCTGGGCTGCTAATAACCTTTCCTTAATTAATTTTACCTTGACCAATGCATCTTGTACCATATCAGGCCTTAAAATCTTAGTTTCTCCTATCTCAAACCATCTGATCGGAGAACGACAATGTCTACCATATAATGCCTCAAAAGGGGCCATTTGTATACTGGCTTGGTAGCTATTGTTATAAGCAAATTCAGCTAAGGGCAAAAATCTTTTCCAACTACATTGAAAGTCTAGCACACATGTCCATAGCATGTCTTCCAATATTTGGATAGTTCACTCAGACTGTCCATCTAATTGATGATGGAATGTAGTACTGAAATTTAACTTCGTGCCCAAAGCTTCTTGAAAGGCTCTCCAAAAATGAGCTGTGAACTGTGGTCCACGATCAGAAATAATCGATATTGGCATTCTATGAAACCTCACTATTTCATTCAAATATAAATTTTCATACTGAGCTACGTTGTATGTAGTTTTCACTGGTAGAAAATGTGTTGATTTAGTCAACCTATCAATGATCACCCATATTGAATCAAACTCTTTTGGTGTCCTTGATAGCCTAGTAACAAAATCCATAGTTAATCTTTCCCATTTCCATTCAGATATCTCGATCGGCTGATGTAGTCCTGTAGGCCATTGATGTTCTATTTTTACCTATTAGCAAGTTAAACATCGAGAAACATAATCAACTGTGTCTTTCTTCATACCTTTCCACCAATAAATTTCTTTTAGATCCTTATACATTTTAGTTATTCCATGATGAATGGTATATATAGATCTATGGGCTTCATTTAAAATTTCTTTCTTAAGTCATTCTTTATTAAGTACACACAACTGCTTACCCAATCTCAGAATTCTTTCAGAGTCTACAGTAAATTCAACTTCACTGCCATTTTTCACCTCTTCAATTTTTTTTTACATAAATTGACATCTTTTTTCTGTGTCTTTTTCACCTACTCAATCAAAAACAATTGAAACTGTATATGAGCCAATAGTATCCCAAGCTCCTTCACTTCCATTACTACCCCATGACTTTCCAACTTATGCATTTCTTTAACCAACGACCTACTTACCACTGTGATATGAGCCAAACTACTCATAGAATTCCTACTTAATGCATCAGCCACTACATTGGCCTTACTCAGATGATATAGTATTGTGCAGTCATAATCTTTAAGTAATTCCATTCATCGTCTTTGTCACAAATTAAGATATTTTTGTTGGAAAATATATTTGAGACTTTTATGATTTGTATAAATTTCGCATGTCTTACCATACAGAAAATGCCTCCAAATTTTGAGAGTAAAAACTAATGCTGTCATTTCCAAGTCATGAGTCAGATAATTTTGCTCATGTGGTTTAAGTTGTCTAGATGTATATGCAATGACTTTGACCATGTTGCATCAACGCACACCCTAATCCAATTCTCGATGCATCACAATATACTGTGTATCCTCCAATACCTGAAGGAATAGACAGTACGGGCGCCGTAGTCAAGCATTCCTTGAGTTTCTTGAAACCTTTTTCACATTCATTTGACCAATCAAACTTTATTTCCTTCATTGTCAACCTTGTCAAAGGAACAACTATTTTTGAAAAATCTTTAACGAATCTGCGATAATATCCTGTTAAACCAAGAAAATTATGAATCTCTGTAGTTGTTGTCAGGCGTGGCCATTACTGCACTACTTCTACCTTTGTAGGATCACTTGAATACCATCATTGGTAACCACATGCCTTAGGAAAGTAACACTACTAAGCCAAAATTTACATTTTAAAAATTTGGCATACAGTTGATGTTCTCTTAAGGTTTGCAAAGCTATCCTTAAATGTCGCTCATACTCGTCTGAACTCTTTGAATATACTAGGATATCATCTATAAATATAGTAACAAATTGATCCAGGAAAGGTTTAAATACTCTATTCGCCAAATCCATAAATGTAGTTGGAGCATTTTTTAAACCAAATGGCATTACTAAGAACTCATAGTGCTCATATCGAGTCCTAAAAGCAGTTTTCGAAATATCCTCTTTTTTTATTCTCAATTGATGATACTCAGATCTCAAATCAATTTTCAAAAAATATTGGGCACCATGTAACTGGTCAAATAGATTATCTATACGAGGTAATGGATACTTATTACGTACTGTCACCTTATTCAACTATCTATAATCAATACACAGCCGTAGCGATCCATCTTTTTTTTTTACAAATAGGACCGGAGCACCTCAAGGAGAAGTACTAAGGCGTATAAATCCCTTGTCTAACAAGTCTTATAACTAGTTTTTTAATTCCTTGAACTCAGTCGATGCCATTTTATACGGGGGTATAGACACTGGTTGAGTTCTAAGAAGTAAATCAATATTGAACTCAATTTCTCGTTCTAGGGGTAACTCTGGTAACTCCTCAAGAAACACATTAGAAAATTCCCTAACCACTGGAACCTGCTCTACCTTGGTGTATTTCATTTCAACATCTTTGACTACTGTTAAATACCCTTGACATCTTTTTTATAATAGCTTATAAGCTGTTAAAGCAGAGATTAAGTTACTAGGCACCTCACTACGATCTCCTTGTATTAAGAAGAAAGATTCTCCATGATGTTAAACTTAATCACCTTAAGGTGATAAACTAGAATGGTATGGCATGATGACAATTAATTCATTTCCAGTATCACATCAAAGTCTACCATATCTAGAACTATCAATTCTACAAGAGTCTCCTTATCTTCTATCAAAATCTCACATGATTTATACACATCATTTATTAGTAAGAATTCTCCCATTGGAATAGCAACCACAAAAGAACAATGTAAACTAGTAGAATCTCTATCCAATTTCTTAGCAAAGCAAGGTGATAAATAAGAATGAGTAGAACCAGGATCGAACAGTACATATGCTCTATGGGAACATATTGATAATGTACCTTTCATAACTGCATTTGAAGCTTGAGCATCCTGTCATGTCAAGGCAAAAGATTGGGCTTGTTCTCGATCTCTTTTTCTTCTCCTTAGACCTCATATGTTTGCTTGCTCTCGTGTTTTCATCATTCTAGCATAATCCACAGCTATTGAATAAGTTAGAAAATGATTCATCTAAGGACCTACCGATTTAAACAATGGACGAATTAATCCCGAAACAAATCTATTAATTCTATCTTTTTCAGTAGGAACCAGATATGGTGCATATTTGAACAACTGAGTAAAACAGATGTCATATTCAGAAACTGTCATGTTTAGTGTTTGTCTTAATTCTTCAAATTCTCTGGCCCTCTTGTCCCTTTCACTCATTGGTAGAAACGATTCATAAATGTTTCTTTAAATTTCTCCCACTCCATTGGTGGTAGAGTAACTATTTTTCCTTGTACTAGAGTCTCAAACCAAACCTAAGCCACATCTGATAGTTGAAAGGACACTAATTCAACATATCTTTTAGTTGAACACCCCAAAGCTCTGAGAACTCGTTCCACAGCATCAATGAGTATCTGTGGGTCTTCTTGAATATCTAACCCAGAAAAAGTCGAGGGTTTTAACTTAAGGAATTGCGGTAATGTCACTTCAATCCTTGTAAATTTGTCCTCTTACTCAGCTGTTCTTCCTAGTTCTTGCACTTTAGGAGCATTTTCTGGTGACTGGCCATCCCTTCTGCCCTGTTCTACTATAAATTTAGCCAATGTCTCTAAACTCTTATGTATACCAGCAATTATATCAGCTGCTCTATCATGTCTCTCTTAAGTGGGACTATTCATCATGTCTCAAGGTTCTCCTCTCTCCTTAAGAACTCTATTAGATACATGGGCCTATTCATCATGTCTCAAGGTTCTCATACCCTGTACACACCCTCGGCCTCTTCCTCTTCCTCTAGGTCGGCCTCTTCTACGGCCTCTTTGTACTGAAATTGTAGATTGTGCAGACTCTTCTATAGAGGGTGCACGATCTATAGCTTCTCTAGTAATCGCTCTAGTTCTTGGTAGCATCATAGACTATACAAAACAAAACACCTTTTTAAGAAACCATAATATTCAATCAAACCTTATACTAGGAACTTTAGTAAACTTGGAATAGAAAGGAAGTTAATATCCTATAGAATCCCTCAGCAGCATCTGAAGTATAAATATGTCTGGCTCATATCCATACTAAAGGTCATACTAAAGAATCCTTTGCTCTGACAGCCACAGGAAAACCTAATGCTCTGATACCAACTTGCCATGCCGCAATTCAATGGAACGCAATTAACATAAATAACATATAATTTTACCCTTATTTATTTGTATACGGCTTCAAAATATCACATATCAGAAAAAAAAAAACATACGTTTACAAGTTTCTAGTATTGTCAACTATACATGCCAAGTCTACACTTATCAATATTACAGCAGGAGCAGGGATCCTGCCTGTGGCATTCAGAGCATACTCTAGATTACAATGACATAATATTTTAAACATAGTGAGCCTTGGAAGCAACGTAGGCTCACCCAAAGAATAAGACACCTAGCTGATCACGTAGATGTAGGGCCAAATTCTTTATCTTTATCTGAAAAAAAATGTAAGCATCTTGTAGTGAGTTTGACAACTCAGTGAGCAAATAATATGTCCTATGAACTCTTAGGTCAATATGTGGATGTACTCATATGTTAAAATTTATCACATTGAAAATTACAATTTTAGAAGTATATTCATATGAGACCCGCATTTCAAATATTCTCAGTTCAAATTACATTCAAATATCTAAAACCATATATGATACAGTATGATCGTTAATCAAACATTGATATGCATCAAAACCTTTCTCATAAAAACATTAGGAGGATCCCATATCAGAACCACTATATCAGAGTTCAACCCCCTCCGTACTTTGGTGGTGAAGGATTTGCCTATACTTAGCATCTCAGTTAAGGTTTGCCCCACCACCATTCAAGAAGACATGCGAAGGAACTCTAATATGGGCAATTTTCCAAACACAAGGCAAGGGAAGCCAAATCACATATCATATAACTGGCATCTCACCTAGATAGGAGGCATCCCACTCTCCATCACATATCATATCCCGTGTGTTGGCACTCACACGAGGCTAGCACTACTCCCTAGTAGTTGAAGTATCAAGGTGCTCCAGGGTTAACATTACCTGTTGTTAGTAAACAGTGTTTCTAATAGGATTCCTCCACAAAAAATATCATATACACATATGGCATATCAACCAATATAGAGTTTCAAGTATAATATAGACTTTCAGTCTCAGTACAGATTCATCTATCATAAATTTTTCAATAAGGGTTTATCACACGTACATGCCC